>JAVLUZ010000145.1:11907982-12071218 GCA_036768485.1 Mermis nigrescens | reverse complement strand
TTCACGGCACGCAAGTGTGGTAATTACCACACTTGAGGCGAAAAGGCCTTTTTTTAGCATTTGAACTTTATATAAATCTTAGATTTTTGGCAGTCTTTCCATGTGAAAAATATGTAATTGGGCCAATGATTAAAGCCACTCAGGCTATAGAAAAATAATGAATTTTGATTGACTGAATGCATGTGATTTAACAAAAAATCGATTGAATGGATTTAGGTACTGCCAAAAGTCAGTCGACAGTTTTTGCACAGCAACAAAAATTTGGATGGGTGAAATCCGGAAACGATGCGTAAAATCCGGAAACAAAAACGATGGATAAAATTCAGAAACGAAAACGGTGGATAAAATTACGTAACGGAAATGATTGTGCACCGCGTTTCAGTCGGTGGTTTCTCCACCCTGGGGGTGGTTCAGAGTGCCGGAAATGGAACCCTAACTAGGGCCCGTCAGGGTGAACCTCGTTTCCAGGGAAATTTCTCTACTTGAAGGGTGGGTTTGAGGCTCGAAAACTGAACATCAGACAAAATTATGGGAAAAACTTTACAGATGGCTCGCGCGCCGAAAATTTGAAGATTTTATGACAAAGAGGTGCGATTTTTCCTTCATTCCGTGCATTATCTTAAACTGCTTTATTTCTTTTATATTTTTAGACGATTACCTCTTAACTGTTCTCCATAATAGACTAAAATGCCAGTAACAAAATTCGAGAAGCGAGGATTTGTACAATATCACTTCTCAACATACGTAAATTACAGAAACAAACACGCAGAACCGTTTTGCAAAAAAAAAGAATTATCTTATCACTCGCTGTCGTTTCACTAAACTTTGAGGACACCGTTTGGAATGCAAGGATCGTTGCTCAGTGTCCGGAATTCTTTGTATATTTCTTTGCGCCTTTTAAAGTATAGTGACAAAGACCAAGTTGCCACTAACCGGGACAAACCGCTGATTGGATTAAGGTGAGCCAAATATTGGAAAAACAGCTGTGAATAGCTGGCTACCAAATACTTACAGTGCCACAAGGCTAGATACGTTTCGGGATTGCACCAACACAGCAACCAATACTTTGTGTACATCATAATGGTGGTTGTCGAGACGTACGTCATTAGAAGGACGCCCTAGCAGCAAAACATTCCTCAGTAAAGTGAATAAGCACCGCGTTTTTGAGACAGATGCAAGCAAAGTCTTTTAGGGAAACAATAAAAAACATATAAAAAATTTTGCTAAAAAAAGCTGGCTTAAAAAATTTACTAAAAAGCTCTCGAATAAATGAAAAAAATAGTCATTTGTAAAAAAAAACGAAATACAAAAAACATTTTTTTATTTCATTTAAATATATTCAGAATACAAATTTAGTTTACGGAACCAAAACACTACATTAGTGATTATCACACGTGGGCATGTGGGTTGGAGGCCGCGCCCCCAGAAGGCCGAATAATTCCCCCAGGAACCAAAAATATCCCCCAGAATTAAATTTTTGAAGAAAAATTTTTCTTTCGGAATTTTTTGATAGTGCTCGATGAGAAACGTTGAAAAATGTTGTTTTTCACCATACTACCATTTTTAAGACCATTTTTTGACATATGAAAAATCTTGCACACCCAATCCAGAATTTTAGTGTTGCCCACCTATGCTGATTATAGTTATTTTATTGATAATAGAACAGCTTAAGTACTTTAAAGAAAATTCATTTTACTACATTCAAAAAACGTGTTAAGCAGGACTTTTGACAAAGTCTCATGCGAGACTTTGATGGTTCCATCCTTTTTCGTGTGCAGGCCTGAAAGATGTGACTTCTTTTCGGAAGTAAAAATGATAGCACCATTAAGAATTTTTATTATTATAAACTGACACATAGTACGAGTAGATGCAAAAACGAAATAGCAATGCCAAAAGTGATTAAAAGTATTGACAAAGTCTGGAAATACATTTTGTGGGCTTACGAGTTTTAGGTGCAAAACAAATCCCATGTACGTCTCTTCCGCATCTCGACCATGCAAGAGTAGGGCCCTAATCCTGAGGGAAGGGTGTGGGTAAAAGTTTAGTGGTACTGTTAGGGTTAAAAGACACCATTTTAAACACTCTTCATCGAGCTCTGCCTTCTGGTATTAAAAATCACAAGCGAAAAAATATTCAAAAATTCTATAACAGAGGGAATTCCACCGGTGGAGGTTAATTCTGGGGATCCAAATCACCCGCAATTATATGTGGTTATCGAGCAAAGTTACGGAGAAGGTATGTGTACCAGAGTCACCTTTTTTTACCTAGTTCGGCCAGGGGTCAATATGCAATACAGGTAACACAAGACAAAACATCTGTTTGTATTTGTATGTATTTAGCATATTTATTCATTCCATCATACTTACTTATATAAAATTAATGTATCAGATATATTGTACTACTTTGCATATTGAACAGTACTAAATAAAAATCAAAACTGTATAAAAGAAACAGACATAGGGGAAAAAAGGAACACATAATTTATAACATATAAAAACTGCAGAAAACAATAAGTATGTAGGTAAGTTACATAGTCCGACATTTCCCAAGTTGAAGAGACGTCGTACCATTCAACTGTAACGCAATCCTTGGTGAAAATAAAAGCTCCAGGCGCCAGAAAAACACTAGTTAAGGCACTCAAATTTAAAGCAAAATCCGAGACGTGCAAATCACGTGCGTAAATGGCATATGTCTGACGGATTAACTAAAACAGCATACGAAAATATCCTGAAACGCCAGGGAAAAGAACCCTAGCATAGGCGCACAGTGTTGCCGATCTGGAAGGAGTCAGCTGGTCTGGGGTGGTCAAAAATTAAGCTTTTTCTGGTCTAATGACCTCAAAAACTAGTATAAGCGCTAAAATAGCGCTAGAACCACGTTATTACGCAGTTTCGGGTCAATTCGAAGCACTTTTGAAGAAAATGTTCAATTTTCATCCTTTTTGGTATCTAATTTGTCTCATTTTCCCACAAAAATTTTCTAATTTTCCACTCTGGGATGGAATCTAGACCCCTCAAAACCGCAATGTGCATGTCTGAACCCATGTAGTTATAGAACACTTGATTGCTAACAAATCTGAACGATTTTCAAACTACTTTAATTTTTCGAATTCATTGATAAATGTTCTCTTCCTGCAGAATGAAATACAATTAGTATAGTCTCGTTTCACACAAGTTAGAGCATAAATTTTAATAACTATGTCCGACAATAAGCCGACAGATTGCGATTATAGCATTGATTCGATATATAATTATCGTAATCTGTAGGCTCACTTTCGCGAAAATTCCTAAAATTCGTGCCCAAACTTATGTGAAACAGACTATAGCTGTTTACAAACGCTTTGTTTGGTTTCTCCGACCGTTTTAGATTCTTCGTCTGATGACAAAACAAGTTTTTCGAATTCTCGCAAATCTCATTCCTCAGACCGTTCCGATGCTCCATGCTATCGCATATAGGTAAATTATATATTTATTCATTTGACCAATGTATTACGAATAGGATGAATTTCTACTCCTCAATGGCGGATCCAGGATTTTCCTAAAGGGGGGGGGTGCGGTACCCCAACTTTTTCAAAAAGAGTCAAAAACAGGTCAAAATTCGCCCTTCACGTGGAAAATAGCGTTTTTCGGCGTTTTACATTGTCTACTTTTATTTAAAATCACTTCTGGCGCAAAAATTTTTCG
Organism: Mermis nigrescens; assembly: GCA_036768485.1. Classification (NCBI taxonomy): domain Eukaryota; kingdom Metazoa; phylum Nematoda; class Enoplea; order Mermithida; family Mermithidae; genus Mermis; species Mermis nigrescens. The sequence goes on along the minus strand of JAVLUZ010000145.1, from coordinate 12,067,535 downwards.
AAAAATTTTTAATTTTTTCAGCAATTTTCTGTGGGAAAATCATTGAGTTCCTTTGACTTTAGCGAAAATCTGGTGCGAAGCGCCGGAAAATTTGTGAAGTCTAGGTGGAAGGACGTTAAGAAGCTTGATTTACTGTTTATTTGATGCGGAGCGTCAAAATTTTTTACAAAGTTATGCTCTAAAATAAGCTGTTTCTGCTCTTAAAATTGTTTTGAAAGCTATTCCATGAGCGAAAAATGGCTTTCAGGTGGCCATGAGAGTAAATAAATGTGAAAGGTATTATACGGCGCGAATCACTGGGAAAATTAAATAAATTACTGATCGCTAACGGCCAAAAATCATTGCAAATTATACATCCATTCTTTATCTCGCCAAATATTTTGGGCCAATGGGGGCCACCCCCTCCCCCTATTTTGCCCCTGCTACTCCTTACCATACATGATCTTGTGGGGGGAGTTTGAATTGGGTTTTTCACCCGGTTATAATTCGCAATTTTTCAGAAAATTCGTGAGAAAAGGTGCTGTTTTAAGACTTTTTAGCCACTGTTTTTTTCAAAGGTGCCAAATTTTAGGCGCTTCGCTCCATTATACCTCGTTGTTGACTATATTTTCTTCAATTTTTTCGGATTCATTCGAACGGTATTTTTTCGAGATTTTATGTTACTACCTTTTTGAAAGATAAAGCATCGTCGAAAACACCAAAAAATGATGTTTTCAAAGTGTGTGCACCGTTTTTGAGCCCAAAAAAGATTGATTGACGTGTGTTTAGTGCCCTAATACATTTTAATCGCAGTCGAGAATAGGGATCGAGAATTGGGACGGTCGGAGAATCGGTGTGGGTAAGGTATCGGGGCACAACCTTTTAAAATGGAAGTAATAACATATTTTTCATAAATTGTGAGTGGTCCCTAGGGAAGTCTACGTGAAGTGGCATTTTGGCATAAAATCAAGGATTAAATAAAAACTGAAAAGACACTAAACGTGACGTTGGTAATCATTAGTTGTTATAGCATAAATAGTAAACAGTTTAACTTGCTGAAGGAACAGATTTTCGGCGATAAACGATAAAAATCAAGTTGATTTACGGATCATAAAAACAACTGATATCTTACGGATGAAGGAAAAACCGGAACTTTTATCAAGTCACTCTTCTACATATGATTAAATTTAAAGCTTTCCGAGTAGGTGATTTTTTCAGGTTAACCAGGTAATAAATATTAAAATAATAATTTTAGTCAATAATTCAATAAAAAACAAGTACAGCTTCATAAAAAGTCTATTAAAGTCTGGCTGAGGGGCTCAAGACTTTCTGCAGCACCTCCTGAAAACAAAGGTCGGATGTTTTATTCATTTGATTGAAAGCAATATAGATTCACGAGATTCACCTTAACAAATGATGGAGAGCAGTAGAAACTATAAGAACAGGCCAGATCAACAAAAAGGTCCAGGAAAATATCACAATTTTTTCGCACCAGCTCAATGACGTTGCAACGCTAATTACAAGCTGCAATGTTGATAGAAAACATAAGTATGAACAAAGTGTACTTCCGTACGTAAGTAGTGAGAGAGGCACACATAGGCGTAGGAGGTATAGGGTTCTGAACCCCCGAGAATCCGGCGGACCCTTCCCCAAAATCTATAGACCCCTGAATTAAATTTTTGCTATTTTTGGCGATTTGTCCCATTGGACCCCCAGAATTTGACCGCTGAATGCATGTTGAGGATCCTCTCTCCATTTTGAGCGCGATCAAAACAGATAGGTAAGTGAATTTTCAAAATAGCCATTTTAAACGTTCAACGGAGTAGTTATAACAGCGATTTAGAAAGTCTTTTCCACAGAGAACTGCAATTTTTCGAAAAAAATTCTAATGTTAGTAAAGTCCACGGCTTACGCTAAATACGGCTCGAATTTATAAAATCAGAGAACACTGCAGACTTACAACAGCTGAAATTTTCCGAATAAAAGTCGCAAGTCACATAAAACAGGCTATTTATAAATGCAATTTTTAGCAATAAAAGATGTGTTAATTGATTAGTCTGATAAAATATCGTGTTGTTCTGCTTCATCAGTTTAGATCGCTCTTTTTAGTCGAATCAGATTGAACTAACAATTATTATAAATGTCAAGGTTTCATAAAATACAATATAACGCACAGGGACAGGACCTGAATTATGGGGATCGAAAACTGTTAAAAGTAAAGAAAAGAACGAAGAATCAGCAGTAAGCAAAAAATATTATTGCTTGATGTTTTCTATCAATGTCTAGCCAATGGCACACAAATGTAAAAAATTAGTTTTTTTCTGTTAGTGATTGCATATCTTACGAAGTCTAAAAGATTCTGTGGGGCTCGACCGAACCAGACAGGCACGTGGAGTTAATTTGGAGTCTACTAGGCTCCCAAAATGGAAAAAGCGGAAAATTCTTCGGATAAAATATGGTAACGTGAAGGAAAAAAGATGAAGATCAAAATTTTTCCGCAAAAAATGCTTAGGACCATATCGTGGGTTAACGTTGTTTTTACGCAATTTCAGCATTCACACCGGTTCTTGAGACCATTTTGGCTGGAAAAACTCTCGGACTGACTCACCAAAACGGTTGACCTCCCTAGACCGTCAAGTTATTATGTCAGAAACTGCAAATGATTAGTAACGGAAAAACTTTTTTCGCCAGCTTGACTGAATGGTACTATGTTTCGTAAAGAATTTAATAAACAATCGTTATAATTTTTATTAATAAATCTAAATTCTATGAAATGGAAAATTAAGTGGATCGGTGATATTTTTATTAATTTTGATATATAACAAAAAAATGGTAAAGACGAGTGATCGAAATTCCTTACACTTCGTAATTGCTGTGCTACCGACAGTGCGACGCAAAGGCATTTATTGACAATACGAGAGTTTATCAATAAAGGCATAGCTTTTTTGGCAGTAATTGAGCTGCAGCAAAGTTTTTCTTATATTTGTATTTTAGGGCTTACCTGATGTGCATATTCCAAATTTGATAATTTCTCTTCAGTTTTTTCTAGAGATATATACTTTTAATTAATTTTACCTGGTAATACGAGGGTTGATCAATAGAGGCATAGCTTATTTGGCAGTAATTGAGCTGCAGCAAAGTTTTTATATTTGTATTTTAGGGCTAACCTGATGTACGTTTTCCAAATTTCATAATTATTGTTCACTTTTCCTAGAGGTATTCACTTTTAATTAATTGTATTCGGTAAAAATAGCCGAAAATCGAATTATTGGGTAACAGGAGGTCATTTGGTACCTAATGCTCACGAGTCAAATATTTACAGAAATTCATGTCTAATTGGTTGATGCTCATGGAACTAGTGCCCTTGCTTTCAGCAGTATTAAGAAATGAATTGCAATTTTCAGGGCTGGCGTGAAGTCCTATGAAGATGGGAGAACCGCTGGAGATCCCAAATTTTTGATCACCCAAGAATAAATTCAATCTATTCATGGTTTAATGGAGGAGACCGAGGAATTAAGGTGCATCTTATCGCCTCGGTATTAAGGGTAAATTATAGCACAGCATATCAATTTTAACAGAAGATTTGGAATTGTCAGAAGTCTGCGCCCAATGGGAGCCCCATTTGTTTGAGCTGAGCAAAAGCATGATTAAGCTGAAAACATTAAGCACTTTTCACTTAGTTGAACAATAAATAGAAAACTTTTCTAAGCAAACATTATCTAGCGATGAAGCACGGGGTTACTGCTATAACTCAAAAAGCAAACATCAGTCAATCCAGCGAGTAGGGGAGGCATGAAGACCATCATCGAAGACCAAAGCCTCCAAATCAGCCAAAAACGTGATTTTGTAATTTTTCTTGGGATTCTCAGTCCTTCATTGATTGACTTTTCACCAAACAAACAATATAATAATAAATGCCAACTAATTCTGCAAACTCTTGAGCCAGTTGAAAAAATTGACTGAAAAAATGGGAGGAGGGGATGAAGTTTAGGGAGTGGTGATTTCGCACGATAATGCACCACCTCACAAAGCACGGCTTTCACAGGAAACTATGGTTGATTGCAGGTTCAGCCAGTTGGATCATTCGCCTTGATTTCTTGATTTTGTATCATTAGACATCCTGTCTTCCGGAAATATAGGTATTGTTTCGAGAAAAAAGGTTTTTATATAACAATTAGGTGAAATATGAGGTTGAACGCTAGTTTTAGGGGTCAAAGTTCAATCTTTAAGCAAGACAGCATAGAAAAGTGCCATGAATGTTGGCTTGAGTCTTTGAGCATGTCAGATGACTTTGTTGAAAAATGGAGTATTGGTATTGCCATATTGTTTTTCACCAAAAAGCTATACCATTATTTTTCACCAAAAAGCTATATCTTTAAAAATTCTACTTTACTATATTTTAACTACATTTTTCTTTGTCTTCTATATTCTACTTTCCATGCACAAAGATTTGTGGATGATAAAAATTGGATAAAAGATTTAAAATTTAAAAATTTACAATAAAACATTTGTGCACAAAACTCGCCGGCAAAACGCCCCCAGCAAAGCGTTCCCTATGTCAAAACGTCCTCGCACATTGTTTTCATGCGTAAAATAAGTAAAGTAAATAAACAAGACATACACAGCAAAATATTAATCATTTTTTGTTTCTCCATAGTTTGCTCGTTCGACATTCTTCTTTCCCAACAGTGCCTGAGGATATTTTAAGCTATTATCCTTCCTAAATTTTGTAACTTGTCCGACTTATGCTCCTGCTAAACCTGCGCTAATTTTATTCGTGCAATCAGTGCCTTAATTAACGTATCAGGTATTATTTCGTTTCTTTTTGTCTTAGATTTGTGTGCCATTGACATAACTGATGATGAAATAAACCAGAGGCGAAGCCAGGATTTCGGTTCGGCGGGGCCACACAAAACTTTTTTCAATGCTACTTTTGCATTGAAAAGCCAGTAACTTTATGTATAGTAAAACTGAGTTTGTTGACCTTTAGTGGTGTAGCCTAGCTAATTTATGGGTTTCTAACAATCAAAACACAAAAAGTGTAAAGCGGCGCAAAGCGCCTAAAATTTTTGAAATTTTCACTGTTTTCATGTAGAATTTACAGCCTTTTTATTGAAAAAACAGTTCGGAAATCATAAGTGGCGCAAAGCACCAAGAAATGTTTGACAGTTAAGGCTATTAAGAAGAAAACTGCTAATTACTAACTCAGTAGGAAGATATTTTAACTGATTGAGGCTTTTAAACGCAACGCTGGAACTTTACAAAAGAAAGAACAGTAAGCGGCGGCGCTATGCGCTGAAAAATTTTGACGTTTTTGCACTTTAAACTTAATTTATACCGCCTAAATCATGAACCAAACTAATTCCGGCGCGAAGCGCCTGGAAATTTTTAGAAATTTTTAACACTTACTTTTTGTCCTCCAAAAAGCTCGTTGTACATATACAACATGTACAACGAGATTTTACAGCTGAGGGAGTCTGGGATGGCGCGCTCAAGCGCCCCCAGAGGGTGCGTGGTAGAACCCCGGAAAATTTTGTAATAAAAGCACTTTAATCGTAAATAGTAACGTTAAAATTTTCGCAAAATCAGCCAATTCTCGCTTCTGCATTAAGCCCGAAAACACTTAAAATTCACGAACTCCTACACTGCACAAAACTTCTGAGCTGAAATGTGTTTTTCGACCTCTGCTAGTGTATAGCGCAGCAACGGATCACTGCAAATAAAATATAGAAAGATGTATCAATGAAAATTTTGTTCTTACCGTTTTCAGGTCCATTTTGTGGCCTTCTTATAAAGAAGATGAAGTTCAGAAAACAGAAAATGAGCAAAAACACAAGAAAATATTCCCATTTCGTTCACCTGAAGTAGTATTATGTGTCCTTGTATGAAAGACAAACAAAGCAGAGAATAGACAAACTGATACAAGCATGCGCAGTTTCATTCAACGAACAAATAGTGCATTAAATCACTAAAGTGATGTGAAGTGCTGGATTATAAGTAGCGCGATAGCGCTACCTATAATATACTGGGTCGGATGCACTTCCGCCATAGGTCACTTCCGCCGCTAGGTCAGTTCCGCCGCATAGTTCACTTCCGCCGCATAGTTCATTTCCGCCGCATAGTAGTACGGAACAGTTGCAATCGTTATTAATTACACAAAGTGCATTTTAGAGCAGAGTATATTTCGCGCATTCACGATCATAGAATATATGAATTCCGGTGGTTCGCATCGTGAGAATTATTTACCATAATTTACCTTAAATGTTGCTAAATAGGACACTTTTTACAGCCAATATAGTAGAAAATTATCGAAAAGTACCTATTTTATGACTTTGTGTTGAAAAATGTAGGAAAATGCAGTTTTTACTGACTGTCTCAGCGAAGTTTACAAGAAATAAGATCATTTTATGTTGACTCCGCCCCCCTCACTTTGGCGAATCATGGCGCCTTTAGCAATTATTCCTTAATATGCGGCGGGACTGTACTATGCGGCGGAAGTGAACTATGCGGCGGAAGTGACCTATGCGGCGGAAATGCATCCCAACTTGGCCATCCTTTTTTCTTATATGTTTATCACAGCGAGTGCGAAATTTGTGTCAGCCCCTCACAGCAACAATGGCACACATCTGGGAGGTGTGGTTCTTTTAAAAGGTAGATAATAAAACAACTTAGATACCTTTTTTGTTTACACTCAATACCGAGCTAGTCGTGAGTGTGTAAAGTTTACACCGAAAAATTCAAATGATCGGCGGAGGGCCAATTTTTTTAACAATATTTTCCTTGATTAGTAGTTTACGAATCTGGTCCTAAAATTTCTTTACACTCATTAGTTGTTGCACAGGAGTGTAAATTAGACGGTTTTTTACTGTTTTCATGTGCACAAACATATCTAACTCAGTTTTACATTATATGCAGTCTGATTGGTTTCGAAAGGTAGACGGTTATAAAATCTAGGGGAGACTTTTTTATTTTTCTATAAGTAATATTTTTAAATTTAGAGGCGGTCTATTGTAAAGAGTCTGGGACAAAAAAATTTTTTCCTGCCATATTCTCCACTAAGTAGACTGAGATTTTTCTTAGTTCGAAGGTTTTTGACTCGTCTTTAATAAATAATTATTTTTATTATCATAAATGCACTATTCTTAAACTTTAGTAGAATGATGAATATTTTTCAATATAGTATAATCGAGCTGAAATCTTGGCTGAGAGTTGAGTTGCTGCAATGGCTGACGTATCCGTTCTCGCATGTGGATTTCAAAAATAATGGGTTCGAGTCTTCTGAATACTAACTTTTTTCATTTTTGTAATTCTTTTGGCAAAACCATGCGCTTCATTTGACTTATTCATCATTTAGGTTCTGCAGATCACACAAATTTCGCCTCAGTTCTCGAATGGGAGTGTAAAGAGTGCGAAAATCTGGAGGTGAAAAGACATATTTTGGTCGAGTTTTCGACTTTGTACTACGGATCAAGAGCTATCTTCTGCTAACCAGCAAACTTTTCTACAATCAATACGCAGTTAGTACCAGGGGTTTAAACTTTACGCTCTAGTGGATGAGTAAAAAACAGATTTTGTCCGAGATTTCTCTGAAAACTTTTCCGGTTATGAGTTGGAATGAATTGAATGAAATAGAAATAAAGCAACTTCGAAGAGCTACGTGTCGAAGCAAGCCGCGTTCAAAAAAACGTAATATTCAGTTGTTTATGAGGGTGTAAAGTTCGAAATCTGAGGTGTAAAATGGGCGAAAATACAGTCTTTTTTCGTATTTTGATTGGTAAATCATATCAAATATTTTGTGGAACATAAGTTTGGCACATACAAACGTACTACAATCAAAGGGCTACAAACTGGCCCGAACCGAATTTATTTACACTCAATGGGGCGTCAGGTTCAGATTTTTAAAGTTTACAATAAGGTGGACAGTGGAAAATACGCGTTTGTCCATTTTTTTGTTCGCCACTCTCTCTGTTCAGAAGTCGGGTGAGGTGGAATAGGATAAAAATAGAGTACTTTCTAAGGGGTACGCGTCACAGCGAATTGCGTTTGTTTACATCAATATTTAGCTTTACCGGGAGGTATAAAGTCAAAAAAATGGGGGACTTAAACGTGTTTCTGTCTCGTTTCTTCTGCCAAGTTCTGGGTTATGAGTCTGGACATAATCTCAAGTCTAAAAATGAACCAGAAACCAAATCTGATACGCTAGTTTGTTTGTACTCAACAGTGGTGTAAAGTGGTTTACATCTGATAATTATTTGTCCTCGGGCCATTGTGGAGACTTAATTTTTTAATAAACGTTGCTTGAAATATCATAGTAATATCAGAATTACGAATCTAACTGAAACTTTCTTTACACTCTGAGGTTGTGTAAAGTTTACATTGCATATTAACTTTAGTTCTAGAGCCTTAAGGAAGCTTAATTTCTTTTCAAAATGTTCTTGGTAAAATCAGAATTGGGAATCTGACTGTTAGTTTTCTCTACACCTAGTAGTTGTGTAAAGTTTGCACTATTCATTTGTTGTTAATAAGTAGTTTATACTACAAATTTATTTTACTTCCAAATCTGAGCCTTAGTGTTCCTAACACTTGATATCTGCGTAAAGTTTATGCTGAAAAATTTTGATCTGTTTAAATAATGTAAGGTTTTCTTGTTTGAAAAGGATAATGCTGATGTTAAGAACAATATTGTTTTCCGCGTTCTTGGACTGCTGTCATTATTGTGGCATGTTACTGTATGTGTTTACTGACTGATGTACTCAAATCATGCTAATTAAAAGTAGGGTACTAGCAAAGAAAAATGCTTCGATGTAACAAAAAAGATGAATATACTTGGAATTGTGGATTGTTAAGGATGTAAAAGGAGGGGACTAGGAAAAAGCTACCTGAAGTCGCAAAATCTGATGAAAATCACGCTTTCTCTAAGCAACGCAAAAAATCGAAGTATATTCTGCGGCCAACACATTAAAATAAATATTTAACCATAAAAATGATTGAAAAAGCAGCACGTTAGCTATGAAGTAGTCATGGGAAATGATATTGAGTAACAAATTTTCTAAGCCGTGAATGAAATAGCAAACATCGATGCATCCAAAACAATTGGAGAAATTGTTGGTTTAAAGCAGTAGGAAACGCGTGAGTTAACTTGAAACAGACTAAATGTACGTACACTAGCATGCCCGTAACGATTGTGAGCACTAATCTATCGGCCCCTGCTTTGCAAGCTATAATGCTCATAACAAAATAAAACAACTTTTAATACAGAACCACTTAGTTTTCTATCAATCAGGATACGAAGCTAGTCAGCGTTGCTACTTGCCAGCAATTTTAAAAAATAAACATTATAGATTTCGTTTAAACACTCCTATCTGAAACTTTGAAAATTATTTAAAAAAGACACTTTTCAGAGGCCGCAGAATATACTTCGATTTTTTTGCGTTGCTTAGAGAAAGTGTGATTTTTATCAGATTTTGCGACCTTAGGTAGCTTTTTCCTAGTCCCCTCCTTTAACATCCTCAACAATCCAGAATTCCAAGTATATTCATCTTCTTTGTTCCAACGGAGCATTTTTCTTCGCTAGTAAATAATAATGACTCGGCGCGAAGAGCCGGAAAATTTTGATGTTTTTGCCTTTGTGAACTCAGTTTTCTGGACAAAATTATTGCACCAGAAAAATCAACCAAATATTTGGAAAATTTTGGTGGGGGGCATGTGCCCCCAATGCCCCCCTGGCTACGCCTGTGAAATAAGCATACGAAAATTCCTGAAATTCGACGAATACCCATGTTACAAATATTGCCCACACCCACATTCTAATTTGATTTATTACGGCTTTTATTCTTCAATTAGTTATTTTAATACTTTTTATTTATCTGTTTAAATACCGATGCACATTTGTGCGAGCAAATTTTGTCAAAGGGATGTTTTGCTGGGGACGTTTTGTTAGGGATGTTCTGTCCAGGGACATTTTGTCGTGGACGCGGTTTCGTGAAATGAACTATAGAAAGGACATGTCATGAACAAAATTAAACAAAATAAGGACCGAAAATGGAGTGGAAATACTTGAAATCAGAAACAAGCTTAATCCCACTTTCAATGAAGGAATAACGTAAACTATCTTGATTATTTTTGATTGTTTTATGAGTGAAACAACGATATTCTTAACAATTTAAGACTCTGTTGATTTGCTGACTATCTGTTGATTTTCCGAACGACTGAGCAAGTTTTGATTTATTGAAAAATTTAATAAAATCGATAGTAATAGATTTTTGACGCTTCTCGTTTTTATTATTCTTGGCACTATCTTGAGGTATTAGTGTATCACGTGCAGTTCCCAAGAACTGTGAACAGTGCACAGGCCCGCAGGTGCAGTACGTGCACAGTTCAAGTAACGGTAATTGAGTACTTGTTCACTTTAGACCCTACCGAATTTTTCCTGTTTTTTCGACATTAGTTTGCCGGGTTTGGATCCTTAGACCTCTCGCTCTACAGCGCAATGCGTTCACAAATTGGATACGTCGCCGAATTCCGAGAGTAAGTAACGAAGTAATAAGTGAGCCATTTAAGTATATAACGTTTCGCAAACAACACAATAAGCTAGAAAGCAGTGTAGAAAGAGCGAATTTGATTTTCATTTTCGTAATCAGGGCATAGGGAGTATTGCATAAGTACCATTTTTTGTATGCATACCAATTACGGAAGACCTTTGAAATAATTTAGCCTTCAGCTGACAAACCCGACAAGACAACATAAACGGCTATATTGTTTATTATAAGTGCGCACGTACTGCACCTGCGGGCCTGAAAGCTGTTCAGTTTTAGGGAACTGTGCACGTAATCATAGGTAACGCGATGGCGCTACCTATAATATACTTGGCCATCCTTTTTTTCTTATATGTTTATCACAGCGGGTGCGGAATTTGTGCCCCCCCTCACAGCAACAACGGCACACACCTGGGAGGTGCGCTTTATTTGATCAATAAATAATTAAAACATTCGATGCCCATCTTTTGTTTTGTTTACACATACCGAGTTAGCAATGAGTGTGTAAAGTGTAGACCGAAAAATCAAGTAATTTGCAGAGAGCCATTTTTTAAATGTTGCCCTCGAGTTGTAGATTACGAATCTGAACTTAAAATTTCTTTACACTCAATGGTTGTTACACAAAAGTGTAAAGTATACGTGTTTTTTACTCTTTGCGTGTCCTTTAGCTTAACTAACTCAATTTTGGTTTCGGTGCAGTCCAATTAGTTTTATAATGTAGAGGGTTGCAATATCTAAAAACCCTTATTTATTCTCTTTCAACGCAATATTTCTTGATCTGTGATAGTTTTAGTGTAAAGGGTTAGAGGCAAAAAACGAAATTTCTTCAGTTACTCCGCTAAGTAGGCGGAACATGCTAATTATGCTTAAAATGTGCCCTGACCTTAGCGTTGCAGATCCTAGTTTATTTTGTTTCTATACACCCAATATTGCGCTTTTAGCACAAGTGTACAGTTTACCCCGAGATGCACTTTTCCGCCCGGAGCATTGGGTATCAAACAATTCGCGGTGGGCTAATTTTTTATATGTTGCCCCTGAATTGCAGATTACAAATCTGACCTTGAAATTGCTTTACACTCAATGGTTGTTGCACAAAAGTGTAAAGTGTACGGGTTTCTTACTGTTAGCGTGTCCTAAACACACATGGGCGTGGGGGGTCTGGGGGGTCTGGACCCCCCCCAGAAACCAAAAGACCCCCCAGAAATCAAAAGACCCCCCCAGAATTCAATTTTTGAAAATTTTTTTCGTTTTTTTCGCAATTTTTTGATGCCAATGGATAGTGCTTGATGAGAAACGTCGAAAAATGGTGTTTTTATCGCCATACCACCATTTTTAAGGCCATTTTTTGACCTTCATAAAAATCTTGGACCCCCCCAGAATTTTCTTGCTGCCCACGTATGGTCCTAAAGCTTATCTAAATCAATTTTGGTTTCTGTGCAGTCCAATTGGTTTTATGATGTAGAGGATTACAACATCTCAAAATGTAAATTTTTTCTCTTTTGACGCAATATTTCTTGGTCTGTGATCGTTTTAACGTAAAGGGTTCGAGACCGAAAACGATATTTCTTCAGCTAATCCGCTAAGTAGGCGGAACATGCAAATTATGCTTAAATGTGCCCTGACCTTAGTGTTACAGATCCTAGTTTATTTTGTTTCTATACACCCAATATTGCGTTACTAGCACAAGTGTAAAGTTTACACTGAGAAGCACTTTTTCGCCCAGAGCATTGGGTATCAAACAATCTGCGGAAAGCCAATTTTTTTTTAAATGTTGCCCCTTGAGTTGTAGATTATTAATCTGACCTTAACATTTCTTTACACTCAATGGTTGTTGCACAAAAAGTGGGAATTATACGAGTTTTTTACTGTTAGCGTGTCCTAAAGCTTATCTAGCTCAATTTTGGTTTCTGTGCAGTCCGATTGGTTTTATAATGTAGAGGGCTACAATATTTCAAAACGTAATTTTTTCTCCCTCTTTCAACGCAATATTTCTTGATCTGTGATCATTTTAGTGTAAAGGGTTCTAGACGAAAAAATAAATTTCTCCAGCTACTTGCACCCCCTAGAAATTTGGCGCTGCCCACCTATGGATATATGGCGTGAATTATTAAATAAAAGGGAACTAGCAAAGAAAAATGCTCCGATGGAACAAAAAAGGTAAATATACTTGAATTTCTTCATTGTTAAGGATGTAAAAGGAGGGGACTAGGGAAAATTTCGCTATATGCGCAGAAGCCACAGGAATGTGCAAAACAGTTAGACTTCCCTAAACAACGCAAAAATCGAAGTATATTCTGCGGCCTGTGAAAAATGAGGGTGTAGTCACAAAGCGTATTTAAGTGTTTCGCAAAAGAGCATTGAAGACACTTTCATGACTATTAAATAATCAATGTATTATTTATTTAATAAAATCTTGACCTTCCACAATGCTCTAGAGTGAAAGATCATAGTGTAAACTTTACACCTACATGGCCAACTCAATAGTTTTCATGAAAAACCACAAAAAATTTCTTCAAATTTTCCAAAATAAAGTAATCAAAATACTCGCCATCGTAATCGAAATTACTACGGTAAATCTGCAGAAACGCGCATGGGCCGCAGAATATACTTCGATTTTTGCGTTGTTTAGGGAAGTCTAACTGTTTAGCACATTCCTATGGCTTCTACGCATATAGAGAAATTTTCCCTAGTCCCCTCCTTTTACACCCTTAACAATGGAGAAATTCAAGTATATTTACCTTTTTTGTTCCATCGGAGCATTTTTCTTTGCTATACACTTTTACTCAATCTTGTCACCATCTGAACCAAATAAAGTTAAAATCTACCTATGTAGTGTATGAACTACAAAAATAAAGCACAATGGCGATAAGCGCATGATTTCACTTTGCACAATGGATATTACTGCCTTGCTATTTCTGGAAATCGCTTATTGCTTTGATTCCAAAAAATGTTTCACGAAACATATTAAATCCATTTTCTTTATTTTAACCGGAGGGTCCTATTCAATCAATAATCTGCGTAATTATGGTTTCAACTAAAAACATCTTTTTTGGCATTAGATCTTGTACGACATTTAGCTTACCAATAATATCTTGAATTCGGCTCTGACTCGCAAATTCGAATCGAGAAACCGATGACCGATAAATATAACGATAAACGTGACACCAAAGTCAGATAATCGGTGAGCATATAGGGCGCCATTGGAGCCACTATTATTCATAAGTGATACGCACGAACTGACAACCAATTGGCTCAGTGCTAAATATAGACAATGGCTAGCTCGAATCAGTTTCGGCTTCCGGCGTTGAATTATTAGCTTCCAAACCATTAGAGTTAAAAATAAGAATAAATAGCGGAAAAACTGCATAGCCCAAGTATTAAGGCCCATCATAAAGTAAACTGCATGCTGAGATGCGCTGCCTATACTAGACGAAACACCGTTTAATAGAAATACGGATAAAATATCCGAGAAGGGCGGTTCGTCGGCGTATGCGATGGCTAACTGAGCCATGATATGTCGACCTGAAAAGGAAAATCGTTTTATTAATCCACGTTAACCAATATCTCTTATCATATAATCCGTGAGACCTACATAAATAAGCGACCAAGAGGTTAATTGTGAAATGGTTGGGCAATAGGTTGACCTTAGCGACGCGAATTAGATCATTTTTGATCGCAAAGCTTTAAATTAACTTTTTTGCGTTAATGGTCAATATTAATAATTCTTAAATTCCTCTTGTTATTTGCAGCCATGAGCATATGATATATTACATGTAGCTTCCACAATGACTAGGCAGATAAAATATCCAAATACACCAAATTAAATTAGATAAAACTGTCAATTTAAGCTGGTTCAAGGGTCCCAAATGAAAGCCACATGCATCATGAAATTACTTGCTTATATAGTTTTTCACAACACTTACGAGCTTATGGTGCACTTTGGTGTACTTGAGCTTTCAACACTTAACTCCAGTGTCGGATCTGAGTTTCTATTGGGCAAAAACAGGTAAAGTAAGCCGTCCGTAAGATTGTAGTTCGATATTCCGGTTGGACCCCCACAACGTGTCCACGCCTCATGATTAAAAATTGATTTAGAAACTAGAATAACTGTAAGGAGCATTATTTTATAAGTAGTAACTGGCGGCTACCCTGGGGGTATAATGATGAAGGATGCTTGCTAAGTGCACATGCACTAGATACGAAATTATGACGTATTACGATCGCAACCTGACGTCATTATACCCCGGAGTCGAGTCACGGTACCTACATTAATCGGCTATCCGCCCCTTCTCGCCCCAAATTAGCATAATCAGGCGGGCCTAGGGTCCATAAATCCTTCCTCCTGATCGGGATTATCGGATAAATCGATTCTACGATCACAGTGTGCTGAAATTATGTACATAGACGTTAAATGACCGCTAAATATTTTGGCCCCGGATTATCAGATAAACCAATTTTTTTGCGTTGTACTAAAATTATGTACATACACAGCTAAGCTTTCTAGCCCCCGGACCGAGATTCGCATTGCGCTAAAATTATGTACATACACCGCTAAGCTTTATAGCCCCCGGATTGAGATTTGCAATGTGTTAAAATTATGTACGTACACGTTTAATGACTACTAAGCGTTCTGGCCCATGGATTATTGGATAAATCAATTTTAATGCATTGCGCTAAAATTATGTACGTATACCTTTAATGACCACTAAGCTATGCACCCCATTCTCGCCCCAGGGGGCGTCCACGATGCGAAGAAAAGCCAGTTACAAGCAGCAATTGCGCTAAAATTATGTACATACACCGCTAAACCTTCTAGCCCCTGGACCGAGATTTGCAGTGCGCTAAAATTATGTACACACGCGTTTAATGACCACTAAGCTTTATGGCTCATGGATTGGGATTATCAGATAAATCAATTTTGTTGCATTGTGCTAAAATTATGTACGCGTAATGCTTGCGACTAATTATATGCGTAACCCCAAATTTGGATAAAAATTAAAATTATGGGCGTGGAAATCTAAACTCCCAAGAATCGGTAGACTCCCAGAACGTGCGAAAAATGATCATAAGGTCAAAAAGCACAGATAACACAAATTTAAATTACAATGAATAGACATGCATTAAATAACGCCTTTCTTTTTATTAAAAAAATTTATGATTACGTACGATTGCAAGTTTTAAAATCCGAATTCTGTAAAAATTATAAAAAGTATTTAATGCTTCAAATTCTATTATTTATGCTTATGTTTTCTATTTAATCAAATAAATCACATACTTTTATTTATTTCCGGCAAATTTTTTTGCGATTCAGCGCACATTTTTTTCTCCGCATTATGTAGAGTCAGCAATGTTCTTTTACGGGGTACCGGCGCAAGAGCTCCTCGAAACTATTTCTATCAAATTTAAGTGCAAATACGTGTATATTTTCGAAGCATAATCGTTTTATTTAATTTTTATGATATCTAGTACATATTATTTACTTATTTAAGAATATAAATTAAAAATATAAATTAAAAATATAAATTACTTTTATAAAACAATTATTTATTTTATCAATAAATATATACCTGAAGCGTATTAAGTACCTCCAGTGCAAAAAAGTGCGTAAAAAATTTATGTTACCGAAACACGAAAAAAGTATCATATTAAGTGTTTTTTGAAGCTAAAAGTTTTTCTTACTTCCCAGTTTTTCGATGGCTGCCACGATTTCGCCTCGTTGGCGCTGCCACTCGTAAAATTGTTCCGGCGTTAGTACAATTTCACGTCCTTTGTCCGAGTTTTTCAGGCATAAAATTTTTTTATCGAGTATTACTGTTTCGACCGAGGCTATCAGACCGCACGTGAGGTCAATGGGGTCAAGCCGAAAATTAAATAATAGGGCGTTCGAAATTAACGGCGAAGCATCCACCAAATTCTGGTACTGCCGACTCATTAGATTGACCCCTTGACTCGTTAGGTATAAGGTTAATCTCGTGCCGTTGCATATTCTGAAGCTAATATTCGCGAAGTCGTTCCAAGTAGACACCAAGCAGTAAACGTTATCCCCAAGTGTAAAATCGTAGCGCTTATTCTGAGGCTCGTTCATTTTCGAATAGTACCAGAAAAAAAGCGCCAAGCGGAGTAATAATGCAAAATGGAAGTTATAGCTGAATAACATAAAACTTTTTTCTGTTTACTCAAAAAAACTCAAACAACGGAGCTTGGGTCATAGTTTTTAATGCACGCTACATAAAATAAGATAGATAAGACGATCGAAAGAAACTGACGTAATTGCAAAAAATTTTAAGTGGTACATGATTACTCTTTTAAGCTTGCCAAGATCAAAAAGAGAACATGTAATTTTTGTCAAAAAAGTTTTATAGGTCACGCAAAAAAACCTAAAAAAACGGAGCTAGGGTCATGGAATGCGCGCTACATAAAATAAGATAGATAATAAGATCGAAAGAAGCTGACATAATTGCGAAAAAAGTTAAAGTGTTCATTAGTTTCTTCAAAAGCATTGATGCTTCAGGCAGTTTTCATATTTTATAAACAAGGTCATGTTGACTCAAAATCGTGAGGCAACCGTTATAATTTTGGAAAACGAGCTAAACGTTGACACATTATTAGCTGTTTCATTGTCTCTTCATTTAGTAGATAAGAAATAATGTATCAATGCCTGCATGTGTTGCGTTCACTATAGCAGTACAAATAAGCGATGGTAGCTATATTTGCAGAAAAAATGATGAAATAAAAATTGCATGCATTTATACAAGCGATAAAATGCAGATCTAAATCAATACGAGCTATATCTAGTCTAGTACTGCATTTTTCTCGAATGATTATCAAGGCCCGTTAAGAAAACAGTATATTCTTTGGTAAAATTCCCAATCGCCTTAAGCTAAGCGTTTTAACAACGAGATTTGAGGAAGACGAATTTTTACTAATAACTTTGTCATTGGAAGATGTAGTATGCTTCTTCAGCAGGGGGCCATCAATATGATAAAAATAAACAAAATACGAATTAAGGCAATAAATACAAAGAAATTGTGAACGTCATGCTTGTAAAGTAGTAAATAGGGCATAATTTTTATTCAAAATAGTGCCTGTTCACTAATTCATCAAGAGGCGCGTAAGCACACAAGGGCAGCGATCGAATTCTGGGGGTTCTGCTTAAGGCATAAGAAAATACAAAAAAAAATAACTGCCCGCACAGTGCACCGCACAGCTACCGAGTGTGCGTAGGTGAGCAGTGCACTGTGCAACACAGTGCAGTTTAATAATCGCACATTGTGGCACATTAGTGCACAAAGTGGATGCAAAGTACCTATTCTCTGGAGCTGTACCGGGTCCTAGAAGCTATTATCACTTTTAGAATGTTATCTTTTTCATGTGAATAATCTTAAGTTCATTATCATGACATTTTCACTTTCTTCACCTAGTTTTTTTACTTTTCAGCTAAGTAATGGAACATTGCACAGTAAAGTGAGTGATACATACGATCGTGCAATCAGCCATACATTTCATAGACGCAGATATAACACCTTTTGATAATTTATCCTGTTAATCGAAAATCTTTAGCTTTCAATATCTTTTTAGCATATCATTGTAGTCTTGGACTGACGCTGTTTCTCGACTGTTTGGAATTTCACTCGTATCTTCATTATCTTCTTGCCTTTCTTGTAATTCATCAGACAAGATATCGGCATTTTTACTGATGAGTTTCTTGAAAAGATGCTTTCGAGAATTCCAAGCCATCTTTATTGCTTCAGTACCCCCAAAGTTCAGCTTTGATTTAAAAAAGTCTGCCGTTGCAGACAGTTTTGTATCTAGATCACTTTCTTCCAACGCTTTTTGCAGGAAAACATGTTCATCATAATTTTCGTAAAGCTTTGACAAAAAAGCGTTGAAGAAGGGTGGGTTGCTCAGTTTTTCAGCAGTATCTGGAATAACTGCCATGTCTCGTACAGCATTCTCCATTATTGCCCGCCAGAATTCATTCTTCCAACCACTTTTGATATCAGGCTCATCATCACTATCCGAAATATTCTCTGATCTTTCTTCGTCCTCAGAACCCTCTTGGTCTTCCTCTTTCTCCTCTACTTCTCGTTTTTCCCGTTTGCCTTCTTCCTCACCTTCCTCTTCTGAAGTGACAGTTTTATCATCTTCTGTATCGCTGTTTGCTGTATCCATTAAGGGGTGTAATAGCTGATGATGCCTCTTTAATGTAAAATTATTTGACAATGTTTTGTTGCACAGTGTGCATAGAACAACCATGTCTAGCTCGGCCAAAGACACCAAATGACTGCCATATTCAGATCCGATGTTTTTATAAATACATGTTGCACATGTGCTGCACAGTGCGCAGCACACGTGCACACTGTGCGGTAATCCAGGATCTAGCATATCTGCTTAGGAGTTGGGATGGGACCTAGTGTTGGCATAGTTCATTATATCTTTAGCAGACATGTATACACTGATTACCGCACAGTGTGCACGTGTGCTGCGCACTGTGCAGCACATGTGCAACATGTATTTATAAAAACATCGGATCTGAATATGGCAGTCATTTGGTGTCTTTGGCCGAGCTAGACATGGTTGTTCTATGCACACTGTGCAACAAAACATTGTCAAATAATTTTACATTAAAGAGGCATCATCAGCTATTACACCCCTTAATGGATACAGCAAACAGCGATACAGAAGATGATAAAACTGTCACTTCAGAAGAGGAAGGTGAGGAAGAAGGCAAACGGGAAAAACGAGAAGTAGAGGAGAAAGAGGAAGACCAAGAGGGTTCTGAGGACGAAGAAAGATCAGAGAATATTTCGGATAGTGATGATGAGCCTGATATCAAAAGTGGTTGGAAGAATGAATTCTGGCGGGCAATAATGGAGAATGCTGTACGAGACATGGCAGTTATTCCAGATACTGCTGAAAAACTGAGCAACCCACCCTTCTTCAACGCTTTTTTGTCAAAGCTTTACGAAAATTATGATGAACATGTTTTCCTGCAAAAAGCGTTGGAAGAAAGTGATCTAGATACAAAACTGTCTGCAACGGCAGACTTTTTTAAATCAAAGCTGAACTTTGGGGGTACTGAAGCAATAAAGATGGCTTGGAATTCTCGAAAGCATCTTTTCAAGAAACTCATCAGTAAAAATGCCGATATCTTGTCTGATGAATTACAAGAAAGGCAAGAAGATAATGAAGATACGAGTGAAATTCCAAACAGTCGAGAAACAGCGTCAGTCCAAGACTACAATGATATGCTAAAAAGATATTGAAAGCTAAAGATTTTCGATTAACAGGATAAATTATCAAAAGGTGTTATATCTGCGTCTATGAAATGTATGGCTGATTGCACGATCGTATGTATCACTCACTTTACTGTGCAATGTTCCATTACTTAGCTGAAAAGTAAAAAAACTAGGTGAAGAAAGTGAAAATGTCATGATAATGAACTTAAGATTATTCACATGAAAAAGATAACATTCTAAAAGTGATAATAGCTTCTAGGACCCGGTACAGCTCCAGAGAATAGGTACTTTGCATCCACTTTGTGCACTAATGTGCCACAATGTGCGATTATTAAACTGCACTGTGTTGCACAGTGCACTGCTCACCTACGCACACTCGGTAGCTGTGCGGTGCACTGTGCGGGCAGTTATTTTTTTTTGTATTTTCTTATGCCTTAAGCAGAACCCCCAGAATTCGATCGCTGCCCTTGTGTGCTTACGCGCCTCTTGATGAATTAGTGAACAGGCACTATTTTGAATAAAAATTATGCCCTATTTACTACTTTACAAGCATGACGTTCACAATTTCTTTGTATTTATTGCCTTAATTCGTATTTTGTTTATTTTTATCATATTGATGGCCCCCTGCTGAAGAAGCATACTACATCTTCCAATGACAAAGTTATTAGTAAAAATTCGTCTTCCTCAAATCTCGTTGTTAAAACGCTTAGCTTAAGGCGATTGGGAATTTTACCAAAGAATATACTGTTTTCTTAACGGGCCTTGATAATCATTCGAGAAAAATGCAGTACTAGACTAGATATAGCTCGTATTGATTTAGATCTGCATTTTATCGCTTGTATAAATGCATGCAATTTTTATTTCATCATTTTTTCTGCAAATATAGCTACCATCGCTTATTTGTACTGCTATAGTGAACGCAACACATGCAGGCATTGATACATTATTTCTTATCTACTAAATGAAGAGACAATGAAACAGCTAATAATGTGTCAACGTTTAGCTCGTTTTCCAAAATTATAACGGTTGCCTCACGATTTTGAGTCAACATGACCTTGTTTATAAAATATGAAAACTGCCTGAAGCATCAATGCTTTTGAAGAAACTAATGAACACTTTAACTTTTTTCGCAATTATGTCAGCTTCTTTCGATCTTATTATCTATCTTATTTTATGTAGCGCGCATTCCATGACCCTAGCTCCGTTTTTTTAGGTTTTTTTGCGTGACCTATAAAACTTTTTTTGACAAAAATTACATGTTCTCTTTTTGATCTTGGCAAGCTTAAAAGAGTAATCATGTACCACTTAAAATTTTTTGCAATTACGTCAGTTTCTTTCGATCGTCTTATCTATCTTATTTTATGTAGCGTGCATTAAAAACTATGACCCAAGCTCCGTTGTTTGAGTTTTTTGAGTAAACAGAAAAAAGTTTTATGTTATTCAGCTATAACTTCCATTTTGCATTATTACTCCGCTTGGCGCTTTTTTTCTGGTACTATTCGAAAATGAACGAGCCTCAGAATAAGCGCTACGATTTTACACTTGGGGATAACGTTTACTGCTTGGTGTCTACTTGGAACGACTTCGCGAATATTAGCTTCAGAATATGCAACGGCACGAGATTAACCTTATACCTAACGAGTCAAGGGGTCAATCTAATGAGTCGGCAGTACCAGAATTTGGTGGATGCTTCGCCGTTAATTTCGAACGCCCTATTATTTAATTTTTGGCTTGACCCCATTGACCTCACGTGCGGTCTGATAGCCTCGGTCGAAACAGTAATACTCGATAAAAAAATTTTATGCCTGAAAAACTCGGACAAAGGACGTGAAATTGTACTAACGCCGGAACAATTTTACGAGTGGCAGCGCCAACGAGGCGAAATCGTGGCAGCCATCGAAAAACTGGGAAGTAAGAAAAACTTTTAGCTTCAAAAAACACTTAATATGATACTTTTTTCGTGTTTCGGTAACATAAATTTTTTACGCACTTTTTTGCACTGGAGGTACTTAATACGCTTCAGGTATATATTTATTGATAAAATAAATAATTGTTTTATAAAAGTAATTTATATTTTTAATTTATATTTTTAATTTATATTCTTAAATAAGTAAATAATATGTACTAGATATCATAAAAATTAAATAAAACGATTATGCTTCGAAAATATACACGTATTTGCACTTAAATTTGATAGAAATAGTTTCGAGGAGCTCTTGCGCCGGTACCCCGTAAAAGAACATTGCTGACTCTACATAATGCGGAGAAAAAAATGTGCGCTGAATCGCAAAAAAATTTGCCGGAAATAAATAAAAGTATGTGATTTATTTGATTAAATAGAAAACATAAGCATAAATAATAGAATTTGAAGCATTAAATACTTTTTATAATTTTTACAGAATTCGGATTTTAAAACTTGCAATCGTACGTAATCATAAATTTTTTTAATAAAAAGAAAGGCGTTATTTAATGCATGTCTATTCATTGTAATTTAAATTTGTGTTATCTGTGCTTTTTGACCTTATGATCATTTTTCGCACGTTCTGGGAGTCTACCGATTCTTGGGAGTTTAGATTTCCACGCCCATAATTTTAATTTTTATCCAAATTTGGGGTTACGCATATAATTAGTCGCAAGCATTACGCGTACATAATTTTAGCACAATGCAACAAAATTGATTTATCTGATAATCCCAATCCATGAGCCATAAAGCTTAGTGGTCATTAAACGCGTGTGTACATAATTTTAGCGCACTGCAAATCTCGGTCCAGGGGCTAGAAGGTTTAGCGGTGTATGTACATAATTTTAGCGCAATTGCTGCTTGTAACTGGCTTTTCTTCGCATCGTGGACGCCCCCTGGGGCGAGAATGGGGTGCATAGCTTAGTGGTCATTAAAGGTATACGTACATAATTTTAGCGCAATGCATTAAAATTGATTTATCCAATAATCCATGGGCCAGAACGCTTAGTAGTCATTAAACGTGTACGTACATAATTTTAACACATTGCAAATCTCAATCCGGGGGCTATAAAGCTTAGCGGTGTATGTACATAATTTTAGCGCAATGCGAATCTCGGTCCGGGGGCTAGAAAGCTTAGCTGTGTATGTACATAATTTTAGCGCAATTGCTGCTTTTGTAACTGGCTTTTCTCTTCAACATCGTGGACGCCCCTGGGGCGAGAATGGGGTGCATAGCTTAGTGGTCATTAAAGGTATACGTACATAATTTTTAGCGCAATGCATTAAAATTGATTTATCCAATAATCCATGGGCCAGAACGCTTAGTAGTCATTAAACGTGTACGTACATAATTTTAACACATTGCAAATCTCAATCCGGGGGCTATAAAGCTTAGCGGTGTATGTACATAATTTTAGCTCAATGCGAATCTCGGTCCGGGGGCTAGAAAGCTTAGCTGTGTATGTACATAATTTTAGTACAACGCAAAAAATTGGTTTATCTGATAATCCCGATCGGGGGGAAGGATTTTGGACCCTAGGCCCGCCTGATTATGGTAATTTGGGGCGAGAAGGGGCGGATAGCCGATTAATGTAGGTACCGTGACTCGACTCCGGGGTATAATGACGTCAGTACTTGCTTGATCGTAATACGTCATAATTTCGTATCTAGTGCATGTGCACTTAGCAAGCATCCTTCATCATATACCCCCAGGGTGCCGCCAGTTACTACTGTTATATCAAAAACTAGTTTGACATATAATGCATGTTTTTGCGAAGTTGGATGATGGAATGCTGACACCTCTTGCCGGTGTCACACCTTGAAATATCCGGCACCTTAATCGTGTCCGGCCGGACACTTCAAGGTACCTTAAAGTGTCCGGGTTTACCTTAAAGTGTCCGGGCCACAATAACGTGCTTAAAAGCAAGAAAAAATGTACTTAAACATTGGGATAAAGTGGGCATGATACGTAGACATAAGAGGGAACCCCGAAAATCCAAAGTCTCTCCAAACTGGTAGATCCGTAGAATTGAATAATTTAGCATTTTTGCAGTTAAGCTTCATCTGACTGCTAGAATTTGGCCCACTGCCTATGTAAAGTAGCAGGCATTTAACAGCTCAGTGTTGGGTGGGGGTTTGCCGACCATTAGGGGAATGCGCGAACTTCAATTTTTATTAAAAAATTGAAAGAATGCACCTAAATTGGCTAGAAATCGCGAGTTTTTACACAAAATCGGGAGAGGGGAATAAACAATTCATGTTTATTTATATTTTTACATTTGTGACTTCGGTTATGGGAATCTCCATCCCCTTGTTATCATGTATAAATGGTAGCATGGTAGGCAATATATTAAATGAAGTCTTAGCATGTCCTTTAGAGAATCATAAGTGAATGGAACCGTGTGCAGTTTAAATTCACAACATTTATGACTTTAAATTCGTGAATATCGTCGATTGTTCTTCACGAAAGTTATTTTTATAATCGATTTTATCTCCAAGTTCGCTAAATGACGCCACTGACGAAGCAACGAATTCGCCGTAATGCATCGGCTTGCTTGTATTTATGTACCTCATTACATTGTACAAGGTAGGCATATATGTACATGCCTATTTACCTAATTGTACAGCGAGTGATATGCGTGAGCGTTTATGCGTACGTATACTCAGCGTAACCCGGACACTTTAAGGCAGAGCCGGACACTTTAAGGTGAGGTGCCTTAAATGTCCGGCCGGATACTTTAAGGTACCTTAAAGTGTCCGGCCGGACACTTCAAGGCACGGACACCATACGTGGGCAGCAAGAAAATTCTGGGGGTGCAAGATTTTTTTCAAGGTCAAAAAATGGCCTTGAAAATGGTGGTATGGCGATAAAAACACCATTTTTCGACGTTTCTCATCAAGCACTATCCATTGGCATCAAAAAATTGCGAAAAAAACGAAAAAAAATTTCAAAAATTGAATTCTGGGGGTATTTTGGTTTCTGGGGAGTGCATAGCCCCAAAACCCCCCACGCCCAGGTGTGACGGACACTTTAAGGTGCGACACCGGCTTTGAAGAGCAGAAACAATTGGCTCATGGAAGTCTCGATTATCAAAATCAAATGACCTTTCCCTAGATAACCAGCAGTGCACTCGGAAAAATCACTGATAGATTATGGAAAAGTGTAACGCATTGAAAAATAACACTGAGGGTCGAATGACAGAGCGCTGGTTAACGTTAACCGATGGTTAAAGTCCAGAAAAAGTCGACTAAAATCTCCGGTTAAATGTTTTTAATATGACAGAAAGCCGGTGTCGCACCTTAAAGTGTCCGTGCCTTAAAGTGTTTAGTGTCCGGCCGGACATTTAAGGCACCTTAAAGTGTTCGGCTCTGCCTTAAAGTGTCCGGGTTACGCTGAGTATACTTACGCATAAACGCTCACGCGAAGTTCGCGCACTCCCCCTAATGGTCGGCAAACCCCCACCCAACACTGGGCTGTTAAATGCCTGCTACTTTACATGGGCAGTGGGCCAAATTCTGGCAGTCAGATGAAGCTTAACTGCAAAAAACGCTAAATTATTCAATTCTACGGATCTACCAATTGGGAGAGACTTTGGATTTTGGGGGTTCCCTTTTACGTCTACGTATGATGCCCACTCTATCCCAATGTTTAAGTACATTTTTTCTCGCTTTTAAGCACGTTATTGTGGCCCGGACACTTTAAGGTATCTTAAAGTGTCCGGCCGGACACTTTAAGGTGCCGGACACTTTAAGATGTGACACCGGTTAACTTTAACCATCGGTTAAAATCTGGTGAACCGCTGGTTAAATATCGGTATGACAGAAGGGTGCTTGAACAGCAATTAATATTTGGATGTTTAAAAAAACGGAACGCCTTATTTGCTGAACCGCTTAACATAATTTATACTAGATGTTAGAAAATTAGAGGCTGATTTCGTTCTATTTCCAGATGGCAAGAGCAAACTTTTGGCCAAAAAATTAAAACAAAATACAAAAGGGCACAAAATCAAATCAGTTTTTATACCTATTTTGCTTAATTTTTTCCGTGATTTTTTTCATTAAACAAATTGAGCGTGTTTTTCATAGAAGAAAATTATACGCGCCATGAAGAGAGCGCTAAACAATAAAGAATAGAGGGGTCAGTATAAAAATTAATAAACATTGCGGACTATAGACGAAATATACGGTAATACAAATAAACGCTGTAAGGATTAATATACGGATATAATAGTCACTAAATAGCATTTGTTCAAATTTCCTCGAGTAACAAATGTTTTATTTTAGCTAAAATATCAATTACAATGAATGTTTCGACCAATGAAAAATGATTATTTATTGTAATGAGATATCTCCAAATATCAACTAATTTGTCATTCTTTTCTTAATCATTTCTTGTCACCCGAATGCAAATAAGTGCTAACTGCACAAGGATATTTAATCATTTTTCTAATAAATTATTTGCTACAATGTAATCAAAAAGTTCATTTTCAGCACTTAATTGTTAATTATTTCGCGTCAAAATACGAGAATATTTTTGGCAAAACATTTGAACACGTTCACAATCTAATAAAGCATGAATATTTGTTTCAGTTTCGTTCCTCTCTAATGAATAAATAATGTTTACGAGAAGATGCAACATTCCTCCATCGAGTTAATCGGTCACGAGTTTTTAAAGCATGTAAAACAATGATGTATGGCTGACGTAGCACAAACTAAATTCATGTCCACTTTTCGACTTTTCTCTTTTTCTTGACTGTATCTCCCTCTCAAACTTCACATTTCCGATAACATCCAAATTAATAAGTTCATCAACCCGCAGTTTCCTAATACCAAACGTCCTAAAGATAGTATACTTGACTAAATTTGACGCGTACGCGTCGGATCTTTTAATAGTGATAAAGTTACGAAAATAACGCGAAACGATTTTCAGAATATATCTGAATAGATCAAAATATTTATTTCAATCTTTGTTCGTACTGCAGTTATTAGTAGGAGGAGTAACGCAGATAGGCATTCAATAAAATTGAGTTTAGCAGCGAAAAATAACGGATAAATCTGCTGGACTGAAATATATTCGCAAAACCGGTTTGTTATATGAACAAGTGAATGGGTACCTACGCACCACGCGAAAAGCTGCTGAGCCTATGCAACGAAAATCGAAAAAAACAGAAGATACCTAGTTTTTCAAGAGAAATTTTATGAACCTGTTCAGACGAATTCTTTCAAATAATGAAAAACGTAAAGCACCCTTTGACAGTATTCATGAAGTTTGTTGGATGAGGTTTGAAATAAAAACCGCGTTCCCAAAAATCACGAACGCTCAATGCAATGCAGAACAGCAATTTGTAATGAATGAATTGAAAAACAAGACACGAAAACTAACTTTGTCTCCTACCGCACATTCTGTTTGGCGCCGTGTATAGTGACACTGTGCACATGATTGTGACCCACTAGACCCACCGTCCCACTACGCCCACCGGAAATCCCACTCGGCTCACCACGCGCATAGTGAGCCATCTCACCATACATGTACAACATGGGAATTTTGAGGGAGGTGAGTCAGTGCTTGGAAAATTCTTAAAAAGTGCCATTTTTAGGCTAAATAGCTACAGAAAACGTTAAAAACACTTTTGACGTTTTAGACCATGCTCTATCTTAACCATAAATGTAAAAAATTTTCGAAACAAAACTGCACATTTGAAAAACCGCACATTCTGTTTGACGCCGTGTACAGTGATACTGTGCATATGATTGTGACCCACTAGATCCACTGTCCTAATAAACCCACCGCCCAATTACACCTACCCGAAATCCCACTCGGCTCACCACGCGCATAATGAACTATACCACCCATTACACCAACCCGGAATCCCACTCGGCTGACCACGCGCATAATGAGCTATCCCACCATACATGTACAGCATGGGAATTCTGAGGAGGTGAGTCAGCGCTCGAAAATTTTTAATAAGTGCCATTTTTAGGTTAAAAACATAACTACGTAAAACGATAAAAACACTTTTGACGTTTTAGACCATGCTCTATCTTAACCATAAATGTAAAAAATTTTCGAAACAAAACTGCACATTTGAAAAAACCGCACATTCTGTTTGACGCCGTGTACAGTGATACTGTGCATATGATTGTGACCCACTAGATCCACTGTCCTCAATAAACCCACCGCCCAATTACACCTACCCGAAATCCCACTCGGCTCACCACGCGCATAATGAACTATACCACCCATTACACCAACCCGGAATCCCACTCGGCTGACCACGCGCATAATGAGCTAATCCCACCATACATGTACAGCATGGGAATTCTGAGGGAGGTGAGTCAGCGCTCGAAAATTTTTAATAAGTGCCATTTTTAGGTTAAAAACATAACTACGTAAAACGATAAAAACACTTTGGACGTTTTAGACCATGCTCTATCTTAACCATAAAATGTAAAAAATTTTCGAAACAAAACTGCACATTTGAAAAACCGCACATTCTGTTTGACGCCGTGTACAGTGAGATACTTTTCGTGCATATGATTGCGACCCACTAGATCCACTGTCCCCAATAAACCCACCGCCCAATTACACCTACCCGAAATCCCACTCGGCTCACTCACGCGCATAATGAACTATACCACCCATTACACCAACCCGGAATCCTACTACTCGGCTGACCACGCGCATAATGAGCTATCCCACCATACATGTACAGCATGGGAATTCTGAGGGAGGTGAGTCAGCGCCGAAAATTTTTAATAAGTGCCATTTTTAGGTTAAAAACATAACTACGTAAAACGATAAAAACACTTTTGACGTTTCAGATCATGCTCTATCTAAACATAAATGTAAAAAATTTTCGAAACAAAAATTCAAAAATTGAATAAATAGAAGATTTTACACTTTAGAGTCAAAAGTTGGCTAAAATGCTTTAGAAAGTACACCATTTTGTGACAGTCCCACTGTCTTGGAAGACCTAGCGGAATAGATACGTGCTATGTTCATGCGCAGAAGATACGATCATTAAATATGTTTTAAAACGATTCTGATAATTAATGCTTAGTCAACACTTTATTAATGTCAGCCACGCATTGAATTTATAATCTATCTGTATTCATAATTTTTAAATGGGCAGCAAATTTGAGTGGATAATAAGTACCTACGTTAAATTATGACAGTTAAAAAATGTCAGCCACGCATGGAACTTATAATCAATTTGTATTCATAATTTTTTAAATGGGCAGCAAATTTGAATGAGTAATATGTACCTACATTAAATTGTGACAGTTAAAAAATGTCAGCCACGCATAAAACTTATAATCAAACTGTATTCATAATTTTTTTAATTAGCAGCAAATTTGAATGAATAATATGTACCTAAATTCAATTATAACAGTTAAAAAATGTCAGCCACATATGGAACTTATAATCTTTCTGTATTCATAATTTTTTAAATAGGCAGCAAATTTGTATGGATAATATGTACACAAAATTATAACAGAAGCTGATAAGTTTTTCTAAGTGTCTAACTTAAAGTAAACGTGCAGTGAGATTTTGAGAAAATTAAAAGCATTTGTGGGTCTGAAAAGGCGAAAAATACACTTGTTCTAAGTTTCGGTAACTTGCGTCTAATGTATATTGCGTATTTATTCCGACCTTTATGCTTTTAATGCAAATACGCAGCTGGCCTTCTGAATTTGAGGGGGCTGGGGTAAAAATTTTAGTTTAAGATGTCTCAACAACCACTCGGAGATGGACGAATATAAAGGTATTTTTGGACGTTTGTTCGCGAACTCTATAGAATGAAAAGAAAAATTTAAAAAATTTCACTTCATTAAAATTATGTACAAAAATGCCGTTTAGCCTTCCATCCAAGCTCGATTATGCAGAAAGATTTGTAACTTGTTTTATATTAAATTCTGAGTGAATTGCAAAAGAAAAAGAATATATTAAATTGGATATATTCATCATGACTTACTCAAATTGTCTCTGCTTTGAATACAAAAATTATAAAAACGATAAATCCCGAGCAAAACGCCTCAAGATTTTCGGTTCTGAAAAGTATATCGTGACGAGATCATATATACTCGTACATTTACATACATACATTCGCTATCATCTCATTAATTAATATAATGAATAGCGTGCGGTTTGAACAAAGTTTGAAGTGAGCAATTCTTTAAAAGTGAACTATAAAATGGAACAATTAAATTCAAGCAAACAATCCCTGTAATTTAATGGTGCATTTAGTGAAGTCATTCACTTTTGAAGGATGATAATCCCATCAAATGCCGATTGTTGATGACATATTTTCTAGACTTGTCTAAAAATATAATCAATTTTTCAGGTTTATTAATCTCATAAAGAAGTTTTACAGGTCCTAGAATCATGTGCAGGTACGTAGCTGTGGGGTGATAGGAGGACTAGTCCTCCAGTTTTGAGGTCATTTTGGCCCAGAAAGCTCAGTTTTTGACCCCCCCTCAGATCGGTCATATTGTGCATCTATCGTCAAAAATTAGAAGCAGACATGAAGGCGATTAAGTTTGTTTGAAATATCTACCTTGGCCGTCTTTCTCAGCTCGCTTACTGTTGAAAAATACCAATTTAATTAATTAATGGATTTTGTTTTTTCTATTAATCTTAGCTAAAAAGTAGCTTATTTTAGGGTAGAATTCTTCTACATAAGGTAAGTATCAATCGGACTTCAAAAGTACTGCTTGGTTATGCTCCTTCGAAGATTCATATAGCTAGGTACACACATAGGGTGGGCGGCACCAGAATTCTGGTGGGGGAGGTGCAAGATTTTTCAAAGGTCCAAAAAGTGGCCTTAAAAATTGGTATGGCGAACACCATTTTTCAACGTTTCTCATCGAGCACTGTCCATTGGCATCAGAAAAGTGCGAAAAAAATGAAAAAAATTTCAAAAATTGAATTCTGGGGGTATTTTGATTTCTGGGAAGGAGTATTTTGGTTTCTCGGGGAGAGGTGCATACCCCCGAACCCCTACACGCCCAGGTATGGGTACACAGACGTCTCTCATTTAATAATTTTCGTTTTTCTTTATCTTCACGTATTAAAGAGTACATTGTTATATAAGCGAAGCAACAAATTTAAGTATTTCACAAAAGTTATAATTTCTCGCTCTGACACAATCATTTTCTTATAGTTTTGGCAGGCCATTTGGTATAGACGAATAGGGATATTCGAACTGAGATTCCTTGTCCGTTTCTTGACGTCTTCTAGCGTACACTGACAATGTAAAAATTGCCGTCAATCGGGCCAGACCACTAATTGGGTTTATGTAAGCGAAGTAGTGAATGAACAACTGGGCAATACTTGCTGCCAAATATTTACAATGCCACAAAGCTAGATATGTTTCGAGATTACAGCAGCTCATCAACCAGTACTTTGTGTACATCATCAAAGTCGTCGACACATAAGTCATCCAAAGAACAGCCTAAACAACAAGACAGAAAAAATCCAATCAATAAGCAGGATGTTTTGACGTCATGAATCGTTGAACAAAAAATTTAAAAACTACCTTACAAATAGATATTTATCCAGAATAAAAGAAAACGATTGCTATACTTTAATAAAGAAGGAGGATGCTTCAGTTTTTTCGAAAAAATGAAGGAAATTAGGTGATTTTGTTTTTGATGTTCTTTGAAAGAAATTCTATTCGTGTGTTGCCGAGAAAGCACTGAACGTTAGATAAAACATAGATAACTTTCATTTTGCTCTTTATGTACCAAAACTAGAGGAATTTCTCAACTTTACCTCAATCTCATTTGTAAACAAAAATTTTAAGCTACATAGTGATTTAGGCAAACCTTCTTTTCAGCGTTGGCAGTCTCAGATGAATTTATGATTTTCATTCAAAACTTGAGCAAAATATAGAAATACTGACAAAGGCAGCTCAAGATTTTATTTAAAACAAAGAAATTAATTAATAAATTGTTATATCACAAAATATAATCCCAATCAAATTAAGTTGAACACTTCTGAAGCCTCGCTACAATTTGTATTCCCTTTCACATAATCTTGTGAGTCTTTTCTAAGTCTTTTCAACCTTTAGTGAACAATTTTTGAAAGGAACAAAATCAACTCTACATAATTACAACAGGAAACATAGGTGGGCAGCACCAAAAATTCTGGGGGGAATTTTCAAAGGTCAAAAAATGGTCTTAAAAGTGGTCGTATGGCGAAAAAAACACCATTTTTCGACGTTTCTCATCGAGCACTATCCAATGGCATCAAAAAATCGCTAAAAAAGCAAAAAAAATTTTCAAAATTTGAATTCTGGGGGGGGTATTTTGATTACTGGGGGGTATTTCAACTTGTGGGGTGCATACCCCAAACCCCCAGGCCCATGTGTGACAGGAAATCTCAAGCTTGTATAAAATCAACCGCTTTTTCTGACATTATGACCGTTTGCTTACGAAATTTTGCTTCATCGAAATTTCACTAATTGATCATATCTTGAGCTTTTGAGGATGGTTAATGCGAAGAAGTCAATTTAAGTTCCGTCGAATTTATAGAAAGTTCAAGTACTATTTACTGCAAAACACCCATTTCAATTTAGATATAAAAATCGCAACCTTTTTTATTTTAAAGCACATTTGCGTGCTTATATATTTTATTGAGAAAAATTCATTGGCATTTAACAGAATTTAAAATACACCGTACGTAGTCAGATATTTCCCAGTATGTGGAAACGTCGTACCACTCGGCTGTGACACAGTCCTTCGTGAAAATAATTGCTCCAGGCGCCAGAAACACGCTTGTGAGGGCGCTGACGTTCAAAGTAAAATCAGCAATGCGCATTTGACTCGAATATGCCTTGTACGTTTTGCAAATTAGCTACACGAATAAAATATGTATCCTTTAGAAGGATGCGAAGCAGGTGAGCAGGCACGTAGTTGTGGGGGATAGGGGGACCATTAGTGGGTAGCACCGAAATTCTGGGGATTGTGTCCGGGTGACTGACAGTCCCGGGTGACCGACAGTCCGGGTAACCGACAGTCCCGGTGACCGACAAATGGTTTTAAAAATAGATCTGTCAATCAAAAAATTCCCTTCTGGCCGACAGTCCCGGTTGGCCGGCTGTACCGGGTGGCCGACAGTCCCGAGTGGCCGACTGTACCGGGTGGCCGACAGTCCCGGGTGACCGACAAGTGGTGTAATAATAGGTTTGTCATAAAAATTCCTAACTGACTAATGATTTCGGAATTAATGCTTTTTCAAGTAGGTACCTATTCATGCACATAAATAGTTTTACCAATGCGATAACATTGATCATACGAATTCATAGCAAATTTAAAACATGCAGGATTTTGTAAAAAGGGCCTATTATTTGCAATGCGTAATATTTTAGTGCTATCCAACTCAAACTTATTGTGGCTATCCTACTTAAACTTATTGTTTAATGCAATCCTACTTAAACTAAATTAGTGCTATCCTATGTACTAAAACTTATTGTTTAGTGCTATCCTACTCAAACTTATTGTGACAAAAATGAATCTTTGATACAAAATTTTTACGTTTGATAGTTTATATTAAATATGTACATATAATAGGGTTATATACAATATTTACATGTAATAAGTTTATATTCACATTGATGCCAGTAAAAACTTTATTGCTATTCTTAGAGAATGAAAAATTACGTATTTCGATTTTGAAAAATGTACGTGCATACATACAAACGTACGTATGTACATATATTCATAGTAACAGTACAACCGGGTCATTTGGGAATTTTTATGCCATCTATTGATCACCCGGTACAGTGTCGGCCACTCGGGACTGTCGGCCACTGGTACAGTCGGCCAACCGGATTTGTCGGCCATCCGGTACAGTCGGCCACCCGGGACTGTCGGCTACTTGGAACAGTCGGCCAGTAGGTACTGTCGGTTACTCGGGAATTTTTTGATTGACAGATCTATTTTTATACTATTTGTCGGTGACCCGGGACTGTCGGTCACCCGGGACTGTCGGTTAACCGGGACTGTCGGTCAACCGGGACTGTCGGTCACCCGGGACGTTACCATTCTGGGGGGTGCAAGATTTTTCATAGGTCAAAAAATGGCCTTAAAAATGGTGGTATGGCGAAAAAAACATTATTTTTCAACGTTTCTCATCGAACACTATACATTGGCATCGAAAAATTGCGAAAAAAACAGAAAAATCCTCAAAAATTGAATTCTGGGGGGTATTTTGGTTTCTTGGAGGTGGGTGCATACCCCCACGTCGTTTTCACCGTACAATGAAGATTGATTTCTGATTCGCAACTTAAAAATTCCCTAAATTTTGTAATAAGATTAGCAGCCTGAACCAAGAGAAATTGGAAGCTGAGCGATAGCTCAAATGAAAGAGCACAAAATTATCCAACTATTTTGCTATAAATCACCTAGTTTAGTTAAAGCAGTGAAAAGTAATCTTCAAAAAACTAGATTTCTACAGTATACTCTTAAGAAAGTGCTAATTTGGGCCTTCAAACGTTAATAACTTCACGATTTTTTAGGACAAGAGCGTGAAACCTAGCAAAAGATTTGCATTTTCGAAAGTGCTAATCAAAAAATATTAATTTCGGTTATAACAGTAGGTGGTTCTTTCTGCAATCTAAAAAAACCTCTAATTTGAGGTGGAAATCTTCAATGGTCCTTGACTTTTTGCAAATTTCTCTCAGTTTTCTGCTTGCAAATTGTGTTATTTTCTAATTTAATATAACAAATAAAATATCGTCTTGAAAGCTCGTAAAATGCTGAATCTAATAAGCACAAATTTGTTATAATTTACGCGCTTTGTGCACAAGTATAAGCCAATGAACAATAATTTATACAGTTGAGAGGGAAAACAACGTACCCCACCCCCTCACCCACGCCCAGGTGTGGGGGTAACTAGCCCCCCAAATTTTGACAGTACAAGTAGTTTTTGCAAGGGTCCCTCAATGGAAAAAAATTGAAAAGCCTTGAAACGTATTAGAAAGACCGTTAGAACAGATTCTAGCATGCTTTTGAGCTGATAAACTCAGAATTTTCAGGCGCTTTCGAAATATATTATTAATTTTTCAACTTATTTTTTTCCAACAATTAGAGCTCGCTGAGAAACGCTAAAAAATATCATTATTTTTATCTGTCTAGATGTATTTGTTCCGATATTTGACTTCAAAATTGTAGTGCCCCCAAATACAGAAGGTCTAGAAGGATGCGAGGCAGATGAGCAGGCACGTAGCTGTGGGGAAGATAGGGGGCGATGTGTCTGCAGATGAGCAACTGTAAAAGCATTTAAACTCTGAATAGAGAGGCTTACGCTGATAATACAAAATCTATGGAGACACATTTTACTTTATGTATTTATTTTATTTTATGCATTCCTATTTCATAAGTTGTCAAAATGAAAAAATAAAAACAACGAGGTCCGATTTGAACGACTTTTCCTGTTATTTGCAAGCATTTTGGGAAGTCGGTTTATTTGTTGCTAAGCTCGCGCTTGAATGACGAAATGGCTGTCTTTTCAAAGAGATAAAGTGTTTGCAATCATTAAAGGTGATACGAAATCTGAAGATGAACGACATCATATTGATAATTTCTTATTATACAAGTTCCAGGGAAATTTATGTGCTTCTCTCAGGATAAGTTGTGCTTCCCCACAAAAAGGAAAAGTATTTATATAATATTGAGCGTTCTTAGTGAATTTTTGGGCTTTTAGCACCACGGCACTTAATATTAAGGTCATTAAGGGCAAAAAAGCAATTTTTGAATATAATTAATGATGCAGAAAGTAGGGATGCAACGGATATCCGGATCCGGATCCGGATCCGTTATTATCCGGTATTATTTTGGATCCGGATCCGGATCCGAATCCGGTATTTTGAAAAATTAAAGCTTTACTTCGATTGACTTAATACTCAAATTCAATGACAGGCAAATTGTATTTATGAAACAACAGCTTTTCTACAACCAATGAAAATGGTAGATTGCTCAAAGTCATAAGCTCAAATAACCGCTCATCTATATCAATTGATCTTGCATCATTGTTCTTCCATTTTTTACCCTTAAATCGTACATAAGTTAATTAGGAATCCTCTCATAAAAATAAAATATTTCATACAGTAAGTAAGCATGCTTCCATTGTCATTTGTACTTTTTGCTTTTCATGTTTCAAAGCAGTCTTTTCGCAATCTGCGCGTTTTTCTGCAAAGGAAAGTAGACATGCCTGACGCGAATCTTCTACAATCTGTGCTGAACAAGAATACCTCCTTCCTTTTCTTCGATCTGCTGGGACTCCTCTGCTTTGAACTTTTTATAGTCCGCCGCATGCTTAGTTTGCAGACGCTTTTTCATACAGGTGGTACCAGTGTTTTTTGTACTCGAAAAAGATTTTTCCCGATGTACAAAAACTTTTCGGGACCGTCTTTGTACATGTACAAAGATTTTTGGGAAGACAAAAATTGCAAAAAAGGTCTGAAATTCGCAAAAATTTTCGGTGCTTTGCGCCGAAATGAGTACCTAACTGTATGTTGCATATCTCTTTAAATTGGCAGAAATTAGATTTCAAAAGGAAAAATGTCAAATTTTTTGGCGCTTAGCGCCATTTTAAGATGATAGTGATTTCCGCTCTTGGAGACGCAGAAATTTGCTAAAATACGCTACCAAAAGTCGAACAACTCTGTTTTTAACACACTAAAATCGCTACTGTACCATATTATAGTACCCAAAAATTTGTGTGTACAAAATGTACAAAGATTTTTTGGGAAGACAAAAACTGTAAAAAGGTGCGAAATTCCCAAAAATTTCGGGCGCTTCGCGCCGAAATGAGTAATTGTTCGTCCTATATATCTTTAAAATGGCAGAATTTGCATTTAGAATGGAAAGATGTCAGATTATTCGGCGCTTCGCGCCGTTTTGAGACAAGTTTTTATCATTTTTGGCGTTAGAAACCCAGAAATTAGATAGAATACGCTACCAAAGATCGAAAACCCTGTTTTAACACACTAAAATCGCTATTGTACTATAGTACACAAAAATTTCCATGTACTAAATGTATAAAGACTTTTGGGGACCATCTTTGTACATGTACAAACGGACCTTGTACAAAAAAAACACTGGGTGGTACCCCTCCACCGCTTCTGGAAAGCTTTGCTGCGCAAAGATTACATTGCGATTTAGTTTCATTATCAGCTAGCGTAAAATAGTTTCAGATAGAACTAGACATGATTTTTGGCATTTCCGATCAATGAGAGGAAGACGCCAGATTCGCAGTTTTTCAAGCTACAGCCGAATTAAGATCAATCCTGACCACTGAACCAAGCTCATGCAGCTTTGCTTATTTCATCATCTTACAGTAATTCTGCTTCTGAAACTAATGAGCACCGTACTTGCGAACAAAAATTTAAGTATTAAAAAGAATTAAGCCTTTACAATGCATATTCATGGATCCGGATCCGGATCCGGATCCGTTATTATCCGTTATTTTAATAATTAAAGATCCGGATCCGGATCCGGATCCGTTATTTTAAATTTTATGGATCCGTATCCGGATCCGGATCCGTTATTTTGAATTGAACGGATCTGGATCCGGATCCGGATCCGATATTATTGGAAAACCCGGATCCGTTGCATCTCTAGCAGAAAGTCGCTTAGTCTTTTGTCGCTTTAAAATCCCATGCTTTGATATGCTGCGCGTCATAGACGTGAGCCTTGCTTGATTGCAGAAGAATCAAATACGAAATTATAATTAAAAAATATACAATAGTAGTACTTTCTGGAGTCTCCATGCTTACGCATAGCACACACTCAAGCAGAGGAGCGAAGCGCCAAATTTCAGGCCGTACTACACAATAAAGCACGCTACATGTTAAAGTATAGTTGCAAAGCGCCGACATTGGGCTCTATTACTACACATTAAAGCAAGCTACAAGTTAGAGTGTAGGCGCGAAGCACTGATTCCAAATTGTGCACTTTCTACACAAAAACCATCAAATCGCCACATTCCTCTGAAAATCTCAATTAGGCATATCTTATGCGCGTTTCATAAAAGTCACCCATTTGTAATTGCATCAGCTAACAACTGACCAGCAATCCCCAATATGGGCGCTAGCAGAATTCGCAGAAAATCACCTTTCTGCATGAGGTTTTACTATTATCGACGATATTACTGACAAAAGTTGAGATTGTTGGAGATATTGTCAACTAAAAATCAGAGCACTTTGTCGGCGATAATTTTTACTTCAGAACCAGGCTTAACGTTTTGCATATGAAGAAAACTCATGCTAGGCTAATAATTGAATGAAGTGACGGCTGTGTGACCAATATTGTGAAGAATATGAGCTTCTACATGAAGGATATGATGTAAACGTGAATCACGTGTGCATTAAAGTTTATGTAAGGAACTGCCACATCTTGAATAGTTGACAAAATGATTAGAATCTGTGAACTCTGCGATAAGCAATTAATAATTTTACTTTAAAACGACACAAATACCTCATACTCGTACATGGAATATCAGAAATGAGGGATGATACATCAGAGTCTGAAAAAATGACAGTTATTGAGGTAGCAGCAATGGAGATTCTTCAGAAGTGTCCGAAGACAGCTCGAATGAGGCTGAAATTGAAACTGGTTGGACTAACCCGTTTTGGCGCTTTTTAGTAAAGGTTGTGCTTTCAGATTTTGTTGATTTTCCGAACAGTATACAAGACTTCAATCAGAACCATATTACAGCAGTTTTGTTTTTACGAATCACTTCTAGATGCTCTAAATGAAGGCGAATTAAGGACAGCACTAGAACGCGCTAATGATTATTACCGGTATAAATTAAAGTTTGGCAAAAAGGAAGCTGATGAGACAGCTTGGGCCAGTCGAAAATACATGTTTAAAAAATTGATTAGCAAAAATGCCGATCTATTTGAGGATGAGCAGATGAAACGAGAAGACAATAATGAAGTTGTCACATCTGTTGAAGTCTAGCAGTGCTCTGCTGGACTATCCAGATCGGATAAAAATGCTCAGAATATAATCAGCACACTACTCTAAAAAGTATATACTATCCAATTAATTGATTAATTAATTAATTAATTATAGTCTCTTTCACATAATTTCGTGCATAAATTCTTAGAATTTTCGTCAGCAGTAGGCTGAGGGTTACGATATTTATATATCAGATCAATGCTATATTTGCAATCTGTCAGCTTATTGCCGTAGATAGTTTGAAAATTTATGACCGAAGTTGTGTGAAACATACTATAATTAATGTGTTTTTGTTTTGTATGGATTATTTGCTTACTTTCTCTGACTGCTGCCTAAAAATAGGTACTAGATATGTATATAAGTGGGGTGTACATTTACAGGGTCTACGACGTTTTGGCGCCAGCAACTTATAAATTATTCTAATTAAATCAATTTTGAAGCAATTTTTTAAATAAATTATATATTCAGAAAACAGGTTCTACTAGCTACAAAATAGCATATTGTTCTTTTCGATTCAATGAGTATTCATTTGTGAACGACTGAAAAACTGTTGAAAATCCAGTGTATTTTTAGATGCATTTAATTATCTCACTAAATTTAAAGAAATTCTAAAAGTAATTTATGCCATCACGTAGAGAATTGAATGGGCTTTCAGAATCTGTATTATACTTTAATCATAAATGAAATGTAAATAATTAATAATATTACAAAGAATGTAACGCCAAAACGTCCCATTTCGACATTTACACGCTCAATGAACTCATAGCTATTTTAGCTCTCTTGTTTTTGCGCTCAAACCCGCAGGTTTGATGTTTTATCTCTAGATGTAGTAGTGTGCTTCTCGATGTAAAGATAGAACAGGCTGAGCTGCATGCTTCGCGCCTATACTTTTACATGTAGCTTGCTTTAATGTGTAGCAATACAGTCCGAATTCGGCGTTTTGCGCCTATACTTTAATATCTAGCGTGCTTTATTGTGCAGTACTGCCCGAAATTCGGCGCTTCGCGCCTACAAAGAGTCTCTATGCTTGAGCGTGTGCTATGCTTAAGCATGGAGACTCCAGAAGGTACTTATAAAATATGCAAAATGAAGGCTTCTCAAGGCCGGTAATAACAGCTGATGCTGTAAATTTAACGCTAGCCGACCCCCACTAGAGCGATCACCCAGCGACTTAATTATCTCGAAGCTAATCAATGCAATTTTTCAGTCTAATCAGTGATATAACTTTTTCGCACAACTTTGTCCTTTGTAAAGTTGTTTCAATAGCGGAAATCTAAATAAAATTAAGAGTTGTCTTCCACGACTACAAAGAATCTGTCTGGCTTTTGTGGCATTCATCTTGCGTCAGAGGTTATACCAATTTTTGCATAACGCATATAATCTTCATTAATTTTTGATTAAACATTGCTATGTATGTACATAATTAGAAATAATTTGCGTTCTATTTAGCCTTACCATATAGTGACAGGCAGTGGAGAAAACTAATACAGGCCAGATTGCTAAGTAAGCCCATGAAAAATTCATAATTTCTTCGCCCCAACTCAACGAAGTCGCAACGCCGATCACAAGCTGCCGTAAATATTGAAAAATTAACGTTCAGTAGTTTGTAATTAGGTTCATTTATAAGGCAGACACAACTGTTGATAATCACGGAGAATAACAGTGGGTAGTATGCACATGTGGGCGTGGGGAGATGGAGGTCTGGACCCCCCAATTATTTGGAAATCCCTCAAAATCGATAGACTTCACAGAATTAAATTTGTTGTGATATTTTTAGCGATTTCGCTCCATCGGACCACACAGAATTTGGTTGCTGTCCATGTATGGATATTAATACATGCTGTTCTCGGATCAGTTTCCCTCGGGTATAGGGATTGATAAGGATTTCTTTCTTTAGGAGGGCAAGTCTTAAAATATGCATGATCTGCACGACAATTCTCCGGTAACACAAATACATTCCGAAACGGTAATTTTGATGACTACAGATACCTAATACTTTTTGTGTCACTTTTTTAAATTTATGATAGAATAGTATGCAGAAACATAGGCCAAAAAACAAACATAATCTGTACCAAATTCTTTCGCATCCAAACTATATTCTGGGGGTTTCACCCGCCCGCCTATTCAAATTTTTTTTCGAGAAGACCAAGGTTAGGCTGATTTGCATTAATGAGGCTTTTTGCATTTTATACATTTTCACATTTTCTGAGATGCATTAGAAGCTTTCGTATTGCCCTTAAGCTACTTGGGATACAGAGGTGATAAATGGAACGATTAGAATATGCCTCAAAATCGATCAAATATTGATAAATAATTGTGAAAAATGGCATTAATTGTTTCTAAAAATTTTGCAAATAAGCAAATTGAAGAAATGTTAAATAACCCTAAACTGCAAATCAAGAAAAAATCAAGCGCTATAAGCAAGGATGTCAAAGACTTGCTTGAACAGCTCTTGTTTTAAAGGCTCATTAAGAACTACTGAGATAACTGCTCAAATTCCAAAAGAGAAATTGAAATCTAAGCAGAAATTACTATGTGTAGCTTTTCAGAGCTACGCGTGCACACCTGGGCGTGGAAGGGGGTATGCAGCCCCCGAGGAACCAAAATACCCCCAGAATTCAATTTTTTAAATTTTTTTCGTTTTTTCGCAATTTTTTGATGCCAATAGATAGTGCTCGATGAGAAACGTCGAAAAATGGTGTTTTTTCGCCATACCACCATTTTTAAGACCATTTTTGACCTTTGAAAAATCTTGCACACACCCCCAGAATTTTCTCGCTGCCCACGTATGCACGTGTAACTAAAGCCGTAAGACTGTTCTGTATTTGCATATCTTTTGGGAATAATTTCTTATATGAAAATCAGATTTTTTAGGAGCAAGTTAAGAGTAATGGGGGCATGTGAACAAATATCTGTAATTTATGAACGACGTAACGTCTTTTTAATGTTTCACTTCATATAGATTCATTTAAAATCTTTCCAAAGAACCAAATACTTCAAAACTTTCGAGATTTAAAGTTGTGGTAGGATCTTTATGCACTAGAAGTCAACTAATGATTCGTATCACAGGCAAAGTGACGAAAACAGAATTTAAAACTTTTTGCTACAATATTAAAAATTGTTCCAAAAATAGACTAGGTATTCCTTTTTTAAGGGCTTTGCATAGACTAATATGTCGAACTGAATCGGCCTGAGATTTGCGTTCCTTTACATTGCGTCTAAAATCGCGCCTCAAGTAAATAAAAAAAGCGAAAAATCTTTATAATCTCGAGGGGAAAGTCGATGTTTTATCAATAAAAATAAGAATAGTCCATAAAAATGAGAAAACTTCCAGAGCTCCTTAGTATATATCTAGATTTCTGCTTTATCCGGAAGCTTTAAATGTCAGAGTTTACACATTTGTACATAAGTATGCCACAATTAAGCAGTGTTATTCCAAAATAAGACTGAAAACGATTGAAAAAATTGAAAAATCTCATTTTATTTCAAGTTTACGTGACTGCATCCTGGAGCACATTTATAAAATTCAAAACTTCAATTCTAATCTATAAAATTTGAGAACCAGCAAAATATGTCTTAATTATATTTTATACGATAATCACACCACATTAACGTAGTTCGCTGGAAAATTTTTTGCATACATACAGTGACGAATCAGGATTTTAGGACGGGCGGAATCACAGTTTCTTATAAAGCTGTCGGAAAAGGTCCTAAAATAATGCGTGTAAAATAGCGTTTTGCCAACTCATAGCAGGCAAAATCATTTCAATGGCTTAAGTTCTTTCAAAAAATAACAAAAAAAATTAAAAAATTTTCCACTATAAAAAATAAGATAGAATTGGTTGCTTAAATTTCGTTTAATATAAAACATGACACAAAGCGCCGGAATATTCAGGAAATTCGGACAACAGAATAACCACCGAGTGATAAAGTTATCCTCTTTTCCACATACTTACGCTAGTAAAATACACAGCTACTAATAAAAATTTGATAGAATTTTGGCTGAAAAACGGGGGAAGCTGTTTATATTGCTATTTTATTTCTCAAAAAATCATTAAGAGCCACAAAATTTTCTCAGAGTACGAAAAATGCATCTCTGACGCTAAAATAAGGCTCTAAGACTGTCACGAAAGGCGGTAAATATAATAAGAATTACTATCACGCGCGAAGCGCCGAAAAAAATCGGTAAAATTATGACAGATGATGAGATGGTTAAAATATTAGAAAATAGATATCTGGTACCATATCGCCAAATATCTTGGGTCGACAGACGGGAGGCAGCCGCCCCTGCTCCCCACTAAATCCGTGCCTACATTCATAAGCATACTTATTAAAATAGAAAACAGCGTTGAAAATTTTCTGGAAAAAAACAGCAAATCACGAATCGGACAGCAATGGAATTTTTTACGATAGTGATTAAAATCGACCAGAGAGCATAAATGAATCGAGTTAATCTTATTTCAATAAAAGTCTATCGAACGAAATCATGTTGCGCATTACTCCTAAGTTTTTTAAATAAAACAATTCATTAGACTAATGAAAAGTTTACTAGCAAAGTCTTGAATTCGGATTTAACCATCAGATTCGAATCAATAAACCAGCGGCCAAGAAAAATAGCAATAATGGTGACCCCGAAATCTGATACACGTTGGGTATATAAGTCGCCATTCATTCCACTGTTATGCAAGAGTGAAATACAAGAAGTGACGAAGAATTGGCTAAGTGCCAAGGACAGAGAGTGACGAGCCCGGATAAATTTTGGCTTTTGTCGTTCAATGACTAGCTTCCAAAAAAGCAGTGTCAAAAAAAGGAACAAATAACGCAGAAAGTGCATAGCCCAAGTGTTGACGCCCATCATAAAATAAATAGCTTGTTGAGATATCATGGCTACGCTGGACGAAATGGCATGCAGTATGAATACGGAAAACATATCCCAAAATGGAGGTTCATCGGCATACATGGTGGTGGGATGATCTGTGTTGAATTGAACTCGCACCAAACAAGCGAGTCTTTCGTTCTTGGTTGATAAAATTGTAAAATTTAGATAAGAAAGGAATGAAGTGACGAGAACGGTACGATATAATCCATTGCATGGACTGAATTCCTAAAAAACGAAATTTGAATGATTGGAAAATGATAATAGGTTATCAATTGATGGCAATCCTCGTTTTCAAGGATATCATTTCAATATTCCGTAATATATTTATATTATTTTGACAAGCGATCAACTGATAAATTTTTGTTTATTAAAAATTTACCAAACCTTGGAATCCATTTTTATTCAGTCT
This sequence comes from Mermis nigrescens, assembly GCA_036768485.1. Lineage (NCBI taxonomy): Eukaryota > Metazoa > Nematoda > Enoplea > Mermithida > Mermithidae > Mermis > Mermis nigrescens. Next base: position 12,023,566 of record JAVLUZ010000145.1, on the reverse strand, counting down.
TTCATTTGAAATTTCTGAATAAAATTTATCGTACTCGTATGCTCATAGTTTCGTGAAATATTTGTCGAATAGTTGTCAATGAAAAAATATGCTGATGTATACAGCTTGGACTCAATGAAGAAATTCTGGCTTATAATTGCACTAGACTACGAGTAAATCTGGCTTAGTAAAGCGTGGCTTGAGCTGGCTAAAACGAAGGTTCAATGTGCGCGAAAATCGATTGAGACAAAGAAGGTTTATATTTATATCACTTACATATTTTTACATAAATAAAAATTTATATCAGCTCAATTAAGCTTGAAGACGTTCACTAAGTTTCAACGGTACCTATTTACTAATTATCATTGCTGAGCTCTCAGAGACACAAGAAAATAAAAACGAAACGCAGGACTCAATCAGTGTAATAAACTAACTTTTCTTATTAGTACTCTAAATCACATGCAAACACTAAATTGGATCGTTTCTGAGCTTTTTTAACATTTAAACTATCCGTTTAAGTCGTTGTACTTCGGTAACATCGTATTTAGACTTAAAAAGTTCCCTAGGAAAACTGCTTTTTGTTTGATTTCTTAAGCATGCATAAGACGATAATGAGGAGACAATGACATTCCAGCATTTAGTCAAAGTAAAAGTTTGATCGATGCAAAGTCAATGATAACACTTAAAATACAAGTAAGCACTAGGGATTAGACTGGCACCGACACCGGCGCCGGTGCCAAGGTATCTGGCATCGGCCGGTGCAAGGGCAGCACCGGAGCAGGTGCTAATTAGGAAATGCATAAGTAGATTTAAGCGAATTATCTTATGTGCTTCTCCAACGATCTATTTTTTATTCCACAATTAAATTTATGGGATATATAAATTAAAACATTAATGCTCGTTATGCTCTACTAATGTCAATATATCTTTCTCGTAGACGTTTGGTTCATCATTTGAGCAAATTATAAATATTCCTAAATCAAAGCAGGAATTTGGCTACTTTACATAATAGAAATAATCTATTTAAGTTCCAAAAACAAAAGTTTAGATCAATTTGCTATGAACACTATAGTAGACATTGTGATTTGTGAACAAATGAAACCAATAAAATACTGCTTTGCATGCAAGCATATGTCATTGTTGGAGGGGATTAGTTACATGTGATACTGACTCCCGAAGACTGGCTACTGATACTGCCCCCGAAAAATGCGGTTGATCACAATATTCAATTTTCTGAAAAAAATTGAAAATAAGCACTTTTTTATGTGCTTTTATTGATCTTTTCGCTGGCGCTTCGCACCAAATAGCTAATGGCAAACATTATGTAATGTATCTTGCGTGGATCTGTATTAAAATACACACGTCACCTTTTAAAAATTATCACTCACAAAAGATAGCCTTATGTTGGCACCAGCAAAAAGTGGCACCGGTGCACCTCTTGTAAGCACAACACATTATGATAAATAAGATAATTGTTCACTTGACTGTTAGGCTCCTAGGCAACCAGGCGCTGAAAGGAGTCGACTTTTTGGCTTTAAGGTAGTCTATAACCATGACCTGAAAGATATTCGCCGAAAAAGAACAAATATTATCTGAGAAAATCCTATAGATATAACACCCTATCTGAACGAAACTTTTCGCCTTTAAGTTTTAAACTATGTATTGCTCGAGTATTATACGACTAGCAAAGAAAAATGCTCCGATGGAACAAAAAAGATGAATATACTTGGAATAGTGGATTATTAAGGATGTAAAAGGAGGGGACTAGGAAGAATCTACCTAAAGTCGCAAAATCTGCTAAAAATCACACTTTCTCTAAGCAACGCAAAAAATCGAAGTATATTCTGCGGCCTCTAAAAAGTGTCTGTTTTAAATAATTTTCAAAATTTCAGATAATAAACGAAATCTACGTTTCCTTGTTTTAAATTGCTGGCAAGTAGCAACACTGACTAACTTCGTATCCTGATTGAAAGAAAACTTAGTGGTATTGTATTTAAAGTTGTTTTATTTTGCTATGAGCATTATAGCAAGCAAAGCAGGGGCCGATTGATTAGTGCACACAATCGTTACGGGCATACTAGTGTACCTACATTAAGTCTGTTTCAAAGTCAACTCACGCGTTTCCTACTGTTTTGAACCAACAATTCTTGCAATTGTTTTGGACGCATCGATGTTTGCTATTTCATTCAATTGGCTTAGAAAGACTGTTACTCGATATCATTTCCCATAGCTGCTGCATAGCTAACGTGCTGCTTTTTTTCAATCATTTTTATGGTTAAATATTTATTCTAATGTGTTGACCGCAGAATATACTTCGATTTTTTGCGTTGCTTAGAGAAAGTGTGATTTTTAGCAGATTTTGCGACTTTAGGTAGATTCTTCCTAGTCCCCTCTTTTTACATCCTTAATAATCCACAATTCCAAATATATTCATCTTTTTTGTTCCATCGGAGCATTTTTCTTTGCTAGTACCCTGCTTTTAATTAGCATGATTTCAGTGCATCAGTCAGCAAGCACATACAGTAACATACCACAATAATGACAGCAGTCCAAGAACGCGGAAAACAATATTGTTTTTAACATAAATTAATTGCCTCTAAATTTAAAAAATATTGTTTTAAAAAAAAGACTCCCTAGATTTTATAACCGTCTACCTTTTTAAATCAATCAGACTGCATAGAATTTAAAACTGAGTTAGATATGCTCTTGATTGTCGGAAGTATAAAGTTTAAAACTTTACTATATGGTGTGAACGGAAAACTTGCAGATGTACGTGGAAAGGAACAATATTTATTGAAATGAGGAGGACATGCATAAAGAAAGTGCGGAAAAAAATTTCATGAAAAACGGACCAATATTGGTGAAGATAGAGTTACTCAGGATTAGCTACATTAAAGTGAGGTATTTTACAGTTTACCGAAAATGTCCCGAATTTGGGCTGAGAACATATGTATCTGACATTTTCAAGGTCGCTGATTACGAAAAATAACTTTTATTTTACGGAAAAAAAATTTTTGTTTGAAAATTTTCAAATTTGAAAAAACAATTTTTTTGCATGTTCTTTCTGTCTCGATAATGTGAAAATTCAAGTTTCTGCTTAAATGACGCTTAGGCTTAGGCTTAGTTTATCTGAGGTGTTTTCGGCTGCTTAGGTCGAGGTCGCTCCCGCTTAGGTCGAGGTATAGATGCTTAGGTCAACGTATAGATGCTTAGGTCGATATATAGATGCTCAGGTCGATGTAATGCTTAGGTCGACCTAAGTTGGGTACATGTTATTCTGCATTCCACTAATTGAATCTTCAAATGGTTGGAACTTTAAGATGATCCAAAAATGCTGTTTGAATCGTATTTAAGTAGAAATCTTTAACTGGATGTAAACAATGCTAAAAATAGTGAGATTAAAAAAATTTCTTTAAAATTTGGGCAAAAAATTACAAAAAAATTTTCTTTAATCTTGGTTTCCACGCAGTATAACTTAACTTTTTGTAATCTGCAACCTTGAAAATGGCAGGAAAATATTAATTAGTAAAAATTGGAAACCTTTGATAAAATGGTAAAATTCCTTAAAGTGGCTCAAAATGGTGAATGTCGAAGTATGATGTTTGAAGTACCGTAACTCTGTAAGTTTTGTATGGATTTGATTTATTATTTTTTTCAGCGTCTTTTAGTGACACAAAGTATCGTTTTTGCGCAATTGTATGGCAGTTCTGCCGGAATGGCGCAAAATCGGTTCACACCATATTCTTCAAAAACTCCTTTTTTATTAGCTTATAGTAAATATATGTTACATTCTAAACAGTCCTGTAAGTTATAGAGGTCGTTCCACATTTAAATTAACTTGGAAACGACATATAACGTACCTACGGGACTTACTTAAGTACCTGGCTACACTTTCGCTGGTCAGGTTGCTAGGGCGAAACGCCGGACTCAACCACACGACCCTCAATAACTACGGTCTCAAACTCCTCGGACCTAAATTCGTCCGTACCTACGGAGCTATTGGCAGATATGCCGTAAAAACCTAACGCAGTAGTAATTAAGTTACCCCGGAATTTTGCCCTAGGTCAGTTGACATATTTTGGACCAAAATAATAATTAACGCAAAAAGCTTTGTTAACTTGCTTTCGCCAGAGAATACCTAAGGCGAAAACTATTTCTTTTCTGGTCCCTACGAGCACAATGAACAATGAAAACAACAAAAAAGAGCTCTCAACCAGCCAGTCATCTTACATAAAAATTATGAAATAATTTTTATGATTTTTAAATTGAAATTTGGGTGTTTGAATTTGCGATAAAGAAAATAATCAAAAGACAGTCACTTGGATTATTTAAGCCGAGTAATAAAATAAGGGCCGTCCACCAATTCCGAACTAAACGCGATTGATCAATGATCAATATGAAAAAGTTTTGAAAAATGAGCTTGCTAAGCGAGAGTTGTAAACCAAGAGAAACTTAAAGTTTAAACCTACCATTAAATTATGAAGAGAATTGTAAAAGATTTTAAACTTTAAGAAAATTGAAAAGGTGGGATGTTGGTAAATTAAAAAACAAAGTTTTTCGGCAAAAATTCCAAAATTTCACGCAAATATCAAGTGTAAGGAACACTAACGATGAGATTTGGTTGTAAAATAAATTTGTAGTATAAACTACATATTAACAACAAATGAATTGTGCAAACTTTACAAAACTACTAAGTGTAGAGAACACTAACAGTCATATTCCCAATTCTGATTTTACGTAGAAAAAAAACTAGAATTTTACTTTATTTTTATCCTATTCGACCTCGCCCGACTTCTGAACAGAGAAAGTGGCGAACAAAAAAATGTACAAACACGTATTTTCCACTGTCCACCACATTGTAAACTTTAAAAATCTGAACCTAACGCCCATTGAATGTAAATAAATTCGGTTCGGGCCAGTTTGTTGCCCTTTGATTGTAGTAGGTTTGTATGTGCCAAACTTATGTTCCGCAAAATATTTGATATGATTTATCGATCAAAATACGAAAAAACCTGTTTTTTTCGCCCACTTTACACCTCAGATTTTGAACTTTACACCCCATAAACAACTCAATATAACGTTTTTTTGAACGCGCCTCGCTTCGACGTTTAGCCACTAGAAGTTACTTTATTTCTATTTTATTTAATTACCCCCAACTTTTGGCAGAGAAATCTTGGACAAAATCTGTTTTTTTACTCATCCACTAGAGAGTAAAGTTTAAAACCCTGGTACTAACTGCGTATCGATTGTAGAAAAGTTTGCTGGTAAGCACAAGATAGCCCTTGATCCGAAGTACATTTCTGTCAGAAAAAATTTCCTAAAACTATAAGTGGAGTTGTTGGCAGACATAAACATGTCGAAAACTCGGCCAAAATGTGTCTTTTCGCCCCCAGATTTTCGCACTCTTTACACTCCCATTCGAGAACTGAGGCGAAATTCAAAAAACAAAAAAGTGTTATCTGCAGAACCTAAATAGATATATGAGTCAAATGAAGTACATGGTTTTGCCAAAAGAATTAAAAAAATGAAAAAGTCAGCATTCAGAAGATTCGAACCCATCATTCTTTGTTCAATACCGCTTCCGAGAACGGAGTTGTCAACCACTGCGCCAACTCGACATATCAGCAGATTTCAGCTTGATTATCCTATTTTGAGAGATATTCATCATTCAACTGAAGTTTAAGAATAGTGCATTTATGATTATAAAAATAATTATTTATTAAAGACGAGTCAAAAACCTCTGAAATACGAAAAATCTGATCAAAAATATGCAATACGGAGTTATCTATCGGCATTAGAAAATAGATGTAGGTATGATTCAAAGTTCACCTCTTTATACCTCAACAAACACTGGCTGTAGAAAAGTTTAAAGGTCAGATTCGTTATTCTGACCTTACGAAGAACATTTTAAAAAAATTCATCATCCACGACGCTCTGGGCGCAAAAATGCTTCTCGGTGTAAACTTTACACTTGCGCTAATACCGCAATATTGGGTGTATAAAACAAAATAAACTGGGATCTGTAACGCTAAGGTCAGGGCACCTTTTAAGCATAATTAGCATACTCCGCCTACTTAGTGGAGTAGTTGAAGAGATATCGTTTTTCGTCTCGAACCCTTTACACTAAAACGATCACAGATCAAGAAATATTGCGTTATAAGAAAGAAAAAAATCGATTTGAGATTTTGCAACCCTCTAAATTATAGAACCGATTGGACTGCACAGAAACCAGAATTGAGTTAGAAAAGCTGAAGGACACGCAAAGAGTAAAAAACACGTATACTTTACACTTTTGTGCAACAATCATTGAGTGTAAAGTAATTTAAAGTCAGATTCGTAATCTACAGCTAAGGGGCAACATTTTTAAAAAAACATTGGCCCTCCGCAAATTATTCGATTTTTTGCTTTACACTTTACACGCTCATTGCTAACTCAGTATTGAGTGTAAACAAAAGAAAAAAACACGGGCATCGAATTTTTTAATTATCCATCGATTAAAAAAAACCGCACCTCCCAGGTGTGTGCCGTTGTTGCTGTGAGGGGGCAGGGACACAAATTTCGCACTCGCAAACATTTAAGAAAAAGGATGGCCAAGTATATTATAGGTAGCGCTATCGCGCTACCTATGATAATAAGTTTAACATATGTATTCATTAACTGCAGTCTTTCATTTCGAAATGGCGTATTTCCGATTCACGGCTTATTAATGTACATGATTACAATAAGGCTGCATATCTTTGTCGACTTCTGTGCACAGTAGTGTGATTGCTGGTTCATTTTAAACCACTTTTGCAGGCAATTTACATCAATTAAACGATTGCTCTCCATGTGCAAGATTTTGTGAAACATATTATGAACACGGCTAAGAAGGATTTAACTTTAATGCAACCCATTTAAGACAAAATTACATCTCTTCAATGATCTAAGGACACTTGAACATAATTTTTAAATCACTTTAGATTACTTTTGAGGGTAAACAAACTCACTTAATTGATGTCTCACATATGAATCCTTGAAAATTTCTTGACTTCAGTTACAAAGTCTCTGCAAGTCTATCGAATTAAGGTTAACACGTAATGTAAACTTTACACAAACACATAGCGTAAAGAATATTTTAGTTGGATTCGTAATTTTGATATTGCTCCGATATTACTTTCAACATTTATGGAAAAATGAGTATCCATAATGTTTTAAAGACAAATAAACATTAGGTTTAAACCAATTTGCAATACTGCTGAGTGTAAGCAAGCGCGCCCAACTGACGTATATATTTCATTCCCTGTAAATTTTTAGATCTCAGGAAAAAATTTCGGTTTTTGCAATGCTCTAGAACAAAGGCTAACATGCAGTGTAAAAAATTACTCGGATATTATGATCAACATTCATGAAAAAATTATGTCTCTACAATGGTCTGAGGACAGATAAACAATGAGTGTAAATTACTTTACATCACTGTTGGATGTAAACAAACGCGCCTACGTGACGTCTCACATTTGATCCTTTGAAAATTTTTAGACTCCAGGAAAAAATTAGGTTTCTGGATTGCTCAAAAACGAAGATAAATACATATGTAGTGTAAACTTCATGTAAACACCTAGTGTAAAGAAAATTTTGGTCAGATTCGTAATTTTGATATTGTTCCGATATAACGATTAATATTTATGAAAAAATTAAGTCTCCATAATGTTCTATGGGCAAACTAACAATTGGTGTAAACCACTTTACAACACTGTAGAGTGTAGAACATATGCGCCAGACTGGCGTATCAAATTTGGTTCCTGGTCCATTTCTAGACTTAATAATCGTGTCCCTGACTCATAACCGGAGAAGCAGGCAGAAAAAACAAGACAGAAACGCATTTTAAACACCAAATTTTTGACTTTACACTCGCTAAATATTAATGTATAGACAATTTGCTTTGACATGCACCCGATATAAAGCATTTTATTTTTATTCTATTAGACTTATCCCGACTTCTGGACGGAGAAAGTGGCGAACAAAAAACGCAACAAAAACGTATTTTCCATCATTTAGAACACTGTAAACTTTAAAATTCCGTACTGAACTCCCCATTGAGTTTAAAGAAATTTGGTATGGTACAATTTGTAGCTTTTAAATCGTAGTACATTCCTGTGTGCCAAAATTCTCTTGCAAAAATTATTTGGTATGATTTATTAATCAAAATTCGGAAAAAACGTGTTTTTTCGCCCATTTTTTACCTCTGATTTCGAACTTTACATCCCCATAAATAACTCAATATTGCGTTATTTTAAATGCGGTTTGCTGCGATGTGTAGCCCCTGAGAGGCACTTTATTACTGCTGTACTCAATTTAACCTGACTCATAAGCGGGAAAATTTGGCAGAGAAATCTTAGTTAAAATCCGTTTTTTACACCATCCACTAGAGGGTAAACTTTAAACCCCAGGATCTAACTCACCATAGAGCATAAAAGACTTTGCTTATATGAAGAATGTAGCCCTTGATCCGCTCTACATTTCTGTCAGAAAACATTTTAGAAAACTGATAACCGGAGTTAGTATCGGACATAAGCAGGTTAAAAACTCGACCAAAAAGTGCTTTTTCACCCCCAGATTTTCGCACTCTTTACACTGTCATTCGATAACTAATGCGAATTTCAAAAAACAAAAAAGTGCCATCTGTAGAATTCATCCCTCTATTATCCTATGCTGTTCAATTCTTCAAGTCATCAATACTCAGTTGTCCACATGCCGCAGTAAAAAGGTCCCAAAATTTGTCCTATGTTATAACGTTACACAAAAACTTTACACCTTCTTTACACAGTCAGTTTTGAGTTTCAAGAAAAACAAAAAAACACTGGCAGCGAATTTTTTTATTATCCTTCTTTAAAAAAACCGCACCTTCCAGAAGTGTCCCGTTATAGCTGTAGGGGGTGCACAGGTGTTAGGGGTAACCAAGTATATTATAGGTACGCGCTAACGCGCTACCTAAGATTGGGTAAGATTAAGAAAGTCATTAGGATCAATTTGTATTAAACCAAGAAAAATTTTATAAATCCGATGTACTAATACTAATACTTTATTCGGAAAAAAGGGTAAAACAAAGTCGCAAGGAAAATAAGATATCATAGTGTAAAATGCGGAATGTCCTGGACACACATGCAAAATAGATTGCGCTCACGTGTGCCCCATCAAAAAATTCCCGAAATCAACCCTATTCAAATTTCTCTTAAATGTCTCAACATTTGGAGAACTTCGAATATATTGTGGAAGATCGTTCTAAATTCTAGCTGATCTAGTAGCAAAGCAATACTTTTTATTAGCTGATCTAGTATCAAAACAATACTTTTTACAATCAAGTCGAAATTTTTCTGAATAGATCTGATTTGCAAATGCATTTCTAGTACGCGAATGACCATAAAACTTATAAAAGTCTTCAGAAGGCATGAGATTATTGTGAATAATATTATACGTAAGAATTAAATCAAAATAAATTCTACGGAGTTCAAGCCTCTCTGAATTTAAGGCTTTTAACTTTTCATCATAAGAAAGTCCCATATATCCAATTGAGCTTTTGGTAAATTTTCGCTGTACCCGTTCAACCCTGTTGATATCAGAAAGCAAATAGGGGCTCCATACAGTTGGAGCATACTCTACTAAAGGCCGTATATAATTCTTAAAAGCAAGAACCAACATTTTAAGATCACGTGATTCAAAACATTTGAAAATCAAAGCACTCATTTTCAAAGCTTTTGCTGATATATTAGTACAATGACAACTAGATGATAAGTTTGTTGTTGAGAAAACACTTAAATCTCGAATTGAGGAACCTGCGTCAGATAACAAAAAATGATTTATGTAATATGTTACTTTAGGATCAGCGTATCCTAGATATAACAGAACATTTAGGGAGAGATATGCTTAACTGATTTTCTTCAGAATAGGAAACCAGCTTATCTAAATCTTTTTGCAATAAAGTATAATTTTGAGAAAAATTAAAGAGCTTCAAATCATCAGCAAAGAGAAAGACTCCACTATGCTGCTTACGATCGGATCCTATTTTTAACAGTTTACGTTCCTGTGCTTAATAATATTCCTTTATAGCTTTCCTTGCAAGTCTACTGTATTTAGAGTAAGTATTCCTGAACATAGGATCAAATTTAGATTTTCTCCAGAATTTTAATTTCTTTGACAACAGTCGTCTTATATTTTTGGGATATTTATTATCTCTACCAGGTTTGGAAAACGGAACAAAAGAATCTATAAGATATTGCATCACCGATAAAAAACGATTATAAAAATCGTCTACTGTCACACAAGTAGAAAAGATCAATGGCCACTGAATGTTGGCAAAAAAGTAAACATAGATTCATAATCAGCTTTTGCAAAACTACGTTTCAAAGCTACTTGAATCTGAATCAAAAACGTTAGGGCTTACGTTCCAAATTTTTTTGAACAATTATAAAATTGCTACTTGAGTTTTCACGTTTGCGTTTTTTAGAATTATTTTCTAATTACTTCACCTAGAATTACTTCTGAGAAAAACGTTCTGTAAAATTTTGGATAAAAGCTGTTTTCCGATGGGTTATTGGCAAGGATCACTTAAAAGCTCATATAGTGCGAAAACGCTAAAAGGGCTCACACAACATCGTAAATAATACATCTAAAAAGATAACGAATCAGGAAAAAGTTAAAATGTAATAAGATTACAAGTTTTTCCAGTCAGTCAAATTTGACAACGCATTATTTTAATCACCGGTGTTTTCTCAAAGAGGTCGCATGACGCGCAACAAAACACTGAAGAAGTAAATAAAGATTTTTAAAGGTTAAAGCCTAGTAGCCAGACAAAAACGTGTAGCCAGTGTAGAAATTGTGGCATAGGTAAATAATTATTCTCATTGGAACATTATGAATTAGAGTGGAGTGAACTGGCGGGTGAGACAAGTTAGTTGACCATATTACGGAAGAATAGAAGAATATCGTCAGTTACGTACATAAGTCATCCTTCATATTACGAAATTTAGAGGCTGAAAATCGATCTGGAATCGAGTTGTGGCTGTTTTTGGGGTCAATGGTCGTGGTGAGAAGCCAATTTGGTACAGTTGTCATCAGAGCACACATTCAATAAAAATAATCAACAGCAAACCATAAAACAGGATCTGCGGTTATTACACGCCCGTGCATCCATCAATCAGACGAACGTAATTACGGAGTTGTTTTGCACGTTTTCGTCCGGCGCGTCATTTGTGAGTAGCATTGGTTTTTTCGAACTAACTGATAATAAAAAATGCTACGAAAAAATCGCAAATGGATTCAGAAAAAATATTTTAACGCGAAAAATTAACTTTTGAAAGAGCCCCGAAGGCCACAAACGCAAGAATACACACCTACTAACATGTCACCAATTATGAAGCGTCCGCTCCAAAAAGTGACAGCTTAATTTAAAACGACGACGTTTTGAGAGTTTTGTAGCTCATTTCAGACAACTATGCAAATTATGAGTTATAGGGCTAGTCTGGGGAAGGGAATCAGCTCAGGCTAGGGTCAGCCGGAGTTTTATTGAGCTAAATGACCAAAAATTGGTATTTACTTGTGCATTAATTACTGTTTGCTTTTTTCATATATTTCACTTTTTCGTTTTTTTTTTGAATTTTTTCTTTTCTGTTTTCATGAGTGCTTTTGGTAAGATGACCGCAGCGGACGAAAAATATAAGGTCATTATAATACCATTGAGCATGGAAACATGTAATTTTCTAAAACATACGGATTTAAAAACTTTTTACCGCGTAGGTACCGTACATACATACCCTAAAATATGAGAACCCCTACAGCTATATCTGTACTAGCAAGAAAAAATGCTCCGATGGAACAAAAAAGGTAGAATATACTTGGAACAAAGAATTATCAAGGACGTAAAAGGAGGGGACTAGAAAAAGCTCCTATCTACAAATGTCACAAAATTTGCTAAAACTCAGAAATTTCCTAAACAAAGAAAAAATGAAAGTAAGTAAATCAAAGAAAAAACCTACCTGTGCCTAAAACTGCAAGATCTGCTAAAAATCAGACTTTTTCTAAGCAACGCAAAAATCGAAGTGTATTCTGCGGCCTGCAGAAGAAAGCAGCATCCTGTCGAAAAAAGATAAAACATTGGGCTAGATAACTGAACCACTCACTCTGCAAAAGCAGATATCGCCATAGCTGAGCAGCGCCATGTTGCAATATTTTTCTGGGTCAAAAAATAGTAATCATGGTATGTTGGAAAAACTGCAATTTTCGACGTTTCTGATTGAACACTGGTGCATACCCCTAACCTCCCATGCCTAATGGTCATCAGTTTACATGGGCAGGAATGAAATCCGGGTGGTCTGGTGGGATTAAACGCCAGAAGAGTACTGAACGGAAGCATTCATTATATAGAAATCACAGTTTCTCGTTGCGGTATCGCAAATAATCATAGGATATAACTTTTTGTAATATTTATCTAGCCACAATATCGAATAAATTAACGTTGCAAGTGATTAGCAAAAACGCAGATTTGAGATTTATTTTATCTACTATATATTTTTGAAAGTTTGTTTGTTTGTATGTATGTTCGTATGTTTGTGCCGGGTTGGCTCCGGCCCAATGAAATTTAGTGGGCTGATATCTTGGGCCGAGGTCGGTCCAATGGGGGAAGGAGCCGTAGCGATCTTGAAATTTCGACAAACGCACCCATTGGCCCTGGGCAGGGAGGGAGCAGGGTTTGGCCCCTGTGCTATAAGCCTCCATGATTTCGGGAGATGGCCGATTTTTTGCTATTTTTTCAAAAATTAGTTTATACTGTTTGTATTGGGATACCCCGGCCAAGAGGAGCATGCCTGGCGACACTATGTACATTGTTATATGTTATAGCATTGGTCGGCACTGTGAAACATCAAAATACGGGTTTAACCAAATGATGCTATAACATAGGCAATTTTATAAGATAGGCATGGTATGAGATACTATGTGCAACAAGATAAGCAATGCTATAAGATAGGACGTGATATAAGATACTCTGTGCTACAGGATAGGCAATACTATAAGATAGGACGTGATATAAGACACCCCGTGCTATAAGATAGGCAATGCTATAAGATAGAATGTTATAAAAGATACCCCGTGCTACAAGATAGGCAATGCTATAAGATAGGAAGTGATATAAGATACACCGAGCTGCAAGATAGGCAATGTTATAAGATAGTATGGGATATAAGATACCCTGTGCTACGAGATAGGCAATGCTATAAGATAGGTTTGGTATAGATACCCTGTCTGTGCCATAACATGCAGTGATATAAGATAGGAGATACCATCAGCTATAACATATCACGTGATATATGACACCCTTTGCTACAACAAACAAAAAATTTTTAAAACATCAAAGATATGGTTTGACCGAAAAATTTTTTCAAAACATCCTAAAACATCAAAAATATGGTTTGACAAAAAAAATTTTCCAAAACATCCCAAAACATCAAAAATATGGGTTTGATTAAAAAAATTTTCCAAAACATCCTAAAACATCAAAAATATGGTTTGACGAAAAAAATTTTCCAAAACATCCCAAAACATCAACAATATGGGTTTTATTAAAAAAATTTCCAGAACACCCCAGAACATCAAAAATATGATTATGGCTAAACAATTTTCAAAACCATTCTGTAACGTCAAAAATATGGATTTGATCAAAAAAATGGTTGACAAAAGACATTTTAAAAGAATCCAAAAAATAAAATATGGTTTGTACCAACAATTTTTTTAGAAATATCCCAAAAACATCAAAAGTCTTGAAAAATAAAAAATATAAGAGACATTTTAATTCCATATAGCTATCAGGCCTAAGTTCAGCCCGGGCAACGCCGGGCAGCTCAACTAGTAAGCTATATATTAAGTATTGGACACCATACCTAGACGTAATGGGTTTGGGGAGTATGCACCCCAAGGCAAAATACCCAACAAGAAAACGCAAATACCCAACAATACCTCCAGAATTCAATTTTTATAATCTTTCTGCTCTTTTTGGATTTTTTTGGTAGGTGCCAATAGATAGAGCTCGTCAAGAAACGTTCAAAAATGTTGTTTTCTTCGCCATAGCACTATTTTTAAGGCCAATATTCCAATTTGAAAATCCCCCTCAGAATTTTGGAACCACCCACTGTATGGTGGACAATATGAGAAGGTTCACCTATTTTTTTTTCAGAGGCCGCAGAATATACTTCGATTTTCGCGTTGCTTAGAAAAAGTCTGATTTTTAGCAGATCCTGCAGTTTTAGGCACAGGTAGGTTTTTTCTTTGATTTACTTACTTTCATTTTTTCTTTGTTTAGGAAATTCTGAGTTTTAGCAAATTTTGTGACATTTGTAGATAGGAGCTTTTTCTAGTCCCCTCCTTTTACGTCCTTGATAATTCTTTGTTCCAAGTATATTCTACCTTTTTTTGTTCCATCGGAGCATTTTTTCTTGCTAGTACCCAACTTTTTGTTAGCAAAAAATAGTAGTTATTCCTATCTTTGTCAGTGTTGTAGCGAATGTCATTAGGTACTCAGCAATTTATACTTGCATTGTGTATGAATTATATTCCGACTCCGCGCGCTTGCAATATTTTAGCTGAAGTTCGAAGCAGCATCATTTTCTGTGCTCAAGCTGGAATTCACTTATAGCTTCTGATCGTTGCTTACTTCGACCATGATGCAACTTCAACAAATAATCTCACGTTTTGTCATTTTACTTCTCGCTGACTCTTATTTAGTCCGATAAAGTTGACTGCCTGCAGCAATGCACTGGCTAATGGACCTAAGAAACACGCACTTCAAAGTAAAATGCATGCGTCGTTCAAGTGGACATTTCTTTACAGTTGGGTAGATTGCGTAGCAAACGGGGCGCAATGATTTTCGCCCAATCGCTATGATTGAAGATAGCTAAATACATATACATATGTGGAAAATTTCTTGCATGTTATTGCGTGCTTGTTTCAGTAAATTTTAAAATGATATTTATCACATTGCGTGCATGAATAATGTTGGTAAGCACTAACGTAGTAGGTACGACAAGGTAGGTACTGGATCTAGGATTTTCACCCTAACTTTCACAAAAACCACCAAAAACATGTCAAAAATTTGCTCTTTGCACAAAAACGCGTTTTTTCCGCTTTTTGTGTGGTCTATATTTTTATCTATACATATTCTATTTCACGTAACCTTGTGCATGAAAATCAATTTTCTTCGACCTGTAGCTACATACAAAAGTAGTTTTTAGTCGTCTTACTGTAATGAAATTTTGCACAGTAAAACTCCATTTGTTTATCCAATGCTATGCCAATTATCATGATCGCTGCTTCTATTTGAACCGCTTTTGAAAACGATTTATCTCGACTGAAGAATTGCGATCCATGCACAAGGTTTCGTGAAACAGACTATAGAATCACTTTTGACGCAATATTTTTACAAAAAATTTTGAAATTTTCAACAATTTTGTGCGGAAAAATCAATAAATTTCTATGATTTTAGCTAAAATTCGGCGCGAAGCGCCGGAAAATTTTCGAAATCTCGACTTACAAGACATTTAGAAGCTCGATTTACTGTATTTGTATGTACAGTACCGCTCACAAATAAACGCCATTTTTTCGCGAACGGTTCGTCAAGAATTTGCTTCTTTTCTCATCAACCTCGAAACAAAAAACAATAAGAACAACTTTTTCGAGTTCTTCGAGCATCCTAACAAAACAGCACTTTAGAGATTACGCACTGGCATTATCGTCTGAGGGCATAAATTTTCTGCGGACAGTTGGCGAAAAAAGTGCTGTTATTTGTGAGGTTTCTGAAAGTTTCAAGTGACTACATACAATATAGTGTTTTTAAAGAAACAAGACAGAAACCTGTTTAAAGCACCCCATTCTTGACTTAACACTTGCTTAATATTGGTTTAGACATACGCGATTCGCTATGACATACACCCAATATAAGGCACTTTATTTTTATTCTATTGGACCTATCCTGACTTCCGAAAGGAGAAAGTGGAGAACAAAACCCAAACAAAGACATATTTTCCATCATTCAGAACATTGTAAACTTTAAAAATCCGTACCGTATTCCCCATTGAGTGTAAAGAAATTCGGTTTGGTACAGTTTGTAGCTTCTGAGTCGTAGTACGTTTCAATGTGCAAAAATTCTGTTGCAAAAATTATTTGATATGATTTACCAATCAAAATTGGGGAAAAAACGTATTTTTCGCCCATTTTTCATGTCTGATTTCGAACTTTACACCCCCATAAATAACTCAATATTGCGTTTTTTTAAATGCGGTTTGCTGCGATGTGTAGCTCTGAGAGGCACTTTATTACTGCTGTATTCAATTTACCCTGACTTATAAGCGAAAAAATTTGGCAGAGAAATCTTAGTTAAAATCCGTTTTTTACACCATCCACTAGAGGGTAAACTTTAAACCCCAGGATCTAACTCACCATAGAGCGTAGAAGACTTTGCTTATATGCAAAATGTAGCCCTTGATCCGCTCTACATTTCTGTCAAAAAACATTTTAAAAAACTCATAACCGGAGTTAGTATCAGACATAAGCAGGTTGAAAACTCGACCAAAAAGTGCTTTTTCACCCCCAGATTTTCGCACTCTTTACACTGCCATTCGAGAACTAATGCGAATTTCAAAAAACAAAAAATGGTGTTCTGTAGAATTCATCCCTCTATAATCCTATGCTGTTTAAATGTTCGAGTCATCAATACTCAGTTGTCGACATGCCGCAGTAAAAAGGTCCCAAAATTTGTCCTATGGTATAACGTTACACAAAAACTTTACACCTTCTTTACACAGTCAGTTTTGAGTTTCAAGAGAAACAAAAAAACACGGGCAGCGAATTTTTTATTATCTTTCTTTTAAAAAAACCGCACCTTCCAGAAGTGTCCCGTTATAGCTTTAGGGGGTGCACAGGTGTTAGGGGTACCCAAGTATATTATAGGTACGCGCTAACGCGCTACCTATGATGTAATGTTATAGTTTTTTAAAAGTTGGATAATAAAAAAATCCGCTGCCAGTGCTTTTTCGTTTTAGTTAAACTCGATTCCGCTTAATAATGAGCGTGTTAAGTTGTTGCGTAACGTTATCAGTTTTTTAAAATTTTGGTCGGTCTCACGACTTATCAGTCTGTTTCATTTAACTTTGCGGTTTTCTTTCAAATTAACCAGCAAGAATTGGGCTGAGTGATTTAAAATTTTGATGCAGTAATGCGGCTTGGCCATGACATACGTCTCTATATGACTCGGTATACTGTATAGAATATCTAAGTTAAGGGACTAGTTTAAAGCGCTTTTGTAGTCACTTTAAATATTCATAAAAACCTCAGAGCTAAATGAAACGGACTATAGTTTGCATTCTGTTCAGTCTGGGTTTTTAAAATAAACACTTTTTAAAAGTGACTTATTTCAAAGAAATGGGGTGCAAAGAAACATGTTAGAGCAGTCTGTTTCATATAAGTTTGGGCATAAATTTTAAGAATTTTTTCGGAAGAATCCGACGGATTACGATAACAATATATCAAATCAATGCTATAATTGCATTCTGTCAGCTTACTGTCGGACATAGTTTTTAAAATTTATGCCTAAACTATAGGTAGCCCACACCAGGCAGTCTGCTCTAAGCGCTGACCGAAACTTAACGTCAGTATAGACAGTCGAACAAGTCCCGTGTCTCGCTAACACTTGATGTTAGGGGCTGGAACCTAGCTCGACCATAAACCACCTCTTTCGGAAATGTTAAGATTGATGATTCCCATGGACTATAGTCTGTTTCACACAACTTCGGTCATAAATTTTAAGACCACCTCCGGCAACAAGCCGACAGATTGCGATTATAGCATTGACCTGATATAGTTATCGTAACCCTCGGTTTACTGTCGATAAAAATTTTTAGAATTTAGGCACAAAGTTATGTGAAACAGACTACTATATGTAAGTGCCCGTTTGAAAAAATCGTGCGAAATTCGATCGTTTCGTCACGCTTTCGGATTTCGTTGGATTCTTTTAAGTCGCCTCCGGCTTGCTGAAAATTGATTAACTTTTGGCCGGTCTATCTCCCCACACTTTTGCTCATTGAAACCTTTGAAAATTATTTTGTTTTACGTAGGGTTTCTGAAAAGATACTTTGCTGCTACCTATACCATGCCCAATTTTTCTTTGAGCTTTCTTTTCGGCCGACTGAGTGGAAAGTCGCCCGATTGTCATCTCATCATTTACACACCTTCGTTGTTCACTCCTTTTTATTTCGCCCCTCTTTAAACCGACATACTTTCCAGTAGTACCTACATATGTTATCGATAAAAAACGTCATCCCGCTGGGCGTTTTTTGTACGAGGCTTTTTAAGTTGGGCCGGTTTTTCTCAAACTGCGCGGAACAGAATATAAACTCAGCTCTTGCAAACGAATAAACCCGAAATTTATCATGTAAACACCGGGAAAGAGCGGATTTGAGCCTGAATGGCAGAAAACGACATACTTTCCCAGGTCCTTAGAATGATGGAAGCGGTTCAGTGTCATTGCCATAGATACGCAGCATGGTCGATCTTGTCTTAGGGGTCAGTGAGCTTTTTTGAACCAAAATGAACTACAAACTGCTGTATGCAAATGCTGAAATAACATTAAAACTACGTTATTATGCACTTTCTAGTCAATTTCAGACACTTAAAAGACTGTTCGAATTTCCGAACCCCTCATGGATGTCCGGTCAGTACTCATCAGCAGCCTTTTATGGGGGTCAGCAAACATCTCAGGGGCTCAAACCCTGCAGAAAGCACGCGCGGTTATAAGCGAAAAAATCTGAAAGCGCTATTTTTGTCAAATCTTTAAAAAACTAGCCTAGTCTTAAAATTTCGCTATTCTATGATTGTTTGCATTAACATAATGCAAAGTGAAAAATACATAATGCCATAATGCCTTATCGTCGTAGCAACTATTTTATTTCCAACCCTCGCATTGGGCATGACGTATTTATATTTTTGAGCCATAGGCTAAACGTGGTTAATTAATTAAATAGTAGCCGGAATTGACGAACAAATCGAAGCAGACATAAGTACGTATTTATAACTACAGACACGAATATAAGATAAGCTAAGTATAAATACAAAATATACAAAAATAAATAATATGCTTTACAATAGTACAGAACGATGTAGAAACTCGTAAAATATACATATCGAAACAAACTGCACCACCGCATTCAATATACGAACAGCTAAAACGTATGAAAGTCAGCAAAGTAATAAAAAAAGGGCATTCAGTAGGATAAGATATGGTAAAATTAAATAATAAAAATCTAAGTACGAACCACACGTGCACAGCATGAGAACTCTATAGAAGAACAAATTTTTTCTAAATTATATTCTTTGGGCTAAAAAACGATGAGTACGCGTCAAAAATACCATTCTTCGGCGTTTCTAATGACATTCTTTCTTACTAGACGATAGAAACATAAAAATTTCCCTGAGAAATTTAATGAGACCGAACAAAATATGGTGAGGGAAGAGAGAAGAGTATTACCCACCCTAAACTTAAAAAAACACTGATAGCTATAGCCATTTTGGCCGAAAAAACATTACTATATAGCTTTTTTGGGTTCAGGAAAATAGCTGTATAGCCTTTTTGAACTAAGAAATATACCCTGTGAGTTCATAAATGCTATACACACTTCTTTTATAAGTATGAAAAGGATTTATACTCTTTTTCAGGCTTCAAAACGGACTAGATAGCTATTTTTAGTTCTAAAGATCAATATATGTCTTTGTTTGAGAGTTCAAACAAGCTATATATTTGCCACAAATGCTCGAAACGATAGTTTTAAAGCAATATCTTTGTTTTTTTTGCTGTAGAATCGTTTAAACAAAGCACTTAGCTATCTATATCCAAGTTTTTGATTTTCATCCCTCCCTCAAACTTTGACCTTGCGCAACTGTGCATAGTCAGAAATGGCTGTAGAAAAAATTGGTGAAGGATCGCTGAAAACAGGATGTTTCTAAGATTTTTTAGGAAATTAAAAATTACGGGGGAGGAAAAACTTTTTTTGCGGAAATGAAACCACACATATGCGTAAGGGTTTGGGGTTTAGTCAGACTCCCAGAATCAGAAATCCTCGCAAAATCCCTAGACCTCCAGAATGAAATTTTTGGCATTTTTTCGCCATTTGCCCCCACCAGATCCCAGAATTCAATTGTTGCTCATGTACAGGGGCAGATTTAAAAGGGCGGGGCCGGTGGGCGGCCGCCCCCTCCCCAATCGGCCCAAAATAGTTGGCGAGCTAAAGAATGGATACGTAATTTGCGATGCTTTTTAGCCGTCGGTGATCATAATTTCTCAAATTTGCGCCGAATAATACATATTAATGACATTAGTTACTTTCTTGACAACCTGGGAGCCTTTTTTCTCATGGAATAGGTTTCAAAACAATTTCAAGAGCAGGAACAGCTATTTCAGCATAGATTTCCTCTATTTTTAAGCATGACTTTTAAAAATATTAGATGTTCCGCGTCAAATGCTAAAAATACAGGACATTGAGCAGTAAATAAAGCTTCTAAACGGCCTTCCGCCTAAATTTCACAAATTTTCTGGCGTTTCGCGTCGAATTTTTGTTAAAGTTAAAGAAATTTATGATTTGTTTCGCATAAAGTTGACAAAAATGTCGAAATTTTTCGAAAACATATCGCGTCAAAAGTAATTTTAAATAAAAGTAGACAATGTAAAACATTGAAAAAACGCTATTTTGCACGTGAAGTGCAAATTTTTGGACTTCTTTTTGACTGTTTTTGAAAAACTTGGGTACCGCCCCCTTGGGAAAATCCTAGAACCGCCACTGTTCATGTATAAGTAAACCCACCCGAAAGCCAAACCCCACAAGATCACGTACGGTGTCAACGAAATCAAAAATTTATAGAAATAGGCGGTTCCATAAAAATTCCATCAAAAAAACACGATTAGACAATTTGTAATAGATATCTAATTCAATATCAAGAAAAAATGTTCTGATAACATTATTCTTAATAATCAGTGCAGGCTCAAATATTGCATTTCAATCAGCTGGGGGTAAAAAGGAATAAAAACAGTCAAATTGCGGCGATGAAATCGCGTATGGCATAAAAATGTTTAAAGCTGAGTATGCATTTGTGCGGAAAGCGATATAATCCGGGCGGGCCTCAACCTATTTTAGACCAAATATTCAAATATTCTTGCAAAGCCTAAAAAGCAACAAGAACGTATAATATCTTATAACACTGCGAGCACTTTGTATAAGAGGTATACAGATCAAGAGAAATAAAAACAAAATTTGAGAGAACTAGCAGAGCAATAGAAACAACAGTAAGAATCATACATGTGACGGCTCAAAATTTTGGTGAAGGGGATCCCCAGCCATTCGGGGTGGGAGGGGATAAATAACCTCCGGTTTTGGCAAAAAACACCTAAAACGGCCGAAAAATTCAATTTTTCCCAAAAATAGGGGTCAAAAATTTTCTGGCTTTGGAGGGATGGGGGAGGGGACAACCGACCTTGGGTGGGGGGAATCCCCTATCTCCCCTGTTACATGTATGGCAAGAACTATACATGCACATAGGGGGGGGCCTAATTATCAGACATGCGCGTAGGGGGTTTAGGCAGTCTAGACTGCCCAGCCCAGAGTGGAAAAATGGGAAATTTAGGCAAAATGAAGGACAAAAAATGGATGAAAATTGTAAATTTTCTTCCTAAGTGTTTTAGATTGACCAGATACTAGGCAATAACGTAGTTTTAACGATATTTTAGCGCTTATACTAGTTTTTGAGGTCATTTTGGCCCAAAAAAGTTCAATTTTTGACCCCCCCCCAGATCGACCATGCTGTGTATATATGGCTATTACCCCCTGAAGGGTCAACCAAACAGGTACTGTCCGGCGATTTTGAGCTGACAGAACGTTTTCTGCGTCATTTTTGAGGACAAAGGCAGTAATATTGCCAAAAACTTTCGGATTAATACTTTTATGTGCTTTCTACTCAAAAAGAGCCCAAAATTGATCAATTTGTATATTTTTTAGTCTTAAAAGCAATATAATGCAGTCAAAATGAACTAAAAATGCGTTAAAAATGTGCTATTACCACGAAAAAGCGTTTTATACGCTTTTTCGACCATTTTCGCCGTTAGAATAGCAAAAAAATCGTGAACACTAAATTAACCGTTCTGGATTTCCAAAATTTTACCACCCTCCCCCTGCCGACCCTGACCTTGTGCATCAACGTTACGAACGAGCAACAGCGACTATAAGATACTAGCAGTGAACGACCGAAGCTCCAAAATTTCGCTTCGGCCGAAGCCGAAGCTTCGACCAGCTCTTGCTTCGGCTTCGGCCGAAGCATCCGCCGAAGGCCGAACCTATAAAAATTCTTTAGTCTAATTCTGATTATAGTCTGTTTTATTTATTCGAGAGCTTTTTAGTCAATTCTTTTAAGGGCTACAGTAAGCTAAACAAGACGAATTACTATACTTCGGCAGATCAGCTCAGTGAGGGCGAGTGGCTAGAATTCTTCCATTTTTAATGCACTAATACGCCCAAATAAATTTGATTAGGCATTTAATCAGTGCTTGGACATACTACAGTAAGTGCGCTAAACAAAAGCTATCGGCTGGAACCCGGCTGCTTCGACTACAAGCAAGAGGTTTTACCACTGAGCTATGCGTGAGTTCGCAGCGTTTCTTAACATCTTAGTCGATTGTGTTTAAAGTGTCGACTCAGGATAAAATGAATAAGCAATTTTGTCAGTAAGTTAAGTGATTCAAGCGTGAAGACGAGAATAAATTATGCCGCAAAATGTTATTGAAAAACCCTTCTTTGCTACGTAGCTAAAGTGAGATCAGCGACTTATAGTAAATAAGAAATAAGGTAACTGTAACATCCGAAAAACATTTACTGAAAAAGCTCTCGATAAATGAAACAGACTATAGCATTTCGTAGATAGTAGATCACACGAGCCGTTACATGTATTTTTATGACACATTAGTGCGCCAATTCAAACCATCCGGTCATTTGGTTCCACTTTGGCGATCCAGCCATATTTTCAGATCGACGATATGACATGCCGAGGCATCTGACCACGCAGTGTCAATTGGTTGGACTTTGCCTAGGTGTCGCGAGGGATACTATGATGCGACCTTTTTACTGTGGAACCCCCTGCAAGTCCCCTATCACTTTTCACATTAAAAACATAGGCGACATGACAGCTATTCACGTTGAGCCTGTGCGGAGACCCGAAAAATCTATGTGCAAGTAGCACACAATTTCTGTCATAAAAACATTTCTTTTTTCTTTCTTCATATACTACTGTAGGCCAACTCGGAGGATTATTAGTTAGTTGGGTGGCAGTTTTGGCCTTGCGTTTTTCGGCGTGTCGTTCCGACTCTATCAGCGCCATTTCTTGGACATTGTTTTTGATTTGCAAAGCACGAAAATTTAACTGTCTAGAGGTGCACTATACCGCAGGCAGTTGCGAATTAGACTAGGCCGGCCATAAATTTATTTCTTGCCGGATTTCGTTGGGTAAAATCTTTATTTATCATTTCGTGCAAAATTCACAATTCCTTTTTCAAACCAAAATCTATAAAAATTATTACATAATTTTTAGAGTGGATGACAGCCCGGAGTAGAGCTCTTTGTTGTTGTGATTTAAGTACAGAGTGCTATTGGAAACTCGAAATTTGTAAGTTGTTTCGCCATAGGTAATCTAGTGCAAAACCTTTCTAATTCTTTTTCATGAAAATATTTCTTTTATCTAAAGAGGTCCAAGGACCTAGGGCAAATTCCGGGGTTATCTAATTACTCCTGGTTAAGATCTGAGGTCGGTATCACCCAACCCATAATCTCCATAGGTACCGGACCAATTACGTCCGTGGAGATTTTAGGTAGTAGGTATTCAGGGTCATTTTGGAAGAGTGCAGGTTTTTACCGCAGCTTCTTGACCAGCACTAGCTGTAGCATAGGTACTTTGGTAAGCCCCGAAGGTACTTCATTGGGGTTTGTTGCTTTCGTAGCTGTTGTGTGTTGGGTATCTGTCCTGACGGCGTGCTGTCAGTTTAGCTATCTGTACATACTTCAAGTACTTAATCAGCCAACTCATTTGCGCGCTAAGATACTCCAACAACTTGAAAGCGGGCAAAGCCCCAGAAGTTACACTGGAGTTTCCCCCATAGTTGCTCACGACAACCGATCCGGTGTCTGTCATCATTTAAATTAATACATAATATTTTCTTTGAATTCCAAAAATATTTATTTCGGCATTCTAAAAAATGTGTATTGTTTCGCCCGTATATTTTTATCGTATCGTCCGTATCGCGGCAGTGCGCAGATAAGTTGCTGTTCGTAGCAAAGAAATTCTGTATTTGTGGTAAAGTCGCTGGTATTTTTTCTATATACCTATTCTAAAAGCGAAATAATTTCGCCTTTCGCCACACTCATAAATTCTTTGTGCCTCTCTTTCATACTCGTTGCTATTTTGGCATATAGAGGTACGTTTTCAGGAAAAACCCATACCCAGAGGGGTCCAATTCGAAAATTTTTTTCAGATTTTAAGATAGCCGATTTTTGAGAAAAATTTTTCTTTTCACTAACGTTTATATTTCAAACGTTCCATTTTAAAATGGGTGGTAAGAAATTTTGCTATACCCTCCAAAAAGGTGCCGCCTCTAGCCCCGTCCTGCGCGGCCACCACAGCCTGATCAAACCAGTTCTTCGGTGACTGATAACACTACTTTACCCCTTCGGCAACAATACCTCTGTTATCCCTTCTGATAATGAGTCTTACTACCGACAGTGCATTCCGGAACCGGTAATTCTGCTGATACACGAGAATTCAGCAAAATTCTGACACGAATGTTAATAATGATCTTAACTTGGCGCACGAATAACGACGATAACCAGACGGCGTCGTTTTACCTGGTCGAACTTTTGACATGGAAAGTAATGCACTTGAAAAACAAAATGAGGATGAAATTTGTCCTAATTCGTCAAATTCTGATCGAATTCTTTCATCATTCTGAGAGTGATTCAGAAAATGCAGTTTCAGCAGGAAAAATTGAATTTCAGCATGCGCAAGAAATGCGTCAAATGCGTGAGGAATTTAATAACCGGCTTACGGCTACATTTTCTGCTCGCCCTGAGGCTAATCAGTCTTTGCGAGTACATAACGACGAAAACGTAATTAATCATGTATCTATCAAATTACCAAAACGGCGTGTCGAACAGATGGTAAATAACGAGACCGAGTTTGATAATTCATCACCTGTCATTTGGCCTCCGATTAATAATCCTAAGCCTAAGGTTATACTCGCGTCCAAAAGGACATCTGTGCCTATTTTGCCTATGAGTGATCGTATGCCTGTTGATTTTAGATCGTCGCATGTGTGAGCAGCATGTGCAAAACCCTCTTTGCGGATAATTTATCTAATTCTGCGCATTCTTTCGCAGCAATGCGTTTAATCAGCAAAGTGTTGAAAACGCGCCTACTTTTCAGAATTTTTGCAGCGCCCTTAAATCAGCTAGCGCCTGAATTTGTGCCTAATACTGTAAACAATACGCAACATCCTTCTCTTAAATCCGCCGCCTTTGCATTATTTTCCTCCTAACGCGGAAAGCGCGCCTATGCAGCATGCGTCGCATTTCAGGAGCGATAATTTTTCAGCGCACGATAATTTAGCAAATCCTAACGACAACTCCATGCCAATCAGGGACAATATAGTCGCGTCACCAGCCAGCCAGCGCCATGTCAGATTTTCAGATGAGGACTCTAGCTCTTCGCAGCAGGAAGATTCGCATCGCTCGCGCCGCAGTGAAAGTTCGCGCTCACAGTCTCGGCCGCTCGCGCCATAATTCAGATTCTTCGTCTTCTTCGTGAGATAAATCATCTAAGGTTGAAGCCATTAATCGCGGTCCTTTCATACAGCAAATGCATATAGCAGTAGCTGCTAGGAAATCTTTTCAGGTGAAAAAACTGATATTCGGAAGTCTTTTCAGCGAATTTGAAAGATTGGCAAAATATAAAATTGATGTGATCGAGCTGAATTTGTTTCATCATTTTTTTTGACGACTATGCATTAAATTTGTATGAAGCGTTACTCCTCAAGAAGTGCGAATTTTATACTAAGACTCAAGTACGCTATGATTGCGGAATTTTGTCCTCTCGATCACGATACGTTATATGACCACTTTGACCGTAAGCAACAGCCCAATGAATCTGTTCAAGCTTACTATCTCGCGCTTCACAAACATTTAAGGCGCGCTAAACCTCATATTGAAACTGACTCTGCTAAATTTAACAAAATGCTTCGCCATCAATTAAAGCGCGGCATGCTACTCAGCCCCAACCGCAGCCTATCAACGCGCCTGAAGCTGAGTTATACAATTTTACAATGCTAAATGCGCAGAGTATGCAGCTCTAACTTGTAACGAAAAAAAGCGCCAACGCCTTATGTCTCGACTCATCGCCAATCCTACTACTGGTGCAATCTCAAGGAATCTGTTCGCTTTTCTAATAATGCCGATCCTGATTGTTCGTGTAATAAGACGTTTCTCGATCAAAACGCCCCAAAAATGAGCAATCTACAGCACATAAATTTTGTGATTTTTGTAAGCGCACAGGTCATGTTGAAGAACAGTGTTTTAAAAAGATAAGACAGCGCAAATCTGACAAAACGCACAGCAAGCAATTTGAGCCCGCCGCACGTCTGCGTAGTCAGTCGCGTTCTTGGAATAATAGAAATCGTTTATTGTCGCGCCCAAATTATAATAATCGTCACAATCTAAGCCTAGGTATCACGATCAAAGCCAAAATCGCCAACCTATGTTCCAAAGTTCTGACGCACGTTTTGATTCTAGACGCTCGCGTCCAATTTTTAGGCAAAGTTATAACGACTACGCCGAATTATCGCCAAAACCATCAAAATCAGCCTTATGATAATCCCATGCAATCGTATGACTATCGCCAAAATAATCCTTATGTGACTCATCTGCCAGATCAGCGTAATATGTACTATAATTCCAATTATCGTTCTGCGCCTCGCAAAATTATCCTCTAGCGTCACATATGTAGCGGATTACCAGCCCGCCAGAGATTATCCCCTGCCGCAACCGCCCTACTCGCCTAAGAAAAATGCAAACATGGTTACTTCTCATCAATCTGAAGAAATTAAGCGGGAAGACTTTGCATCTCAAGCATTTTTGGAAGAATACGAAAGATTGCAACGAAGATTGAAGTGTGGTTCTCGAAAAATGACTTCATCCCCACCTTAAATCAGGATTCTGAAATTCGATAGTTAGTCATGCAGGTACAAATCTACCCACTATTTTGGCTGAAATTCATGGTGTAAAAATCCCGGCAATTGACACTGGCTCGGCAGTCACAATGATGACTACTGCAGCATTTTTAAGACTTGGTTTCAGGTTACCTCCGAAACAAACGTCTAAAGTCGTGCACGGTGTAGGTGACACAACAGTAGTTGTTCGCTTTAATTTTAATATGACTATAACTATCGCAGATCATTCTATACCCACATTAGTGTCTATTATCGATAAATTGCCAGAAGACATGCTTCTCGGTTTTGATTTTTGAGTTCCGCATTACTCTGGGTAAACTCTATCGAAGATTGCGTTGCTCCATAAACGGTATAAAATTAAATTTATCACCGAGCAAAAAATTGCAGTTTCGTACCAATCCAAACGCTAAAATCGCATGTCCTATCTGCGTGCATGTTTCAATTTCAGAGCCGATCACAATTTTGCCACGCCACGAATTTATAACACCTGCATATATAAGTCATGGTTCCTACGATGCTGATATTGCACTTTTTGAGCCCGATCCAGATTTTATGCGCAAAAGTTCACTTTTGTTGCCCCTGCTATCGTCGACACTTCAGTTTCAGTTTTGCGGTTATGTAACATCTCAAAATCGCCCGTTCAAGTCGACACTGGAGAGCTAATTGGATCGCTAACGTCTGATGTTGAGGTTGTATCTCATGTTTCTGTTTCATCGACGGCTGCCCAAACTTTTTTCCTCGATAAATAAGGCTTTACAAGGTTCCATTGCTAATTCTAAGGAACAACAGCAAATTCGTGATCTTTGTCATAAATATATAATTTGATATTCGCTTTAAAAGGCGAACCACTGGGTTGTACCCGCTCGTTAAGCATCATATTGACACAGGGGATAGTCCTCCTGTTGTAGGTAAAACTTATCGCATCGAACACTGCCAATGCAAGTCATGCAAAGAATAATTAACGAAATGATCGCGGAAAATGTCATCAGACTAACAATGAGTCCCTGCCAGTCCTTTGTTTTTAATTGGGAAAAAAAGATGACTCTCTACTTCAGTTGTGGATTATCGCCGACTAAATGATGTGACAAAACTCAAATTTACCCCCTTCCTCAAATTGATGATTATTTTGATGCCCTAGGGTCTGCAGCTTACTTTAGTACGCTAGACTTAAAATCTGGGCATTGGCAGATCCCCTTGATGAAAAAATCGCGTGAAAAAACTGCTTTTATTTGTCCTGTAGGTCACTACAAATTCGAAGTGCTACCTTTTGTTTAAAACGCCCTGCGGATTTTCAGCGCCTTATGGAGCTCGTTCGGTTTAAATTGGAAAACTTGTCTGTGATATATCGACGATATAATTGTGTTTTCGCACGTTTCAGAGCATCTTAAAGATCTAGAAAGTCTTTCGCGTGCTTCAAAACGCAAACTTAAGGGTTAAAACCAGAAAATGTCATCTAGCTCATGCAGAAGTCCAATTTTTGGGCCATCGCATAAGTTCGCTAGGTATTGCTCCTGACTTGAATTAAAATTGCAGATTTACCCAATTTTCCAGTTCCAAAAACGGTGAAAGCTTTACAGAAATTTCTTGGTCTAGTACAATGGTTCAAAAAATTTGTAAAGATCTCACGAAATCGCGAAACCTCTTTTCGCTTATTAAGGAAAGACACGGAATTTCTTTGACT
Source organism: Mermis nigrescens (assembly GCA_036768485.1). Lineage (NCBI taxonomy): Eukaryota > Metazoa > Nematoda > Enoplea > Mermithida > Mermithidae > Mermis > Mermis nigrescens. The sequence continues at coordinate 11,994,584 of JAVLUZ010000145.1, read as the reverse complement.
GAAGAACATCAAAAAAGCTTTTCAAACGTTAAAAGATGCCTTTACTTCACCACCGATTTTGCAGTTGCCCAAGTTCGATAATGACCATCAATTCATCCTGACAACCGACGCAAGCAATTACGCTAGGTGCCATTCTTACGCAGAAGCATCTTCCATCTAAAAATCGTTTTATCCTTGGTTATGCTAGTCGGTTTTAAACTCGGCTGAATGTAACTATGCCACTTCTGAGAAGGAGGCTTAGCAGTTGTCTGGGCAATTAAGCATTACAGGCATTATCTTTATGGTAAAAAATTCATCGTGGAAACAGATCATCAGGCGTCATTTGGCTTGTAAATGTAAAAGATCCTTCCAGTCGTTTAAGACGCTGGGGTTTAAAATTGCAGGAATACAAGTATGAGGTTGTTTATGTACCAGGCGTATATAACTGCACTGCGGATTTACTATCACGTCATCCTAAGTACGATCGCAACGAACAACGTTATAAACTGAACGTAAACCCGTTGCTAACGTCGCTAACTCGAATCTGAAGCGCTTCCGATTCGACGACGACAACGAACCACCTGATATAAGACAACAAACCATCGTTGCCAAAACAGCAAGCTGCGAAAAGATCATCTGCCAGTCTTTTATGAACGCATCACTTTATCTGAAGCTGAAAAAGCAGAAATTCTGTTGCCTGCTAAACTCCTTGCTGAACAACATCAAGATGAAGAGTTAAACAAAATTTGTGAATCGCTCAACGACTTAACAACAAATATCGCGACGAATTTTTCTCGCTAAATAAAATTCTCTATCGCAGATTTCAGCCTAAGCGTGCAGCTAATACCATTCATCAGCTCGTCATTCCAAAATCGCTGCGTAGTTTCATCTTAACTGAATTTCATGATTCCATCTTTGGAGCCCATTCCTCTGCGCGAAAAATTTACCCGCCATTCAGCTCCGTTACTGGTGGCCTAGAATGGAGAATGATGTGCTTGCATGGTGTAAGGATTGTGAGGTGTGTTTGCAGCGCAAGGTAAAGGAATAATCCCACCGCCAGACCTTCAGAACACGTTCTTTTTGTGCACCGTTTGAGTTAATCGCGTGTGATTGTCTCCATATGCCTTCTTCGACGTCCGGGAATGATCAAATTGTTGTTTTCATGGACTATTTCACTAAGTATGTTGAAGCGTTTGCAGTGTCTGATTTAAAAGCAGTCACCATCGCAACCCATATTGCGCAAAGTAATTCCTAGACACGTGCGTTCCAAAACGATTTTTAACTGATCAAGGCTCAAATTTACATCAGCGCTAATTTCCGAAGTTTGCAAATTACTGAATGTCCAAAAAGTTTTCACAACTCCGTATCATCCGCAGTGTGATGGGTTAGTAGAACGATATAATCGAACACTCATCAATGGACTTTCTAAATTAAGCGCAAGAATCAATACGATTGGGAACAATTTTTGCCGTTTGCTTTATTTGCGTATCGGGCAACACCCCAGTCATTGACAAATATTTCGCCATTTGAAATGCTGTACGGTCGGGAACCTTCTTTTCCACTCGATATACAGCTTTTAAGCGATCTCGCATTGAATCCTAATTTGCCTAACGTCGCTGAAAATATCTTGCCGATTTAAAACTCACTCTTCTTAATTTGCACGATGATGCTAGCGAAAATCTTGCCAAAGCACGTCACCATCAGAAAAAGCAATATGACAAATCAGCGCGTGAAAGTAAATTTGCAGTTGATGATATTGTATATCTCAACAATAAAGGTAATTCAGCCCGAAATTGGAAAAACTTTCACCTAAACAATTAGGAATCCGTATCGCATCAAGTCTTTGCCAACACCTGAAACGGCTCGCATCATCTATTTGCATAACTTTAATCGAACACGAGTGCACCGCAATCGCCTTTTACCTGCCCCAAAGTTGCCCTATTCCGATCTCATTGCCGAAAGTATGCATATGTACCCGGTGATTTTGTTTTAGTTGCTACTCGCGTCGACCTGTGTGTCCGGCAGTAGTAATAAGTTTTGAGTAATTAGCGGGCCGGAAAAGGAATCTTAAGGGAGTGTGCCTGTTCGTTTGTTAACTGGTGCTAATTGGTACATGCCGCACCATTAAATAATGTTACACCTTTTGCGGAGCCATGGCTGAGCAGCGTGCCCCAACAGAAGAGGACATTGTGGACCGAGATCGTCCGACGTTCAGCCTCGGGAGCGACAACGACGCCACCCACTTCATCGTAGCGTTGAAGCTATGGCTGCTGTAAGCAGCACCGCAATAGTGTGGTACCTTTTCAGATGCTTTATTTCGAAAACGACGAACACGTAACTCCAAATCTACGTGAGCCTTCACATCACGAGACACACGAACAATCATACAACGCGATACGTACACTTTTCAGGTCGTCGAATCGTTTTAACAGCCAGTATTTCTTTAGCTTCGATTCCGAGCATGTTAATGACCGTTTGTTCATGCCCTACCGCGTTTGGGAGCGATATTGGCAGCAGCTGGATCCTACCTACATGCAGGCCAATGGTCCTTTCATTTCTGATATATCCAGGTTGTTGATGTTCGTGGCCATGTCTTTGTCTGGTTCAGCTAGGTTTCCACAGCCCCCGTTTGGGTTGGCGGAATTGCTTGAGACACCTTTGAGGGACGTCTTTCTAGCTTGCCACGACCCAGCAACAATAAAAGCGCCTCTATTTTCACGTCTACGGGCTCCATTGCGCAGATGTAGTGGTTTATTTTACAAAATTGTGGTGGGAGTCCTCCCTCACGTTCTGTTTTCAGGGCTAATATTTTAGATACGCTGGTGATGAGCCGCTTTTTCATGGTCGAAAATCGCATCGAGGCCGGAAATCAAAAGCTGAAGCCACTTGCTTTATTTTTTATTTTCTTTTCTTTAATATGGACTATGATCCATTGCAGTACGCAACGCGTTTGCAAGCAACGTTTTTGCAAATTTATAAGCAAATTCGTCACATGATGTTAGCTGCATCTTGCAGTTCATCAGATATGCGAAGCCTATGCGTTGAAAAAACGGCAAATGTCGTAGTCTGCAAGGCAGTCGCATTCTAAACTGAAACTGTTTCTTCTCAAGCTAGGTATCCTCAAAGGCAAAAGCCAGGAACGACGTCGCATTTGGCTGCACAAATGGCCGCAACAGCATTACGTGCCGTACTCAATGCCGCCATGATTGAGCGATGTTTTCGAAGGTTTTTGCCGGTTGCCCACACCACTGCGCGTCATAATTGCGCCAACATGAGTATCAGACAGTCCTTTTGATCCTTTCATGAAGTTATTCTTTTTTTAGGCTAGCCGAACAGATTGGAACAAATACAAATGCCGCGAGAGGCAACAAATGATATATCGTCAGCTGGCGTTATCAAAACTATCAAATTTGCAGGCCGGACCCCCCCCTTTTAATTTTTGTCGTTTCAGATAGAATCTACTCAAGTGCCGGCACTATTGCCGTGGTCCAACAGTCGTTCAAGACGCGTTCAACATCAATCGTGCTCACCACCACGTTCTATCAAAAGTTTTGGAAGATTCGGCCGCTTTCCTCTTCGCCGCCGCGTTCTATCCAGGACATTTTCCGCCGTCCGGCTACTCCATATAGTCAGCAGTGAGTCTATTATGGGTTCAATGCACCATCGCCTGATGCCATTTTGTACGACGAACATCGCAGCTTGCGCGAACGGATGCAACCGCGCATCAATCTATTTGATGAGGATCGCCCATCGCAATGCCGCCATATGGACTTGGGGCGACCGTCACGCCGGCCGATTCGCTCATCTCGTTTCTTTCCAACGACGAAAACCCGACCACAAACACCGCTAATAGCCACGGCGAACAGATTCTACATTTATTTGGACTCTGCGTTTGTGCCGATGGCCAGCAGCATTCTATTTGTTGGATCAACGTCGTTTTATTCGCGTTTTGTTGTAAAGTGTCTTTATTATAAAACTACTAGTTTGCGATTCGTTATTCTATGTGCCTTTAAAATTCTTTTGTTTTTAAATTTTACGTAATCTTGTCATTTTTTAGTCAAGGACTTCGACATTGCTCAGAGCAAGGGTGGCCTCTTTTTTATCCTAATTTTATCAAAATCTACTTAATTTTTCTTTTATTCAAATTCTATTTTCTCAGGTTTCCGCACTACTCGATAAAGGCTCGGTCATGGATTCAGCCATTCTTTCAACTCAAAATTTTTCTTTCTTATCCACAGGGGGCCCAACCAAAAATTTCAATAAATTACTCAAAATTTTCCATTTGTTGGAGCCCCAACAATTTTTCATATTTCTCTAATTATATTTTTCACTTTAAAAAATTCGGCCCGTGTTCAATTTTTTCCTGGTGAGGGAGAGGAAGTGTAGATAGTGTATCTACACGAGCCGTTATATGTACTTGGCCTTTGCGCACATTAGGTGCGCCAGTTCCGACCATCCGGTCATTTGGTTCCACTTTATGATCCAACCATATTTTCAGATCGACGATATGACATGCGGAGGCATTCCGACCACGCAGTGTCAATTGGTTGGACTTCTGTCGCTAGGTGTCGCTTAGGGATACTATGATGCGACCTTTTTACTGTGGAACCTCCTACAAGTCCCCTATCACTTTTCACATTAAAAACATAGGCGACATGACAGCTATTCACGTTGAGCCTGTGCAGAGACCTCGAAAAATCTATGTGCAAGTAGCACACAATTTCTGTCATAAAAACATTTCTTTTTTTCTTTTCTTCATATATTACTGTAGGCCAATCCCCCGGAGGATTATTAGCTAGTTGGGTGGCAGTTTTGGCCTTGCGTTTTTCGGCGAAGCCTGACTCTATCAGCGCCATTTCTTGTACATTGTTTTTGATTTGATAAAGCACAAAAATTTAACTGTCTAGAGGTGCACTATACCGGCAGCAGTTGCAAATTAAATTAGGCCGGCCATAAATTTATTTCTTGCCGGATTTCAGTAAAATCTTTATTTATCATTTCGTGCAAAAATTCACAATTCCTTTTCAAACCAAAAAATCTATAAAAATTATTACATAATTTTTATAGTGGATGACAGCCTGAGTAGAGCTCTTTGTTGTTGTGATTTAAGTACAGAGTGCTATTGGAACCGAAATTTGTGTTGTTTCGCCATAAGTAATCTAGCAAGTGCAAAACCTTTTCAATTCTTTTTCGCAGTATTTTCTTTTGGTCTAAAGAGGTCCAAGGACCTAGGGCAAATTCCGGGGTTATCTAATTACTCCTGGTTAAGATCTGCGGTCGGCATCTCCAACCCATAATCTCCATAGGTACCAGACCAATTACGTCCGTGGAGATTTTGGTGGTATTCAGGGGTCATTTTGGAAGAGGTAGGTTTTTACCGCAGCTTCTGACCAGCGCTAGCTGTAGCATAGGTACTTAAGTAGCCCCGAAGGTACTTCATTGGGGTTTGTTGCTTTCGTAGTTGTTGTGTGTTGGGTAACTGTCCTGATGGCGTGCTGTCAGTTTAGCTATCCGTACATACTTCAAGTACTTAATCAGCCAACTCATTTGGTGCGCTAAGATACTCCAACAACTTGAAAGCGGGCAAAGCCCCAGTTACAGTATGAAGAATGAATTGCGAATTGAGTCACAAATATGAAAGTTAAGCTTGATTATGTTTCAAGAGTAAATATGAAGTAATAAAATAGTGTCATTCATTGCAAAAAATTTTTCAAAAGCGCAATTAATTCTCTTCATTAACATTGATTGATTTCATTATAAGACTTTTCATCTATATCAGCAGCTAATATGTATTGATCATCCATCATCAGATTTACTATCCTGAATATATAAAAATATAATGTATTATTAGGAATAAAGCCTGGAATTTTTGAGAATTATGAAAACAATTAATTTATAAATTCCTAATTTTCATGGCGATACTTAAATTTGTAGAAGTAAGGTAGACATAAAAGCAAATAGAGATTCCTTCCCGTTATTAGATGCAGAAATTTAAGAACAGAGCAGTGTTTTTTTGTACTCGGCAAAGATTTTTCCTCATGTACAAAGATTTTTGGGAAGACAAAAACTGTAAAAAGGTGTAAAATTCCCAAAAATTTTCGGTATGAGTAATTTTTTGTCCTATATATCTTTATAATGTCAGAAATTACATTTTGAAATAAAGATGTCCAATTTTTCGGCGCTTCGCGCCGTTTTGAGACAATTTTTAGTAATTTTTGGCGTCAGAAACCCAGAAATTAGCTAAAATACACTACCAAAGGTCGAAAACCCTGTTTTACCACACTAAAATCGCTACTGTACTATTACTATAATATACATACCTACACAAAAATTTGATTGTACAAAATGTTTAAGGACTTTTAGGGACCATCTTTTTACATGTACAGACGGAACTTGTTAAAAAAACACTGTTACACAGTAGACACACGACATACATAAGTACAAAGATGGCGTTGAAATTTCGAGTAAACAAAGACATGCCTTCAAATGTGAGACATGTATGTAGGAATAAAGGTGTGGCTTTTTCCTTAAGTGTCTGGTCATTTTCGCGATCGCTAGTGATTCATTCATAGTCGAACTTTTCTAAGAATGGAAACAGATGCGGAGCGGGTACAATGCTTAGATGAGTCAGCTTTTGTTATTAATACATGGTTGCTTGCTGTTTATATAGTCAATGTTACTGTGTTTAGCATATTTTTAACAAGAATTAAGGTGACTAGAAGATAAATTGAGCTAAATGGCGTTGTCTGAGGATAGTTATATTGCACATTATCTAAATTTTAATGCGAATAAAGCTTCGACCTTCGGCCTTTTTTCCTTCCGAAGCAAAGAAAACACCCTAGCTTCGGCCGAAGCCGAAGCTTCGGTCGTTCCCTGGATACTAGCAATGAAAAATGCTCGGATGGAACAAAAAGGACAAATATACTTGGAATAGTGGATGATTAAGACATACATAAAAGGAGAGGACTAGGAAAAAGTCACCTATGCGTACAACAAATCATGAGAATCTGCTAAAAACTTTCCCTGAGCAACACAAAAATCGAAGTATGTTCTGCGGCCTACAGAAGGTAGTTGTGGCTTTAGTATGAGAAATAAATAACACAACAGTTTATTCTCTAAAAGAGCTGATCAATCTGAATGGAAGAAAACGCCAAATCATTTTGTTTACTAACCTCAACTGAATGTTAGTCCGAACGACCCCTGTTGCGATGGTATATAAGTGCGCAAGGCACTAAATATGCGCAAGCAGGTTAGCACCGAAGAATTTAGGACACGGCGCAAGAGCGAGACAACCGTCGGTAATTTTAGCAGCTTACATTTACATTTACCTACATCATCTCATCACGCTAGCAAATCACGTGTAATTGTAGAGCGATAAGAAAAAACATGATGAAAATGTCATAATTTCTCTATTGAGCCATTTAACTAAAATATTAATTAAATATTGTCATAAAAATGCGATACTGATATCCAACTAAATCGGCTATCTAGCACAAGTCAAAGTTTCCCTCAAAGCTCTTCGGCAAAGAAGTGAGAAATACTTTGAGAAGACACCTTCTTTTCCAGAGGCCGCAAAATATACTTCAATTTTTGTGTTGCTTAGGGAAAGTCCGATTTTTAGCAGATTCTTATGATTTGTTGTACGCATAGGTGACTTTTTCTTTATGTCATTAAAAATCTGCTATTCCAAGTATATTTGTCCTTTTTGTTCCATCGGTGCATTTTTCTTTGCTAGTACCCTACTTTTAAAGGGATAATTTGAGCGAATCGATTGATAAACTCACAGGTAACTTACCAAATGCAATATAACACTTGAACAACACAATAAACAAGATTGTTTATTCAATTCAACATCTACATTGCAAACAAGACTTCTTTCCTAATTCGTAATCATGTTATTATTAGTAGTTTTTTAAAAGTTACCTTTTACTTGAAAAAAATTTCCTGTTTAACGTGTCTATATGTCCCGATTTGGGGTATGGCACGGGAGGACTGGATAGGAAATTGAACTTAAAGTCGGCTATCCGTCAGCCTGACAATACTAAGTGTACATGTACGAGTTTTGTTCGTGCATCCAGGAGGAGAAAACTCGTTGCATTACGTAGATTTCGAACCGTCAACCTTCTGTACCAGGTGCAACGGTGTTTACCACTACGCCACAAGGCGTCAAAAGTTACCTTTTACAACGTTTTGAAATCAGAATTAATTTCCAGTTTAAACTTTATACAGCCAGTGAGTCAAACAAAAGAACAATGTTAGATTCGTTATTCTGATTTTACGGAGAAGAGTCTAAAAAAACTTTGCTAGTACAAACTACAACCTCCTGGGCCCGAAGTTAACCTGAAGTGTAAAGTTTACATACAACTAGATGATGTGCAGATAATTGCAGCAACTTTGTAATCCTGATGGTACGGAGAAATCCCTTTGTTAAAAAAACTCGATCTCCGGCAATGCTCTGTAGCTAAAGTTAATTCTCAGTATAAACTCTACACCACCGCTGAGTTAAAAAATTATCTGAAAATCTGATCGTAATCCTGATGTTCCGAATAACATTTTATAAAAAATTGACCATTCACAACACTATGGAAGCAAAATGAACCTTTGGTTTAAACTACTTTACACCGCCATTGAGAAAACTGATTCGACCTGAAGAATGTGTGACCCTTAAACGTAAAGCATTCATAGAGTTGAGATCATGAACTTGCTCATAATGAAAGATGATCATGGACAAAATAGACGCAGAAACGTGTTATTCACCCCAGACCTATAACTGTACGCCTAAAGCAATAACTTAATACTGATTGTAAAGAAACGCATCTTACTGCGATGTGTAACCCTTAAGACATTCTTTATTTTTTATAGTCCGGACATAGCAATTCATAAGCGGAGAAAATAACAGATAGAATAACTGAAAAATGTTTTTTCACCACAATACTAGTACTTTACACCTACAGAATAACTTAGTGAGAGAGTTCCAATTAAGTGCGGTTCGTGACCGCGGCCACACACTTCATTTTTAGAATAGTCTGCACAACCCGATTCATAACAGAAGTTGGGTCACAAAAAACGGCAAAAAACGTGTTTTTACACCAGAGTTTAAACTTTATACCTTTACATCTAACTCAGTATTGAGTTTAAAGAAAAGCGTCCAAATGCACTGTGACCTTTGAGGCGTACTCGATTTTTAAAACACTTTGCGCGTCTTGATTTATAATCGGCGAAGTTGGTTAACTAAAAAATGGTAACGAAACGTGTTTTTTCGCGCACCGGCAGAGTGTAAACTTTAAAAATTCAAAGCTAACTCCCCATTGAGTGTAAAGAAATTCGGTTTGAGCTAGTTTATAGCTTTTGAGTTATAGTATGTTCATGTGTGAAAAACTTTTGTTCCACATCCTAATTGAGACATTGACCAATCAAAAAGGGAAGAAACCGTTTTTTCACGTCATGTTACACCCATGAATTCGAACTTTACACCACCAGAAGTAACTCAAATTACGTTTTTCTAAACGCGATTTGTTGCGACGCGTTAGAGTGTACTCATTATTATAATATTCAATTTATCCCGACTTATAAGCGGAGAAGTTGGCGGAAATATCTGAGACAAACCTATTTTTTACGTCATCCACTAGAGTTTAAAGCTTAAACCCCTATATCTAACTCCGTATTGAGTGTAAAAAACTTTGCTGGTAAACCGAAAGTAGCCTTTGAATCGTAGTACGTTTTAATTAGAAAAAATTCTTAAGACTCATAAGCGGAGTTGTTGGCAGACTTAAAGAAGACAAAAGTACGACTAAAATCTGCCTTAACACCAACAGATTTTTGCACTTTACACTCACCTTCGACAACTGATGCGAAATTCAAAAAACAAAAAAATTATTATCTGGAGAATTTCATCCTCTACAATCCTATGGCATTAAATTGTATGAGGCATTTATACTTTGTCTACAAGCCATTGAAAAAACCAACCAAAAATTGCTTTATGTTAAAACGTTACGTAAAGACTTTACACACTCATTGTAAGCTCAGTATTGAGTGTAAACAAGAGAAAAGTCCAAATCCGGATTTATAATTATCTCTTTAAAAAAAATAAAACGCATTTCTCTTTAAATGTCCCAGTGTCGCTGTAGAGGAGGCCTCATATGTTAGGGATACCTAAGTATATTATAGTATGATAAACAAGAATGATAGAAATGCAAGTACGAAAGTAGTAGAGAAAATAATCGAAGTAATATTGCGAATAGAATCAGCTTCTTACGGTTTTGATGTGTAAACTGATAGCGGATTTTCTTCAAAGCTCAACTAATAACGATAATAATAATAATAATGACAATGATGAACAATATTAAAAATAACAAAACACGAGTAATAACGCAGCATTTACAAAAATAAAATTCGACTAAAATATGCATTACCGATATAATCCAGCCTTTTTGACACAAACACGATTCAATAATGAGCGCAGGCTCCATTGAAGCATTGTCACCTCTAATCAAGTCGACCTTCAAACGAAAAATCAAAATGAGCGGAGTCGACAAAATTCGAATCAAACAGTTGTCGTTATACGATAGATAGGCAAGGAAGGAGTGACCACAGGGGGAAGGGTTAGGGGCTGGAATCCGAGAATGGTAATACACCGAATATGGTGGCCCTAACATACTTTTTGACAACTTAAAATGAAATGCCACCTGGGTATTTCTTCAGGCTTTCGAAATGGCACTTCCGACGAAAATAAAGAGAGTGAGTTCAATTTCGGATGCATTTTTTATCGAATGAAATGCCCGTTTTTGACCATCTCAAAGCGTTCGATCCACGGTTTTTTTAAATTCGGCAAAGATTTTACCCAATGTACAAAGACTTTTCAGGACCGTCTTTGACAATGTAGAAAGATTTTCGGAAAACAAAAAACTGTAAAAAGGTGTGAAATTCCCAAAATTTTTCAGCGCTTCGCGCCGAAATGAGTAATTGTTTGTCCTATATATCTTTAAAAAACAATTTTTGGTAATTTTGGCGTCAGAAACCCAGAAATTAGATGAAATACACTATCAAACGTCGAAAAACCCTGTTTTACCACACTAAAATAGCGAATGTACCATATTATAGTACACAAAAATTTGCATGTACAAAATGTACAAAGACTTTTGAGGACCATCTTTGTGTATGTACAAACGGACCTTGTACAAAAAAAACACCGGTCCGATCGATGATTGACAGACAAATTTATAGAAAAATTAATATTCTCAAAGAAAGCCGATTGAAGAAATGGCTATTCGAGCCAGATTTTCTGACTCGAGGTCGAAAATTTTTCAGCATCATCTTGCATCTGCCAACATTGTCCAACAGAAGTGGCTTTTGAAATTTTAGGCGAGAGTAAAACCACCCTTAAACCAGTGATCGGACCGAGGCCTCGGCCTCGGCCTCGGCAAGCCTCGGCGTTTTTTAGAGCCTCGGCCTCGGCGCCGAGGGCGAGGCTGAAAAGTGCCGAGGCGCCGAGGGTTAAAATCAAATTTGAATAAGTTTAATATGTCCGTTGAATATTAACTATTTAGAATGCATCTGCAGTACAAAGGCTATTTTTTACCTATAGACTTTTCTTGTGGTTTCAGTCGCGTACCCAGTTACACAAAGTTACATACAGCAAAGTGCCAATTTATTATTCATGTGATGACTAAGTTTTAATTCTCAGGCTTGCTACATGGATCGGAAACACACATTCCCGAAGGGAGGGGTGAGGGAGGTTTATTACCCCCCTCTCAGGGTACAAGACTCAAGTCACTGTCAGACGATTTTTGGTAAAAACCTTTTGAATATTTTTGAACCTAATTTTTACTATGGCAAAAGTGCAGCTAACTATTAGAATTTCCCGAAGTGATAGAGTATTTTTGAATGTAAGCAAGAGTAAATAGACAAACTGTCACTATAAAACATGCATGTAACAGCTCAAAATTTTTGGGAGGGGCTCCTCGGCATACATGTAAGGGCTAGAAATTTTGGGTGGGGGATTAGCGACTCTAATTCTATGTCAAAAATGGCAAAAGCACCTAAAATAGCCAACAAAGCGCAAATTTTCGCCAAAAATGGGGAGGGTGGGTCAAAATTTTCTGACGTTGGAGGGAAGGGTTAGGGGAGGACGTCCAACCCTGGGTGGGTGGTAATTCCCCAAAGCCCTTCCTGTTACACGTATGGTTTTCGGCCATTATTATGGGAGAGGGGTAAATGATTACGAATTTTCGGCCGAAAATCGCAAAAACGCACCTAAAAATGGCCAATAAATGCAGGTTTTGCCAAAAATCAATTTTGGCTCGCGCATTTTTCGGAGCCATTTTTATACAATGCTAAAATACTTTCTTGGACAAAGTGATATTAATTATATCGTTTATCAGAATATTTTAGGAAATTTCAAAAAATTTTCGGCGCTTCGCGCAAAATATCGCTAATATACTGTATTTAGATTGAAGCAGGGGAAATAAACACTCCAAAATCAATTTTTGTGTAATCTAGGCATCTTTATGCAGATTTATATATCGTTTGTATCTATTTATACTGTTTTTAAAAATTTTATGCAAAATAAGTACTATTTAATAACTTTGCACTTTTTTGCCGTTCAAAGATAAAATTGACTAATTTATCCTGATGTTGCATTGGATTTCTAAGCACAGTAGTGCTTATTACAAGATTTAATTGGCATATTACAATATCTGTAATATTTCTGATTTTGTAGTAGGTACAAGTTGTTTTAGCTTTCTCAGTCAAGTTTTATGTGTAAATTTCATAAAAAGCTCATAAAATTTCGGCGCTTCGCGCCAAATAATCTTATGAACTATATCCAGGCCGAATTATCACATTTAGGACCACAGTTTTTTGTATTCGGCAAAGATTTTTCATAATGTACAGACTTTTCAGGACTGCCTTTGTACATGCACAAAGATTTTTGGAGAGACAAAAACTGTAAAAAGGTGTAAAATTCCCGAAAATTTTTGGCGCATCAGTAATTGTCTGTCCTATATATCTTTAAAATAGTAGAATTTGCATTTAGAATGGAAAAAATGTCAAATATTCAGAGACCCAGGAATTAGCTAAGATACGCTACCGAAGGTCGAAAACCCCTGTTTTACCTTACTAAATCGCTACTGTACCATACTATATATAATAGTACACAAAAATTTGCATGTACAAAATGTTCAAAGACTTTTGGATACCATTTTTGTTCATGTAAAAAGGTATCTTGCACAAAAAAAACACTGTTTAGGACTGCATGCCGGTTGCAGGTCACACATTGGCAGTATGTAAAAACGTGTTTGTTTAAAAATATATTTATATAAAATATCTACAAAAATTTGTTCGCTCATACAAAGACACTACTTAATTTACTGGTCCCCCATTTTGGGATTTCACCCTTCCCTCAACTCTGGACCTTGGGAAACTATGATCGGAAAGTACAGTGCAGTTTCTGTCATATTACCTACCACACCAGAATTGGATGACCGAAAAAGCGTGTTTAAACATGCATTACTGCAAAAGCGAGCACAACAATGGCTACAGTTCTGTCTTTACTTAGCTTATTTCGTTTGTTCGTATTTCTTTGACACTGTTTTCTTATTTATGTATAGTAATAAAAGTTTTTAAGTGCTTGTTCAGCCATATTTTTTATTAACTTTTCCAAGTCTTCAACGGCAACTTGTTAAATTAAGTATGCTTTCATTCTGCTGACTTTATTCAATAAATCCTTCACACAATTAATCTACTATTATTGAAAATGACATTCGATAAAGTGTTCAATATTACGATTATTCTCTAGCTCATGTGCATACAAAATATTCTAAGAGCACTATTTATGGGTATAGGTATATAAGCTTGACCCTCGGCATTACCCTCGGCCTCGGCCTCGGCCTCGGCCGAGGCAAGGATTTTAAGGCGCCTCGGCCTCGGCCTCGGCCGAGGGTCCAAAAAGTACCCTCGGTCCGATCACTGCCTTAAACCCCCCTTTGCCCTCGCGTGATTGTCGAAATCAAAGTCAATAATTAAGACAAACAAAAAAAGAAAAAAAGTCGGATAGCGCAAGAATTTTAAATACATAATAACCAATAGACGTCTCTACGCTAGAATGCTTTTATAGGCTTTAATTTAATTAAAATTTAATTTTAATATTTTGTTAAGCTCGCCTTTTCACACCTTTCTGATGTTTCTGGCGAAAAGTAGGTCATTTACTCATTCCTTAACTGATCAAACTTTCAAGCTATTCTGAGGGTCTTAACCACACATGGGCGTGGAGGGGGTTTGGGGGTATGCACCCACCCCCGAAAAGCCAAAATACCCAACTCCCCAGAAACCAAAATTCCCCCAGAATTCAATTTTTGAATTTTTTTTGTTTTTTCGCAATTTTTTGATGCCAATGGATAGTGCTCGATGAGAAACGTTGAAAAATTGTGTTTTTGCCATACCACCAATTTAAAGGCTATTTTTTGACCTTTGAAAAATATTGCACCCCCAGAATTTCGGTGCCGCCCACCTGTGGTCCGGACTCCCGGAATCTGGCGGAGCCCCCAATATCGATCGACCCCCAAGAATTTTTTGATGTTATTTTGGGCAGTTTTGCCCAATCGGATCCCCAGAATTTGGCTGCCGCTGCCCACGTATGATCGCAGCCACAAGATTACTTTATCGAGGCTCTGTTTGTACAAATGATACCGCATATGCGTCAACTTGTGATACAAAACCGCAATATCGGCGCAAGAAGGGCAAACGTGGAAATCCTGAGACAAAAAAGCGATAGGTACGGTATTAAAATCTTGCTTCGCGAATAGTAAGAGACAGATAATATACTACATTTACTCTTACTGTATTGATACCAGTGATCGGACGGGGTCAGATTTTCACCCCCGATCGGGGTCGGGGTCGGGGATGAAAAACCCCGGTTTTCGGGGTCGGGGTCGGGGTTGAAGATTAACAATTAACATTGCATGATTACATACCAATTTGAAAAGGATAAAAACGATACCTTCACTTGTTTGTAGAGCATACTAATGAAGCTGGTTATGTCCAACATTTTATTTTCATTCCAAGTTCAAACATGGTTTTAGCAATTTAGCATTAGGTACTTTCAATTTTAATCACTAATCGCTCTCGCTTTTTCTTATTCTTCCGCAGTTTTTTCATAACGGTTTTCTATGGCGCACTTTATTGACAAATAGTTCGGAAATCATAAGTGGCGCAAAGCATCAAGAAATTCAGTCATATTTTACCGCCCTAAGACAATAATCGGCGGTGCTAAGCGCAGGAAAATTTTGACGTTTTTACTCTTTAATCAATTTATACCGCTTAAACCATACAGAACAGATAAACTGATTGCGGCGCGAAGCGCCGAAAATTTTAAAGATTCCTAATCCTTTTACCTTTTCTGTTCTCCTAAAAATCTCTTTCAACATGTAGAACGAGATTGTATAGCCGGGGGTCTGGGGTGGCGCTCAAGCGCCCCCAGCGAGGTCCAGAGCAGAACCCCTAAAAATTTTGTAAAAAAGCACTCTAATTTTTAATTAGTAAAGTTGAAATTTTCGCAAATTGTCAAAATCTCGGTTCTGAATTAAGTCCAAAAAAACTTCGCAACCAATAAGTCATTGAATGATGTATCAATGAGAATTTTGTTCTTACCATTGTCAGGCCCATTTGTGGCCTTCTTATTAACTAGTTCAGAAAACAGAAAATGCGCAAAAACACAAGAAAATTTGGCCTTTCCTTTCATTTAGAATAGAATCATTGTCCTTGTAAAGAAAGATAAAGCAGAGAATAGACAAATTGGTACGCAAACATTTTCGCACTTTTACTATTATGTTCAACAAGCATGTGCAGTTTCATTCAATGAAGTAATTGTGCATTAAATCACTGAAGTGCTGCGAAGTGCTGGATTATTTCAACAGATTCAAGCTTTTAAATTCATTGGATCTGTATAACAATAAATAATAATGACTCGGCGCGAAGCGCCGGAAAATTTTGACGTTTGTGCCTTTTTAAACTCAATGTTCTGGACACATTGCGCCAGAAAAATCAACATAATTTCTGAAAAATTCCGGGGGGCATGTGCCTCCATTCCTTCCCGGCTACGCCTGTGATTCCGCAGTAATTTCGGCGCACTTCATAATGGAAAATATGCGAACATGTACGTCTTAACAACATGGCGACCAGGAGTACTTTTTATGAAATACTGCGAGTGTCGAGTTTAACATTAATTTTGCTGGTGAATGAATCGTCCTTGTTCCGAATTTATTTGCTATTTATACAATTCTTCTATGTACCAACAAATAAAATGCTATATTTCACCCCGAAAAAAGGTTCAACCCCGACTCGAAAAATCATGCCCCCGGTCGGGGGTCGGGGTCGGGGTTTAGGCCGGGGTTTTTCGGGGTCGGGGTCGGGGTCGGGGTCCCCGTACGATCACTGATTGATACATTACAAAAATAAGCACGGATGAGAAAGTCAATGGAGATTACGATGAAAGTATATTTGAAATTTCTATCTAAAATCATTCTAAGGTACTTCAGTCAATAGAATAAAATTGAACGAATTCAAATAACTCATTCAGCTTGACCCAGGAGCGAAAGTGATTTTTTGAATTTTTTTCAAGAAAATGACCCAAGAAAGCGTGAAACAAACATTGCCGCTGATTACGGGATTCGCGCAAATGATAAGACGGTATACATATTCATGGGGATATTATTACTAAGATATTTGAAAAGCATATCCGCCTCCAGGCCATTTTCGAACCAAAAACTATTGCTCAAACCATGTAAAAACCGTCAAACAACGTAACAGTATAATTTCAAGCACATATACTTATTTTTCGAGCAGTAGACTAATCCAAACATTTCTCTTCCCAATTATCATAGGTAGCACGTTAGTGCGTAGCTATAATATACTCATCTGGGAGGTGCAATTTTTTGAAAGAAAGATAATAAAAAATGGCTGCCAGTGTTTTTTGTTTTTCTTTACACTCAATACCGACTGTGTAAAGAACTTGCAAGGTTTTGGCGTAACGTTATATAACACATATAGCAACTTTGGGCGGTTTTTCCCAAGGCTTATAGACGACTCAGTATAAATGACTCACACAATTTAATGGCATAGATTTGTAGAGGATAAAATACTACAGATGGCACTTTTTGCTTTTGTATTTCGAATTAGTTCATGAGTGAGAGTATAAAGAGTGTAAAAATCTACGGGTGTAAAGACAGATTTTACACGTGTTTTTGTCTTCTCGATGTCTGCCAATAACTCCGGTTATGAGTCCCAAGAAAATGGTGTAAAAAAACAGGTTTTGTCTAATATTTCTCCGCCAACTTCTCTGGTCGTAATCCGGGATAATTTGAATAGAAAAAATGTGGTAGCTTCAAGGGCTACACATCGCAGCAATCCGCCTTTAAAAAAACTCAATATTGAGTTACTCATAGGGGCGTAAAGCTCGAAATCAGGGGTGTAACATAGGACGAAATAACGTTTTCTTCCCTCTTTTGACTCATCAATATCTCAAATATTTTGCGGAAGAGAGGCACGCAGGCACGTAGCTCAGGGGGAAATGGGGGTTCCGGACCCCCCTAAAATTCAGAAAAATCGGAAAAATAGGACTTTAAACGTTATTTTGTGCTATTATTGGCCTTTTTGGGCTTAGTCGCTCCAAAATTGGTGCTGGTCGGTCCCCCCAAAATCAGACGGCCAGCTACGTGCCTGGAGGCACGTTTTTTTGTATTCGGCAAAAGTTTTTTCCCGAAGTACAAAGACTTGTCGGGACCGTCTTTGTACAAGTACAAAGATTTTTGGGAGGACAAACATCGTAAAAAAGGTGCTAATTCCCAAACATTTTCGACGCTTCGCGCCGAAATAAGTAATTATCTGTTCTATATACCTTTATAATGGTAGAATTTGCTTTTAGTAAGGCAATATGTCAAATATTTCTACGCTTCACGCCGTTTTGAGATTATTATTAGTAAATTTTGTCCTCAGAAGCCCAGAAATTGGCTAAAATGCATTACCAAAGGTCGAAAAATCCTGTTTTACCACACTGAAAACGCCAAAGTACCATATTATAGGACCCAAAATTGGCGTGTACAAAATGTACAAAGACTTTTGGGGACCATCTTTGTACATGTACAAAGGGGCCTTGTACAAAAAAACACTGAACAGAAGTTTCCCACACACAAACATAATACGATTTAAAGGCTACAAACTGGCCCAAACCGAATTTCTGTACACGCAATGGGAAGTTAGGTTCAGATTTTTAAAGTTTACAATGTGTTGAATGATGGAAAAATTCCTTTTTTGTTCCTTTTTTGTCCGTCACTTTCTCCGTTTAGAAATCGGGATAAGTCGAATAGAATAAAAATAGAGTATTTTCTAAGGAATACACGTTACAGCAAATCGTGTTTATTTACATTAACGCTAAGCTTTTTCGAGAGGTGTAAAGTCAAACATTGGGGGTGTTAAACGTATTTCTGTCTTGTTTGTTTTTTTCTGCAAAGTTCTCCGGTTATGAGTCTGGACACGATCTCAAGTCTAAAAATGTACCAAGAATCGAACGTAATACGCCAGTTAGGCGCGTTTGTTTACACTCAACAGTGGTGCAAAGTGGTTTACATATAATATTAATTTGTCTTCAGGCCATTGTGGAGACCTAATTTTTCATAAATGTTGATCGAAATATCAGAGTGATACCAGAATTACGAATTCGAATAAAATCTTCTTTATACTCGGTGGTTGTGTAAAGTTTACACTGCAAATTAGCTTCAGTTTTAGGGCCTCGCAGGAGCTTTTTTAAAATTGTGTATTTAACGTCAGAATAACGAATCTGACTGTTAATTTTTTCATACTCAGTAACTGAGTACAGTTTGCAATATTCAGTTATTGTTAATGTGTAAAGTTAACTACACATTTATTTTACTTCCTGAGCGTTGGAAAACGAGAATTTTTTCAAAATATGTTTCGTAAGGTCAGGATTACGAATCTTACTGCATGTTTTCTTTACAGCAAGTAGTTGTGTAAGGTCTACATTAAAAATTAACTTTAATTTCTGAGCTTTGCAGAAGCTTAATTATTTTTCCAAAATGTTCCATGTATGTAATGTCAGGATTACGAATCTGAGTATAAGTTTTATTCACACCCAGTAGTTGCGTAAAGTTTATGCTGAAAACATTTGATCTTTTAAACAAGATCAGGTTGTCTTGTTTAAAAAAGAAATGCTAATGTTTAAAATAGAATTGTTTCCCCGTTCTCGGACTGCTGTCATTATTGTGGCGTGTTACCGTATGTGTTTACTGACTGATTTACTAGAATTATGCTAATTAAAAGTAGGGTACTAGAAAAGAAAAATGCTCCGATGGAACAAAAAAGACGAATATACTCGGGATTACGGATTATTGAGGATGTTAAAGGAGGGGACTAGGGAAAAGCTCCTATGTATATGCCTAAAGTCGCAAAACCTGTTAAAACCCAGACTTTTTCTAAGAAACGCAAAAAAATCGAAGTATATTCTGCGGCCTCTGAAAAAATGTGACCTTCTTTAAATAATTTTCAATGCTTCACATAAGATTGTATGAATGTAATCTAAAATGTACACTTTTTGTTAATTGCTTGTAAGTTGCAACGCTGACTTGCTTCGCATCGTGATTGATAGAAAACTAACTGTATTTGTATTTAAAGGTGTTTTATTTTGCTATCATGAGCATTATAGCAAACGAACCTGGCGTCAATAAGTTAGCGCATACAATCGTCGCGGGCATGCAAGCATTCCTACATATAATCCGTTTCACGTAAGTTTACGCGTTTCCTACTGCTTTAAACCAACAATTTCTTTGATTGTCTTGAATGCATCGATGTTTGATATTTCATAAAATTGGCTTGCAAAGTCGCTTAAGTTGCTGTTTTTCAATCGTTTTTGCTTAAATAGTCTATTTCAATCTGCAGGCCGCAGACGACTTTTTGCGTTGCTTGAAGAAATTCTGATGTTTAACAGGTTTTCCGACTTTAGGCATTAGAAGCTTTTTCCAAGTCCCCTCCTTTTACATCCCTAATAATCCGTAATCCCAAGTATATTCGTCTTTTTTGTTCCATCGGAACATTTTTCTTTGCTTTTGTATATATTTGATGTTAAAGGTCATACATACCATCACCTTTATTATTATGTTTGTTTTCATGCAAATTTAAGCACATAAATTCCTGAAGAATAAAATACAATGGATAAAGTATCAAAATTTAGCGTTAAATAACAAAATTAAGCACTCACTTAAATACCTCCCCCCAAGATACCCAGCTTACCACACCTAGAACTTTTAACTGAGTGCACGTATGACAACGGGGGTGCGGACTTGATAAAATATATATAGACAATTAAAGGCAATGTTGATACCTGAGAAGGGATGGGAGATCCTGAAGGCGTAGTTTTAGGCGGACGAGGCTGCAAAGTTTCGAAATCGTATCCTTCGTTCGCAAACAACTGTAACACATTTTCAACTTCGTTGCGACCACAAGCCTGCGAATGCTCGGAAATTCAGAGAACAAGTATAGACAAAGTCACACCTGGGCGTGGGGTGAGGAATTTGGAGGGGTATGCACCCTCTCCGAGAAACCAAAATACCCCCCAGAAACCAAAATACCCCCACAAAATTCAATTTTTGAAATTTTTTCGTTTTTTTTTTGCAATTTTTTGATGCCAATGTTCGATGAGAAACGTTGAAAAATTGTGTTTATTCGTCGTAGAACCATTTTAGGGCCATTTTTGACCTTTGAAAAATATTGCACCCCCCAATTTTGGTGCCGCCCACCTATGGTCAAAGTCCATCACCAAAATTCATGATCTTTAGAGTCGTGGATCTAGGACTTTACTACGGGCGGGCGGTATCCAAGTTTTCCGAAAACGGTCGAAAATATGTCCGAAAATTTGCCCTTTACGTGCGAAATAGTTTTTTCGGTGTTTTGCGTCGCCTAAATTCTCTTATTTAAAACCGTTTTTGGCGCTACATTTTTTCGAAAAATTATTAAATTTTCGACAATTCTGCCCGAAAAATTATTAAATTTCTTTGATTTTAGCGAAAATCTGGCGCAAAGCGCCGAAAAATTTGTGAAATTTAAGCGGAAGAACGTTCAGAAGCTTTAATAACTGCTCGATTTCCTGTATTTGCAGCATCTCGTGCGGAACGTCGAAAATTGTTAAAAGTTGTAATTGGAAAATAAAAGAAAACTATGCTGGAAAAGCTATCTGCGCTCTTGAAATTGTTTTAAAACATATTTCTTGAGCAAAAACATGGCTTCCGGGCCACCAAAAAGTGAATTAATGTCAATAATAAGTATTGCGCCGGGAAAAATTTGAGAACTTATGATCACCGATGGCCAAAAAATCGTTGCAAATTACATATGCATTCTTCATCTCGCCAATCATTTTAGGCCAATGAGGGGTAGCCGCCTTCCGCCCCCTTAAATTCATCTATGATCGTTAGAAAAATTTCTATCAAATTATTTTCACATATTTTCATGGCATTCAAATCAAGTTTCGAGTTGAACTTCGCGCGAAACGCTGTATTATTTCGGCTGACTCAAGCTTTTAATCTCAATGCTGGAAGTTTATAAAGAGAAATAAAAGTGGTTCACTGAATAAGAGCACAGCAACTAAAAATTTCGATGTTTTTGAATTTATAAAATTACTTCGCGCAGAATGAAGCCACAAAACACTAAAAATAGACTAATTTAAGCACCAAAACATTCAAATTTCTGCCGTTTTTGTCACTCCCCCCGCGAAAAATCTGTGAATACATATACAATAACGATCCCATCAAGTTTTAGTAGTCTGAATTTTAGCTTGCTGTAAGCAACAATAGTTCAATCAACAATAGTTCAATGTCTTTTCGATTATTCTAAAAATTTCGGATTTTCCCAGAATTCAGGTACAAGAGGCTGCTATTGGTCTCAGAGCAATTGCTCAACATACTACTAAGCTGAATTCGCTCCAGATTAGAGAATAGGGCTCACTTATTCAGTTTTAATCCTAATATGTACTCATTATAGCGGAAGTAACGTCACACTCGAAATTTTACACAGCTTTTCTATTTAAAAATTGAATGATTCGAGAAATATGCGAAAAATGAACGGAAAATATACTACATACATATGTACATTTATGCAATGATTGAGGCCACACATGCACACTGGGAGGGGTGTGAGGAGGGGGTATCCCCCTACCAGAACTTTTGGAGAGCATATCCCCTCAGGGCATTTTGGACCAAAACCGATTTCTCGAAACATGAAAAAGCATAAAATGGCGTCTTATAGCATAATTTCAATTGCATAGTTGTTTTTTCTAGCACTAAACTCATAAATTCCGTCATTCAGGCACTTTCCTTCCATTATTTCATATATATTTGTTGTTAAAGGTCATTCCATTGTCCTTATAGTTACTTGTTTTCATTGAAATTCAACCACAAATATCCTTGAAGAATAAAATACAGCAAATTAAGAACAAATCAAGTATCAAAATTTGACATTAAATAACAAAGAATTACTCATTTACCCCTTCAAGAAACATCGGTTTACCCCCCTCCCGCAGCATTTCACCGTGTGCATGTATGATGGAGGCTGCTGAACACCTTTGTAGAAAAGTAAGAAATTTAAGGCAACAACGGGCAACTGGCCAGAGGGTTTCAAATTGAAAAGGAAATCAAAAAAATATTCGAAAACAATTCTATCTGGGCTAACTGCATCCGGAACACCGGTGGATAAGTTTTGTCAATTTATAAGCAATACATAAATATGAAGCTTACAAACATATTTTAATGGCAGATTATGGCAAATGAAATGCCATTTACATCGTGATTCAACTGCACTTTAAAAACAGTTCGCCGTTACCTAATCTGCTTTTTAGCAAAATAAAATAAATTAAAATCGTACATCTCAGACAAAGAGAACTGGATAAAATGTGCACAAAAGGTCCGAAATTTAAGAAAAATTAAATGAATTAAAATAATTAAAACTAATTAATAATTAAATCAAAATAATTCTGGCAGTCGTCGGGTAAAAGAACTTTTTCTACTAATTGTTCAGCTCTAAGACTATTTATGACTTTGTTTATCGCAAGACCAACCTGACAATGCAATCCTGATCCGTCGTCTTCGTTCACTGTACAGAACGGATACCAGACTAGAGCTTCCTAAAGCAAACTTATCATTTATTTCCTTTCGTGAATACATAGCAGTTATACGAGTATAATAAAGAAATGGCAAATTAAACAAATAAAAAAGAAATAGTAGAGATCCTAGGGGAATAATACGAGAGTAAGTTATCCGGAAAGTCGTAAAATGTACGAAGGTACTCAGAATAGAAGGCATTTTTATGCCTTCGATTCGACCATGCTATGTGCATCTAGTATTACTAAGAATATATTTTTCTGGGGAAAATTTTACCAATGTTTTATCGAAAGCGTCAAAATCTTAGATAGGTAAAGAGAAGTCAACGAAATGTACAAAACATGCATGCACACGGGGTGAGGAGGGGGTATAACCCCCGAAGGGTCAGCCGGGCAATTTTAAGCTGATGGAACGTTTTTTGCCTCATTTTTGAGGTCAAAACAGTAAAAACGTCAAAATTTTTCCGGCACTTTGCGCCATTCGAAAAGCGCCCAAAATTCATAAATTTTTGCATTTTCAGTGTTGAAAAGGATATAATGCAGTCTAAATGGACTAAAAATGCTTTTAAAATGCGATATTACCACGAAAAAACGTTTTCTAGGCTATTTTGACCATTTTTATTGTTAAAACAGCAAAAAAGTCGTGAACGTTAAATTTACTGTTTTGAATTTTTGGGCTTTCACCTCCCCTTGCCGACCCTGACCTTGTGCACCTATGGCACAAAAGGTTCGAAATTCTCAGAATCTAGTCTGAAAACTTACGCTCACTGATAAAAATTAATGAATATCACTTATGAATGTACATAAAGACTATACATTATGGATGTACATACGTTTGCGTCACGTCTTTTATTTGTGTATATAAATTGAGAATTCAAGCGTAAACATAAACATGCACATAAATGGATCAAAAATAAGAAATTTCGTAGAAAGGTAAATTATCCATAATTATAAACGGTGGGAAAGCAGGGGTATCAAAAGATCTATCGTGAAATACCACACAAATTTTCAGATTTCTAGTCGAGGTATATACCTAACCACAATTGGGCGTGGGGGTTTGGGGGTCCAGAAGGCCGAATACCCCCATAAATTCAATTTTTAAAATTTTTTTGGTTTTTTTCTCGCTATTTTTTGATGCAAATGGATAGACCTTATTGAGAAACGTTGGAAAATGGTGTAATTCGCCATACCACCATTTTACTACCATCTCTTGACCTTTATAAATCTTGCACCCCACCCCCAGAATTTCTGTGCTGTCCACCTATGTACCTGATTAAAGAAAAATAAACTTTATACCATTCATAGCGTTTTTGGCTAAAATCCTTGTACAAGTCTTTGACTTTTCGACTTACAGCATATGACTCGGAAATTTCCAAAATGTTGTAATCTTACGAACAAGCAAAGCCCACAGTCTACTTTTTTGAAAAATTTTAAATTCTGGTGTTCAGCAGATTTTTGCAAGGGGTTAAGTAATCAGCCATATCGGGGAAATCCGAATTTCTTAGAAGACTTATATACGTATCAGAGCGACGACACAAGCTAAGTTAAATCCAATCATCTATACACATTTTTACATATACATTACATGCATAGCATACATATGTACGTCATGCATTTAATTTTACAAAAAGACGGATTAAACACGAAGTGCTTACTTCAAACTTGGTCGACCAATTTGCACCCTTGGCAAGCTTTCTCTTCTTCGTATCATTAAGTGCATCTATTTCGCTCAATTGCCTCAGTAAGTCTACATCTAAATAAGCAACTAATCGCTAAAACATAGTGAACGATTCAAATAGATCTCAATAAAATTAAAAATTAATTTAAATTACTTTAAAACGTATAAAATGACGTGAATTTCAAATGGTAATGATTAATAATCAAGTTTTGAAAAGCATGCACTATAAATCTTCAGTCTGTGTAAAGCTATGCAGGCACGTATCTCTGGTGGAAGAATGGGGGGTTCGGACCCCCCAAATTCAGAAAAATCGGACTTTTTAAACGTTATTTTGTGCTATTTTTGGCCTTTTTCAGCTTAGTCCCCCAAAAATTGGTGTTGGTCCCCCCGAAATAGGACGGCCAGCTACGTGCCTGAAGCTATGTAAAAGTAATGGATACAAATGTTCAAGCGTGCCTATCACCGTTTGAGCTAACGTAGAACGAGCGTTCATTTGCAAGATTTAAATTCAATAATGGATCATAACAGCGATGTTTTGGGCACGGGCGCCGATGCTCCGGCACTGGAACCGGCACCGGAGGGCCGGCGCTGAGCTGGTACCGGCGCCAGTGCCAAATAAAAAGCAGAAAATTATTATATCAATCATAAACGAAAACTCTCTATTATTGATAAAAACGAAAAAAGACAAAAAAAGGAAATTGGTTTTGTTATTTAAAACTCTCGACTCGCCAACTGAAAGATTTGCTACGGGATAAGAAGTCTTTATATTTTTTTAAAAATGCAAAATTTATAGTCTAAATATTTTTCAATGTAAAAAAACAGTTTTTTGGCAAAAGAAGTGGCACCAGAACATCACTACAATATACTATCTGGAAATTTCGATTTAAAGTACACTTTTATTCGCGTATGCATACACATGTACATATTTAGAATTCCTACCATTTTGAAAAGTCAGAGCTTGCAAATAGTTGCCCAATACGCAGTGAAGTATCAATATATGTACGTAAGTTTGTAAAGCTTCTTTTAGCGGGTGATTTAACTCTTGCAATATTAATCCGTTTTCCGACTTCACGTTGAAGCTCAGCGATGGATCAAGCCTTTGAGTAAAATAAACAAATAAAGACGATCAATCGTCGACGACAAAACGTACATTATTCATCTATGTACCTGTATTTATATAAATAACAGAGCGATAATTGAAAGTTCACGCTCTGATTCGTCAAAGTAAATAACTGGGATGTAAGATTTCTTATTAAATTTACTAAAAGATCTAAAATCCCCTAGTTGACACTTCTGTTTCAGTTTGATCCATTTTCAATTAAAGATTGGGCTTTCCTCAATGTTGATCGACAACTACGTATTTAGGTAAGCATACATGTACAGCATGTGAATTCTGAGGGAGGGTGTCAGGCCCAAATATTTAAAAAAGCCTTTTTGCGCTAAAAAACGATGGGTAAACGCATAGATGATCATGGGGGAGGGGTTGGGAAGGAGGGTGCTTTTAAGCGTTTCTAGCCCTCTTTTTGCTCAAAAGTGTCAATTTTCGGCGGTTCGCGCCATATACTCATGTTTCAACTACATATGAAAATTTGTTCAACTTTATTCGACTCTTTCTATTTTGTTTTTATATATACTTTAAAACGATAGAGCATCGCCAGTAACGCCGAAAAACGATGTTTCTGACGCGTACCACTATTTTTAGGCCCAAAAAAGGCAGTTTGAAATTTACCTCCCAGAATTCCCATGTTGTGCAGGTTTGGGTCCACGTCGGAAAACGCCGTTTTTTGACGTTTCGGATAATGCTACTCTTTCTAGGGCATAAAATCATTGAAAAACTTTAAAAATCGAGTGAATTGAACTTAATATAGTCAAAAAATGTGTATTTGACATTGAGACTTTTGAGTTCTTAAGGTCGATCGCCGCCGACCGGGTGCAATGGCGCACCATTTCAAACGGAATGGTCAATGCCCACTGTGGGCGGAATGGCCGTCAAGCAAGTAAGCAAGAGCTAAAAACGCTTGAAAACGCGCACTTTTATAATTTTTCCGAAAAATCGACAAATGTGGGGAGTTGGCAGCCATTTTGCGGGGGGTCAGTTGCCATTCTGGGGGAGGGAGGGGGGTCAAAACCCCTCCCACCCCCCAGGAACACGTATGTAGGTCTGTTTTTTGATTGTATGTCTGATATAGTATGTACATCATCGAATCCTTTACTGTTTATGAGTATGCATGTAACAACGTTTTAAAATGTAATAAATCATATCGTTCTTATAATGCACACACTTGTATCAAACACTTAAAATGAACAAAGGGAAGATAAAGTATTTTGAGACAAAGATGCCACACGAATGAGCAGAGCTGATCACTCACCATCACACCTGGGCGTAGGCTTTGGGGGTTTGCACCCCCAGAATTCAAATTTTGAATTTTTTTGTTTTTTTTCGCATTTTGTTTCGATGCCAATGGATAGTGCTCGATGAGAAACGTTGAAAAATTGTGTTTTTCGCCATACCACCATTTTTACGGCTATTTTTTGACCTTTGAAAAATATTGCACTCCCAGAATTCTCGTGCCGCCCACCTTTGCTCACCAACTTCGACCACGTGCTGCTATATCGAGGACGAGATTTTCAATGGGCCCCCAATCCCTAACTTTTTACTAAGTAGTTGACTTATGTTTTTACATTTGCAAATAAACTTTTTCATTATACGGATGCAGTGAAATTTCTTACCCCGCCTGACTTTTGAAAACAGATTGCGTTTTAAGCAATTTATATGTTACGTGCTATTTATACAATTGTTGACCAAAAAACTGTTTACATCTCCTTGAGGAATAATCGGACTACCGCAACCAGAATTACGAAGCTCAAAACGTATGAAAAGAACATTACAACGTAGAAAATAAGTACGTACCCTTTTCAATTGAATACCTTAAATTTTAATTGTCAATCCAAATGTGAAAAAGCATGATGTTTCAAATAAACGAAAGCAAGAAATGAACGATTAATCAAATGTATTTTTAGCACTCCGCAGCTTGAAATTTCCTATATTTCGCCTTTTTGAAGCTATGCTGAACTTTGAACGCTAAGAAAAGTTGTGAACTTCAATAAACAATTTCGCAAAAAATATAAAGAATGTTGCGCCGCTATGATTAACAGAATAGCCACTGTGATCGTCTGCCTTCATTGGGATGAAACTATGTACAATGTACTTCAGACCACGCGTATGAAGTTACATAGATCCCCTGTATCCGGTAGACCCCCAAAAATCGACAGCCCCAGAATTAAACTTTTGGCATAATTTTAGGAATTCTCGCCATTTTACACCGCACCCAGACCCCAGAATTGCGTCGCTGCCCATGTATGCTTCTGGCCATAGGTGGGCGGCACCAAAGTTCTAGGGGGTGCAAGATTTTTCAAAGGTCAAAAAATGGCCTTAAAAATGGTGGTATGGCGGAAAACAAAATTTTCAACGTTTCTCATCGAGCACTATCCATTGGAATCAAAAAATTGCGAAAAAACAAAAAAATTTCAAAAATTGAATTCTGGGTGTTTTGGTTTCTGGGGGGGTACTTTGGTTTCTGGGGGTGCATACCCCCTCTAACCCCCCCATTCGCCCATGTATGCTTCTGACTCTCATAAAACGTTAAGGACAATCTATGTATTCTAGCGAAAATCCGGGATCCAATGCTTAATAAAATCGTCAAGCCAACAAGCCTTCTTTGTGTACAGCCGACAGCGAATGAATGCATCATGGATGTAATTTAAGACAGAAATCGCCGAAGAGAATGTTGAGTAATTATTCAACTAAATTTTAAATATTGAAGCACCTCACAAACGTAGTCGATTGTTCAATACCGAACTTAAATTTAGGCAAGCGAGAAAAGCGAATAGTGTAACTTACGAGTCTTTTATTTCGACTGAAACAGCAGGAAAAAGATCGGCTAAGGGAATTTCCAGTTGAACAATACATTCGGACCGGGAGCTTTGCAAATATTTCACCTGTACGGCAGCGAATTGATCCTGATTTTGAGGGCACCAGCCGGCATACTGTAAAAAAGGTGACGTTGAAGAAGAAAAACTTTATTCGCTTCGAAAAAACTATTTATTATAATTATATTATATTATATAAAAATTATATATTCTCATCTTGTTACAAACAATATCAAAGCTAGAACATAAAACTGAAAAGACATTAGACAAGTATGCATACATATGTTACATACATAGTATGTACGTAGGCAAGAGAATTTAGCGATCACAGACTGCAAGCGGAATTTCATATTTGACACAAATGAATTAATTATCGAAATGAATGTTTACAGAAAGTTAATGAATTTGAAGCGAATTTGAGTACCGCTTACATACATACTTATCCATCGAATTTTTACGGAATTTTTTAGTCTTTTTAAACTGGCTTTGCAATATTTTTCAGCTACGGCTAAAAAATTGGATAACTAAGTTTGCGAAAACAGGTTTTTAGAGTACCTCTGAGATATTGAAGGCAAAATTTTCCGGCGAGTCACGCCAGATTAATTGTATTTCTTGCTTATGTCAACTTTTAGCCTAAAGCGCTCAAGACCACACAAAGTTAAGTTGGATATAGCAGGCACGTAGCTGGCCGTCCTATTTTGGGGGACCAACACTAATTTGGGGGGATAAGCCCAAAAAGGCCAAAAACAGCACAAAATTACGTATAAAAAGTCCTATTTTTCCGAAATGGGGGCCTGAACCCCGCTCGATCCCCCAGAGATACGTGCCTGGGACATAGAGACCATGTCAAATCTTTCCGGTGCTTCGCGCTGAATTATTCATTTTCTCTGTTGTTTTTGTTTGCAACGTACAAATATCGAGTACAAAAACAAAACTCGAGAAGTTGTTCATGGATTGGATGATGAAAAATCAGATACAGTATAGATTTTGTGTATGTTTATGAAATGAAGCGAAAAATTTTTAAAAATTTTTTAAAAATTTTTCTTCGCTATTGTACAGAGCCCGTCGAATCATTCAAAAATGCAATTAATTTTCGCTTGTCTCCAAATGATTCTCGAGATATCCGACTTCAAAGTTTGCGATACCCCCTGAAATTAAATTCTGGATACGGGGCTGCTTTTTTAGCCCATCTATATGCAAAAAGTTAATTAATTGAGTAAACGAAGTTGATCAATTAATTTCCTTCAATTTGTACTTTATCCAGACACGTATATCTCTGGGGGGACTGGGAAATTCGGACCCCCCCCCGAAAATTCAGAAAAATCATAAAAATAGGACTTTTTAAACGTTATTTTGTGCTATTTTTGGCCTTTTTGAGCTTAGTCCCCCCAAAAATTGGTGTTGGTCCCCCAAAATAGAACGGCCAGCTACGTGCCTGACTTTGTCAATAAACGAATAAATTTTTAATTATACCTAGCTTCTTGTTACTAGCTTATATAGCTGAGTCATAATAAAAGGTTAAGCCACTTAACAAACATTTTTCAATCACACACACGCATAACGATACGAGTATATGGAACCAATGTGCACTGGTTTTCGGGAAATGTAAACATAAGTGAATAAGAAATTATTTTGCATTGCTGAAACCATTAAAACCAATACAATAGAGTAAAAACTGTGGGAAAAACAAAAATATGTAGCGAACGATACCGTAGAACTGCCTTGATAAACAAATCGACCGTCATGATCGACTGGAAAGAATTTCTGCAACAAATTTTGACTATCAACCTTCCAAAGCGGACAATCGCTTCGGTTCAAATCACCTTTGCATACAACGAAAGCGCCTTTCTGAAAAGACAAAAACAAATTTAAGTGCAAGAAATATCTAATTTAGAACTAAACATTCAGTCATCTGTAAGAAAAAAATCAGAAATGAGTCAATATTTATTATTTAACTTACATATGTGCGCAGCGGTGGATTTAAGGGGGTGGCGGCACCCCCCATTGGCCCGGAGTAGTTGGCGAGATAAAGAATGGATATGTATTTAATTTGCAATAATTTTTGGCCGTCAGCGACCATAATTTCTCTAATTTTTCTGGCGTTTCGCGCCAGATAATACCTATTAAATTAATGATATTTATTTAGTGCCTACTAAGCATGCATATGGGGGCTTGGGGAGTCTTTTTTGACCAGCAGTAAGAAAAAATATAAAATTTTACGAGGACAATAAGCCCAAAATAGGACGAAAAATAGGTAAAAAAATTTATCCTTGAGCAGTGAAAAGGTAGATGTCGAGCTCTAATGTTTACTCCACATTTTAAGGCCATTGAAGGTGGATAGTACCTAGAATTTTAGGTCATTCATTTCCAACTACTGACCTCCTAAACCATCCATCCAGTGCAACTATGGTGCCTTCTATTTCTGTTGGATGCCAAAACTTTGTTTTAGCAATTTCTGGGTCTCTGACAATAAAAAAGCAATATGTGAGGTCGGGCACGAAAGAGTAAAAAACAGGCGTAATGGAGCAGGAAATCAATGTCAAATCATTATACTTTTACTTTTACTTATAGTACATTCTTGTTACTACTATTACTAGTAGAATTATATTATTTAAAATTATTATCATTTATCATCACCCATTATCATAAATCCCTACTATGATTGTCTTCATATGCTATTAGAATTACTATTATTAATAATACGCTTGCTATTCATTATTCTTATAACTATTCAAGGCCGTATTTTAGGAGAAATGCGGGAGATGACCAAAAAATTTTGTAAGGTAAGATAATGGACGGAAATATGTATATAAAAACTGCATTACTTTATTGTAAAATATTTTAATTTTCAGCGCTTCGCACCATACACATACATATGTACATAGTAGGGATGTTCCGATTAATTGGAATCGGAATTGGCTAGAATCGGTCATTTTTCATGGATATCGAATCGAAATCGGAATCGGTGATTAGGAGATTTAATGAATCGGCCTCGGAATCGGAATCGTCATTTCTAATCTTTCGAGAATCGGAATCGTATCGGAATCGGCCAAGATAGACCAATTTCCGATTCCATTCTGTTAGAATTTTTTTGAAGAAAGCCAAAAGCATTTTGAAAGGCTTTTTCTAGTACTTCAATCAGTCAGAAAACCAAATTTTGTGTCCAATTCAGCAATGCAGGCCACGCCCAAGTGTCATTGTATGTGCATGTGCTGGAATACAACAAAGAAGCAATTTTGTCCTCTCTGGCCATCTTTCAGCCTACATTGCAGACTTTTATAGGTACTTTCATCGTATTCGTTCATGAGTGATAATCACACATTCCAATAGGGAAAGGTGAGAGGGGGTATTACCCCCACCTCGAGGTCGAGACTTGAATCACTGTCAAAGGATTTTGAGCTATCAAACATTTTCTGCAATGATTTTCGGGTACAATAGCAGCAAAGATAGTAAATTTTTCGGCGCTCCGCGCCGACTAGTACATTTCTGTTTTGTCTACCCATAAAATACCTAGGATGAACTTAAAATCATCCGAAAAGTCAATATTTTCGATGAATTTTTATATCTTTTACTTACAAGAGTGACGAAACTAGTCAGAATGGGATAAAAAGTAGTGAAAAACGCAGTTTTTAACATTACAAAAATGCTATATAGGATGTATTAGCCATGTTTCATATTTGACCTGCAAAAAAGGCTAGCTGACTCTAAATTTAGTGGTCTCAAATTTCGGGATTTCACCCCCTGAACTTTTCGACCTTGGGAAACTATGGTGATAATGAATAACATTTTGATAGCATAAACCATTTTTCACATAGAATCTCCAAACTTTCGATCTTTAGGAAAATACTAGATATGATCTTATACAGGCCCGTCCCGAAATGGGAAAAATTTTTGTTTTTCCCAAGGGTCCTGCAAAGAGAAAATGAAAAATTGGCGAAGTTGGTCTGAAACACCGCCAAAACAGGCTGTTTAGCATACTTTTGAGCTAGAAAACACAAAGTTTTCGCGCTTCGCGCCGGATTTATTCTTTCTGTAAGGTTTGTCTTCTAAACCGCTGAAAATCGTTCAAATTTGAGTCAGACATAGAAAGTATGTCAATTTTTTCTAACGCTTTGCGCCGGATTCATTGTTTAGCTATAGTTTTTGCCTTCTAGCTTACTCAAAACAGCTCAAATTTGAGTTATGACATGAGAACAGTCCTGTATCCAGGGGGCGGGGGGGGCCTGCCCCCTCCCTCGAAATGGGGAAAAATTTTTGTTTCTCTCAAGTGTCCCCGAAGGGAAAAATGAAAAATTGGCGAAGTGCGTCTGAAACAGCGCCTAAACAGGTTTTATAGCGTACTTTTGAGCTAGAAAACTCAAAATTTTCCGGCGATTCGCGCCGGATTTATTGTTTACATATAGTTTTGTCTTCTGAACCGCTAAAAATCGCTCAAATTAGAGTTAGATATAGGGAGCATGTCAATTTTTTCTAGCGCTGTGCGCCGGATTCATTGTTTAGTTATAGTTTTTGCCTTCTAGCTCACTCAAAACAGCTCAAATTTGAGTTATGACATGGGAAACATGAAATTTTCCGGCGCTTCGCGCCGTATCTATGGTTTATACATGTTTTTTGTCTTCTAGTCCGCTCAAAACCGCTCAAATTTGAGGTTGATATGCAGAGCATGTCAATTTTTTCGGCGCTTCGCGCCGAGTTATTAATTATCCGTATTGTTTTTCTCTGTAAAGCACAATGATTAAGTACAAAGGCAAAAGATAAGAAATAATTCGCCGATTAGGTGATGAGAAATCAGCTTAAATGATAAATTTGCTGTATATCAAATGAAATGAAGTGAAAATTTTTAATTTTTTTGTTGAAATTTTTCTTCACCGTTGTATAGAGCTCGCCGAGATACGCTCAAAACTGTCTTTATTTTCGCCTATCTCCTAATGGTTCTCGAGATATCTGGTCTCAAAAATTTTCAGCTCCCCAAATAAAATCCTGGATACGGGCCTGATCTTATACATAGGTGCGCAAGGTCAAACTTTAAGGGGAGTGAAAAGCAAAAATTGCTAGATAGGTACATATGTGCTTAGTAAAAACGGCTCTTTAGTTTTTTGGGATCAGAAAATTAGCTACATAGTCTTTAATGCGGATTTCGCAAAGATACACCAATAAAGTTTCTAAGATATGTATATAAACCGAATTACCTTGGGTCCGCTCCATATATGTACATAACAGGCGGGGGGTGGCGAGGTGAGGGATTCCCTACCGAAATTGGACTCCCAAATCCGCCGAAGTCAGAAAACTTTTGACCGCCGATTTTTGGGAAAAAACTTGCGTTTTTAGCCTTTTTGAGCGTTTTTCGCGAAATATTGAAGGTCGTTCCCCTCTAAGAATAACCGGAAATATCCCCCGAAATTTCGAGCCCTTACATATACGGTCCGCTGCCCTTAGCCAAATCCTAAATACGGGCTTGTAAACATATTATCCTTATTATAACGACGATCACTGATTGTAACTCATGTAATGCAAAAAAAGAAAGCAGAAAAAAACCTGAAAAACAGGTGTCTGATCAATTAACTTGCGGCCCGTCGTCGCATTGACGGTATCGCAGCGACTGTTAGCGGCGACGTCAACGAAATCAGCCGACCTCGCAACAGCGTCAGGCTTGGCGTCGGCGGGCGTCGTCCGCGCATCGCCCAACGCCGTCGTCGAATAGGATTCAGCGGCGGCAGCCGCTGAGTCATGACAGTGCAACCAGCGCATCTTTTTGCGGTTCGAGCTCGCGCCGCCGCCAACGCTGTGGGGAAATTCGGGCGCCGAAGATGGGGCGGCGGAGAGGTCACGCGGCGACGAACGATCGGCGGACTGCAAGAAAAATTGGCTTAACCGCGAAACAGGGTTCACAATTTTAATTTTAACCGAATTCATTTTTAATTTCAATTAAATTCATTTTTAATTTTGATTGAATTCATTTTTAATTTTAATTGAATTCATTTTTAATTTTGATTAAATTTGTTTTTACATAATTTCAATTTATTCACGATTTGCAAATTCGTTTTAATTTTTCCTTCTCATTTGCATTCGCTTTTTGGAGCAGACGATAACCCTCGCGATATTTTTGCATTGATAAGCAAAAAAATGCCTTTTGAGCTAGAATCCATTACGCGGTATTAACACACAGCGCGTGGAAAAAGGTGACGGGGCTATAATCACCCCGCTTAGGGTTCAAAAATCAAATAAATACCGTCGGACAATTTATGCACCTAGCTTAAAATTAGAAATCTTTAAGTGCGTTTTTACACTGACATTTAACACTGTTGCTTTATTTTACGTAGGTAGTCTTCCATTCAAATGCATCACAGGAGTCTGGCAGGCAAAGAAGTGATCGAAATAAGCCATCTGAGAAATATACATTTACGTAGAATTCTTAAAATAATCTTTTATTATGTAGGCAGACCCGTACCCAGGATTCGGCCAAGATGGGGGCAGACCCAAAGTAAATTCGTTAATATCACGGAAATTTCGTCAGGCACGTATCTCTGGGGGAATGGGGGGTCCGGACCCCCAAAAATTCAGAAAAATCGGACTTTTTAAACGTTATTTTGTACTATTTTTGGCCCTTTTGGAGCTTAGTCCCCCAAAATAGGACGGCCAGCTACGTGCCTGAATTTCGTAGAGATAGCTCTTAAAAACAGCATTTTCTGCCGCTTTTCAACACGCTCTATCCGAATTTTCGACAAAAAAGTGTTTCTCCAAAGATGCTTTGAAAAGTGTCATTTTGTTGGTCGCGATTGAGGCAAAACTATAGAAAATACTTCACGTACAGCTGAAGGGAAAAATTGACGATTTTCTAACAGACGGGTACAATTTTATCATCTTTCCGTGCATTATCTTATGTAAAAATCTGCCAAACATTTTTTACGGCCAAGAGGGCGGCCGCCCCTTAATACGGTCCTGAGTGTGTAGTATTTGGCTCGTATTTAACAACTGCTGGCCATATTTTAGCACAAGAAAAAATTCCTACGCAAACGAGGCAGAATTAAGACAAGTAAGTAGGTACATAAAACGTTATTTATGCCAGTCGAAAAAATTATTTTAACTTACCGAAAATTTTAACTCTCCTTTAGTAGCAGTGTAAATTAAAATAAGTTACAGGCTGTTAATTTACTATTTAAAGCACGATTAATGCACACATCGAGTGCTGTGGCGATTGCCAAGATCTAGTGTACAATAAAAAATTAACAAAATTTGACTAGTATGTACGTGGCAGATAACTAAAGTCCGTTTCATTTAGCTTTGAGGTTTTTGAAAAAATTAAGAGTGTCTACGAAAGTGCTTTAAACTAGCACATTAGTTGTGATATTCTACAGCATATCGAACTATGAGGAGACTTTTGCCTCTCTTAAGCCGCATTACCGCATCCAAATTTCTAAACCACTTTTGTAGCCTGATTCATACGGATTAAACTGAAAACCGCAAAGTTAAATGAAAGAGACAATAGTAGGTTGAAACTGTTTAATGCTTAACATGTACGTAGCTAAATTTAGCATTTGTATTTGTGTGTACATATATGTACGTCTGACAGATGAAAACAAAATACGGCGATGAGATGCTGCATATGTCTACAATGTAGAAAACTGGAATAATTAAGTTGACAGAGCGTAAGCGCTATGTTTCTTATTAGAAAAAACACATCTAGAACTGTTTGAAACATAATTTGAGCTATGTATAATCTGCAGAAAGCTAACACAAGCAATGACGCTAAACCATGTTAGGCGCGTAGCTGGCCGTCCTATTTAGGGGGACCAACACCAATTCTGGGGGGCCAAGCCCAAAAAGGCCAAAAATAGCACAAAATAACGTTTAAAAAGTCAGATTTTTCTGAATTTCGGGGGGAGGTCCAAACCCCATTCCTCCAGAGATACGTGCCCGACGCTAAACCATGTATTATCCAGTAAGAAAATTTTCAACGCATCACGGTTAATTCGACAATTACCTTTTGATCCGCATTCGTCGTTAAGTGAAACGAGTTCGCTTCACCTATAATAATGTAATAAAATACAATGAACATGCAACGCAACAATTCATTAGGAAATGAAAAAATTAAGATGTTTGCACAGTGTTTTGTTTGTATTTGTAATATAATTAAGATTAGATATTAATTAGAAAGGCAGAATAAAAATTATAAATCATAATAATGATTTAAATAAATATTACAAAATTAAAAATTAAATAATAAGTACATAAATAATGGGACTAATTTTTTATTAATAATTAAATAAGGTAATATTACATAAATTAATAATGAATCAAATTATTAAAGGATTGATAAACGCATTCATAAATTACGAATGAACCAATAAATTAATACGGCAAAATAATAAAAATTATTCAGTAGCACTATCGATATTTAAATAATAATAGTTAATTGGCGGATAAGGATAAATTGAATAAAAATTATAATTAATCACTAAAAATTATCAATAAATAGAAATCAAAATGCAAAATAATAAAAATTATTCAGTAGCATTATTAATACTTAAATAATAATAGTTGATTAGCGAATAAGAATAAATTAAATAAAAATTATGATTGATCACTAAGAATTATCAATAAATAGAAATATTATTTAAATAATAATAGTTAACTAGCGAATAAGAATAAATTAAATAAAAATTATAATTAATCACTAAAAATTATCAATAAATAAAAATCTAAATGCAAAATAATAAAAATTATTCAGTAGCATTATTAATATTTAAATAATAATAGTTAATTAGCGAATAAGAATGAATTAAATAAAAATTATAATTAATCACTAAAAATTATCAATAAATAAAAATCAAAATGCAAAATAATAAAAATTATTCGGTAGCATTATTAATATTTTAATAATAATAGTTAATTAGCGGATAAGGATAAATTAAATAAAAATTATAATTAATCACTAAAAACTATCAATAAATAAAAATCAAAATGCAAAATAATAAAAATTATTCGGTAGCATTATTAATATTTTAATAATAATAGTTAATTAGCGGATAAGGATAAATTAAATAAAAATTATAATTATTCACTAAAAATTATCAATAA
This sequence comes from Mermis nigrescens, assembly GCA_036768485.1. NCBI lineage: Eukaryota > Metazoa > Nematoda > Enoplea > Mermithida > Mermithidae > Mermis > Mermis nigrescens. Next base: position 11,956,767 of record JAVLUZ010000145.1, on the reverse strand, counting down.
ATTAGAATCAAAATGACGCAAAAATAACGAACGCACCGGTTCGACTGATCCTGGCGACGCTCAATTTCAACGTAGGCAAAGGTCGATTAGCCGGCGAAGCGTCCTGCGCGTCGACCGACGGCCGTTTGCCTTTTTTCGTGAGCTTAAGCTTACAGTAATCCGCTTCCAACATTCCTTCGTATTCATCGGACGCGACGTCGCCGTTTTTTCCTTTTTCGTTTTTTCTTCTTCCTTTTGCGTTTCCTTCGCCGATCTTCGTCCTCTTCACCTTTTTCGCCTTCGTCTATTATCAGTCGCGAATCGTAATCGGCCGCCGTCGCGACGGCGCGATCGCCGACCGTTTCGCCGCGGCGGCGATCGCCGCCGTCGCCGTCGTCAACGTCGTCGCGTCGGCGTTCTACAGTACTGTTCGGCAAGCACCGTTTGGGTATCCTGATAATTAATTTCGGTTTCGACGCTTCCGACGATCGGTTATTATCGTCGTTGACGAATTCCGCCGAGTCCGAGCGACTCGTCGACGCGTAATCGACGGCGATTCGCGATTGAATTTCGGTCGGCGGCTTCGCCGACGTCGGTTTCGCCGTTTCGTTGTCGGCTATGATTTGCGTACGAACGAACGAATGAATGACGGGCGTCAGCGTTTTTGGCGCTTCGCTAATACTCGGCGTCGCCGCCGACGAGTTCAAACGGCCGCCGGCGCTTAAACGTTTTTTCGGAATCACGTGACGCAACTGATCGTCGTCGGCCGCGGCGGGATACGACGACGACGACGACGCGGACGATTTCATGACGTCGCCGATCACGGCGGCGGCGTCGCTCGACGACTCGTCGTAATTGACGGCGACGGCGGCGGCCGCCGCCGCCGCGACGGAACGGGTCCTCGGCGGAGCGGCGGCGACGCCGGCGCCCGCCGTTGGAAATGGCCAGTCGGAGTTCGGGGTGTAAACTGGAAATCTGCAACAATTTACGACGCACTTCCTGTTCGAGCAACTGTTCGTCGGCGCGGCTACTCGACGCCGAGCCGGCGGCCGATGGGCCGCCGTGGCTACCCGCGCCACCGCCGCCCGATCGCCTAGCCGACGCCGCGTCGCCGCCATGCGCGTTTTGATGCCTAGATCGGCGACTAGCGTTGCCGCCGACCCGAGAACGATCGTTGGACGCCAATCCACCTGACAAAATTATCTTAAACTTAAGTACGGTCAAAACCGTATAAGTAGCGGCTCGAAATTTCTACAGAAAGTCACGTTTATTTTAAGAGAAAAACTTTAATTTCTCGTCAAAAACGGAAATAAAGCAAATAAAAATGGTCAAAAAAACACGCAAGTTTCCACTGAAAATCAAAGGGTCAAAATTTTTAGACTTTGGGGAGGAATTAGTTTTTTTTTGTACAAGGTCCGTTTGTACATGTACAAAGATGCCCCCTAATGTCTTTGAACATTTTGTACACACAAAATTTTTGGGTACTATAATATAGTACAGTAGCGATTTAGTGTAGTAAAAAGTTGTTCGACTTTCGGTAGTGTATTTTAGCCATTTCTGGGTCTTTAAGGGCAAAAATCACTACGAATCGACTAAAACGGTGCGAAGCGCCAAAAAATTTGACATTTTTCCTTTTGAAATGCAATTTCTGCCATTATAAAGATATATAGAACATACAATTGCTCATTTCGGCGCAAGCGCCGAAAATTTTACGAATTTTTGGACTTCTTTGCAATTTTTGTCGTCCCAAAAATCTTTGTACATGTACGAAGACAGTCCCGAAAAGTCTTTGTTCATCGGGAAAAATCTTTGCCGAATACAAAAAAAAACTGTGGGATGAATAGAAGCATATATAATTCACCCCCCAGAATTCGCGATTTTTTTCAGAGTTCCTAAAAATTTCCTATAAATTCGTAGAAAAAGTGCTTTTTAAGCGTTTTTAGCCATCTATTTGCTCAGAAATGTGAAATTTTCGGCACTTTGCGCCACATACTCATGTTTTGACTATATTTTGTTCGTTGATCAACCGAAGATCCGACTCCGGCTTCGGCCTCCGCCAGTAAATCCGGCCATGTTTTCCACTCCGGTGCTCCGGCAGGAGCGACCGAAAAAATTGGCCGGAGCCGAAGAAATTTTGATGTTTATTATTATTAAATAGCGATCAAATTTATTCGTACTCGTAGCAAGCAGCAGGTCTTTGTTATTATGGTTACTAAATGTAGTCAGAAGATGGAGAAAATGAAAATAAAAGGAGTAGAACCGGACTAAACTTCGCGATACAACAGTAAAATACTTTTTTTCAAAATGACACGTCGTACGATAACATGAAGCTAAAAAATTAAAAGCACGTCCTCCTAGCTTCTTGTCAATTCAAACCCTGGAAATTGTGCTTAAGTTAGTGATGTTTTTATCCAGGATCAGAGCTTGCACCGTATAAAATTTGGGGGGTCAGCTCACAGCTGCAAAGACGAGCCGCCAAACTGACCTTTTTCGACTCAAAAACGTTGCGTGCATGTTCAAAACAACACTTTTTTGAACTTTTTCGGTAGCTCAAAAGTGTCAAATTTTTCGCATCACATACTCGTTTTTAACTATATTCCATCAATTTATTCAAATTTCTCGATATTTTTCATATTTGCTATGATTTAACGTCTTAGAAAAATAGAGCGACGTCAGAAGCGCAAAATGATGTTTTTGAGCACAAGTAAGGCACTCTCTTCCCCGGAATGCCCGTATTGTGCATGTCTAGAGGTAAGACAAGTATAAAAACGTAAATTTTTTATTTCACTATATATATTAAGTCAGTGCTAATGTCAAAATAACACAATTACTTTTTAAACAAATGATTGAAAAACATTTTAAATGATGTCTAGAAAAAATTCGATTTTCGCTTACAATTCATGGCCTCAATTTTTGTCCTATTCTCTGAGGTGCACAACATGCCCGATCTGGAGGGTCGAGCCCGTAAAAAACTTTAATTCTTAAACATATGAAGAAAGAAAGCAACTAAAACGTTAGATTAGCATAGAAATTGCATAGTTGCTCCTTAGGTCACGGTTATAGACTTTTCCAAGCACATTCATGCGAGAAATTCGATTTTTTTATCAGCTTTTCGATTGGTTCAACATTTTTTAATTTTTTTCGTCATTTTTTATGTTTTTATTAGAGCTGTAATGGGTCCGCCTTTTTTACCGGCGCCTGACGGTTGTTATGCTATGTGTCCGGCTCTTATTCGTGACTTATATAATAATAGTGGTGACAAAAAAATATTAATATTAATATTAATAACAATAATAATAAAAAAATAATGATGATGATAATAATGATGATGATGATAATAATGATGATAATGATAATAATAATAATAATAATAATAGCAATGATAATGATAATAATAATAATAATAAATAATAATATTAATAATATATTATTAAATAAAAATAATTAGCCATATTTACTAGGTAGTCATAATACTACTCAAAGTAAAATCATATTTAGTTGAAAAAGTTCTTCTTTTTCATATTTGATACTTGTAAGTTGTTCATGATTGATTATAATTTTCTCCATTTAGTTTCTAGCTTTTTAACTACGCCAGTTAATGCCCTTGGAATTTCACCAACGTAACTAAGAACTTCCTGAGATATTGTATGAAAGCGATCGCATTTTCAATCCGGTACGATTTTATTCATCGAAATCAGTGATGCCCCGGTGTGACTTTTTTGCAGGTGTCGGTGCCGGTGCCCCTGTACCGGTGCCGGTGCTAGTTTATATGTCATTCTACATGCTGCAAGCATTTTTCGACTGATACTACTCAGTGTACTTCCCATCGGAAGCTTCATCTTGCAATTTTGTTGATGGAGCTGCAACATTTTAATAATTGTTATGTTTTCGAATTACAATTAAAATAATAGGTATAAGTGTTCTGCGAAGTTATCAGAAAAATTGAAACTGCTTAGAAAATTGGTTACAAGAGAATATTCTCGACTCTTCCAAATACGATTTTGACTTAATTCCTATTGTCTTCTTGTTCGTGCTCTTTGATTTATATTATGTACCTTTGCAGAGAATAAACTTCAATAACGATTGGATTATCGCATAACGACATCGTTTATTCACGATGTATGTACTTCTGAGAAAACACTTCTGGCTGAATTGTATTCGTAGCACAAAGTACTCGTAATTGACTTTTCTACCTTCGTTACTGCTAAAAAGATGGAAAAATATTTCATTTTATCTGATTCTACAAATTAATGAAGACACTAGAAATCCTGGAGTAAATCAGAATAAGGCGCAGTTCATTGAATAAACGTTAATATAAACGAATTATTGTTTTCTACAGCTCCTATCTTGAATTATTTTTCAGTTGCTTCTGCAATCACTATTTATCCAAGCACCGGCGATCGAGCAAGGCAAGCACCGGCCCGGTGCCGGTGCAGCAGTACCGGCGCCAGTGCCTGAGACATCACTAAACGAAATATATAGTGAAGTGTTAGCGCATCTACTGAAGCTTCATGCAGGCGTACATGCAGTGGCGGATCTAGGATTTTCCTAAGGGGGATGGGCGGCATCCCAACTTTTCCAAAAACAGTCAAAAATAGGTCCGTAAATTTGCCCTTAACGCGCGAAATAGCGTTTTTCGGTGTTTTACATTGTATACTTTACATGAAATCACTTTTGACGAAATATTTTTTCATAAAATTTTGAAATTTTCGACAATTTTGTACGAAAAAATCATTGAATTTCTTTGACTTTTACAAAAATCTGGCGCCAAGCGCCGGAAAATTTGTGAAGTTTAGGAGGATGGATGTCTAAAAGCTCGATTTACTGCATGATTTCCTGTTTTGACACGAACCGTCGAAAATTTTTGATTGAAAATAGAAGAAAACTATGCTAGAATAGTTGTTTCTCTTGTTGAAATTGTTTTGAAACCTATTGTATGAGCAAAAAATGGCTTACAGGTCGTCAAGAAATAAATATATGTCATTAATAAATATGTATACATACAATCCGGCGCGCAGCGCCGGAAAAATTTGAGAAATTATGGTCATTGACGGACAAAAATCATTGCAAATTACATATCCATTCTTTATCTCGCCAAATATTTTTGGCCAACGGGTGGGAGAGGGCGGCCGCCCCCGTTTCCCTTAAATCCGCCTCTGTATACATACGTATTAGCAACCAAATTCGAAGGATTACGAAGGGACAAAATCGTTAAGCATAGCACTAAGATGCAATTCTGGGGTCTATCAATTTTTGGAGGTCTTTCAGAATCTCGAAGAGGAGAAACAAGACCTTTCATGCACCTGTGTGCTCGAACACCTCAGTAATGAGGGTAAGCTAAAACTGCCTTTTCCGACCTTCAATGGTGTACTTGGGTCAAAATAGCAGCAAAATACCGCGACTAGACGTTGCATGATCACATTTGACTGATTTTCGCCGACTGACGACCGCTGGCGTCTCGGCGACGGCCGACGCAGCGGCGGACGCTGATGACATGGGCAAATCGGCCGCGGCTGCGCCGCTCTCCTCGTCGTCATCCGTGAAACAATACGGCGAGTCGGCCATCGACGCTGCCGTCGCCACCCCGGTTGACGGCGTTGACGATCTTTGTCGCCGCCCTCCGTCAGCATCGTCGATTGAGAACTCATCCGGTGCTGGCTTTAATGCGGAGGGCTAAATTACGGGAAAAAACCATCAGAAGCGTTTGTATATTCGCATTCAGGCTTACCACGAAATTTGAACAATAAAAAACCGGTTGAGTTTATTGAGGAACGCTTTTTCACGCCCTAATCGCCGGAGACCTGAACGTATGTATCCTGCTTGACAAGCTTTACTTTAAAAAACGCGACCTAAACGCTTAGGTCGGACCCTTTACGACTCAGCGCGTGTTCTTAAATAGACGCGTGATGATAGCGCGCGTGTGCGCATTATGTGCACAATATCATAGGCATTTGAATTGCACGAGTATAATAATAGGTAGCGCGTATCTATAATATACTTCGGTACCCCAACATCTGTCCACCTCCCTAAAGCTATAAAGGGAAACATCTGAGGGGTGCGGTTTTTTTAAAAGATAGACAATTAAAAAAATCGATGGAGATTGTTTTAATTTTTGTTTACACTCAATACCGAGTTAATAATGAGCGTGTAAAGATTTGTCGTAACGTTATGACATATACAAACCTATAACGGTTTTCTCGACCAGCTTGTAGACAACTCAGTATAAATCCCTCACACAATTTAATGTCATAGATTTGTAGAGGAGGGAATTCTCCAGATGATGTTTTTTGTTTGTTTTTTTGAATTTCACATTAGTTCCCGAGAGGGAGTGTAAAAATCTGTGGGTTTAAAACCAGATTTTCATCATGTTTTTGTCTTCTTCATGTCTGCCAACAACTTCGCTTATGAATCCTAAGAAATTTCTTCTGATAGAAATGTACTACGGCTTAAGGGCAACTTTCTGCTTACCAGCAAGCTTCTTTATACTCAATACGGAGCTAGATGTAGGGGTTTAAACTTTACACTCTAGTCAATGGTGTAAAAAACAGATTTTGTCTAAGATTTCTCAGCCAACTTTTCCGCTTATAAGTCGGGATAGATTGGATAAAATAGCAATAAAGTACTGTCTGAGGGCTAAACGTCGCAGTAAACCGCGTTTAAAAAAACAATATTGAGTTATTCATAGGGGTATAAAGTTCAAAATTAGGGATGTAAAATGGGCGAAAAAATCAAGTTATTTTCTTATTTTGATTAATAAATATCTCAAATATTGTACGTAACAGAGGTTTTCCACATACAAACGTACTAAGTGGCCCAAACCGAATTTCTTTACATTTGATGGGAAGTTAGGTTCAGATTTTTAGAGTTTACAACGTGGTGGATGGAGGGAGGAAAATACATTGTTGTCCGTCTTTTGTTCACCACTTCCTCAGTGTAGAAGTCGGGATAGGACGAATAGAATAAAAATTAAGTACTTTGTAAGAGGTACACACCACAGCTAATTGCAGTTATTTACATCAATATTTAGCTTTTTCGGGAGGTGTAAAGTCAAAAATTGGGTGTCTTAAACATGTTTCTGTCTTGTTTTTTCTATCAACTTCTCCGCTTATGAGTCTGGACATGATCTCAAGCCTAACAAAGTACCAGGAATCAAACGTGATACACAAGTTGGGTACGTTTGTTTACATTCAACAGTAGTATTAAAGGGTTTATATCTAATATTTATTTGTCTTCAGACCATTGTGGAGACTTAATTTTTTCATAAATGCTGATCGTAATACATACATGAAACGGCTCGAAATAGGGGAGGTCCCGGCAGTTTTAGAGGAGGGGGTTAAATGACCTCCAATTTCTAGCCAAAAACGGCTAAAAACGCATAAAAACGGCCAAAAAATTCAATATTTTCCAAAAATCGGAGGAAGGGGTCCGAAGTTTTCGGGGTTCTGGGGGATGAGGGAGCGTCCGACTTCGGGTGAGGGATCCCTATCCCCCTATTGCATATATATCGTAATATCAGAGTTATATCAGAATTACGAATCCGACTAAAATCTTCTTTACACCCTGTAGTTGTGTAAAGTTTACACTGCATATCTACTTCAGTCCTAGAACCTTACGAAAGCTTAATTTTGAAAAAATGTATTACGTAACGTCAGAATTACGAATCTGAGCGAGTGTTCTTTAAACCCAATATTTGCCTAAAGTTTATGCCGAAAACCTTTGAACTATTCTAATAAGGTAAGATTGCCTTGTTTAAAAGGAGACAATGCTGATCTTCAAAACAATATCGTTTTCCACTTTCTTAAACTGCTGTCATTATTGTGGCATAATATCGTATGTGTTTACTGACTGAATTACTCAAATCATGCTAATTAAAATTAGCGTACTAGCAAAGAAAAATGCTCCTATGGAACAAAAAAGACGAATATACTTGGGATTGTGGATTATAAAGGATGTTAGAGGAGAGGACAGAGAAAAGGCTTAGTTAATTTCATAGATCCCTTTAGTCTAAGAGAAAAAATCGATCAAAGTCAAAACTAAAAAAACCAGCAAATTCCATTTGGGGGTAAGTAAAAAAACCATGGGAAATGAAAAAACCACCCCCAAAATGTTATGCGAATTGCGTGGTTTGCAGCGTAAAATAGTTAGTTGACCTTAAATTATCTTTTTTTAATTTTTTACGATATTTCCGTTCATTTTATCACATTTATATAAAAATCAATAATTTTTTTCTGAATTTTATTAAAAGTTCTATTAATTTCACAAATAAAGTCTTCAAGTGATAAAAGCAACTCTAGGTAAGTCTCTTCTACATCCTCTGCTAAAAATCAGTGCAAAATGCAACTTGATGAAAAGTAATTTAGTTGCCATAGCAACGTATACTTAGCATTGGTCTTTTTTAGGTTACAATGGTTTTTTAGGTTACAATCGAACTTTTTTGGCAATTTCCGGGGTGATTCCCATTTTTTGTGAAAAGTAAATATCAGGCATCATGTAAGGTGCTACGAGGCACATTCCTGCTAAGTTTGGTAAAAATTGGCGCTGGGTTTTTTTAGTTGAAAGGACTGGTTTTAGGTTTGACTTTGAAGGTATCACTATACTGTAGCTATGTGGATGACATACGACAACTAAATTTTTTCTGACATTAGTCTGCAAGGGAGCCTAACGTGAAAGCATAAAAGATTCCAGTGGATATGAATACGGGTAGAAATACTGATCCTCAAAAATGCTTCGAAAATTCATAAAAACGACAATTTTTAGGAACTTTTCGACAAATTTATATCTCAAGTTTCTGAATGATCCGGAAAGAGATCAGGGGTCAGTTGTAATGCTCAGGGCACAGCTTGCTCGCCAATATAAAATCATCAGTCATCTCCTTTTGGTTATGGAAAGAAGGGGTGGTTTTATTTTAGGTTACAAATCGACTGGCTTTTTTAGAGGCCAGCTCTATGTATGCCTGAAGTCGCAAAATCTGTTAAAAATCAGACTTTCTCTAAGCAACGCAAAAAATCGAAGTATATTCTGCGGCCTCTAAAAATTTAACCTTCTTTAGATAATTTTCAATGCTTCACATTAAGTTTTTATAAACATAAACTAAAATATTTACTTCTTGTAAATTGATTGCAAGTCCCAACGCTGACTAGCTTCGTATCATGATTGGAAGAAAACTAGCTACATTTGTATTTAAGGGTGTTTTATTTTGTCATCATGAGCATTATAGCAAGCAAACCTGGCGTCAATTAGCACATGCAATCGTTGAGGGCGTGCAAGTGTACCTACATGTAGTCTTTTTCACGTAAGCTTACGCCTTTCCTACTGCTTTAAACCAACAATTTCTTTGGTCATTTCGAATGCATCGATATTTGCTATTTCATTCAATCGGCTTGCAAAGTCACTCCTACTTTACTCCATATAAACCAGAAGTTCACTGCGCTCACTTCTTGTTTGTTCGCTTCTAGTTCCCTCGTTTTACGGCCTTATTGATCCACAATTCCAAGTACATTCTTCTTTTTTGTTTCATCAGAGCATTTTTCTTTGCTCTCAATATTAATGTGCTCTAAGCGCCCTAAATCCTAAACGGTCTGACATGGGCGTTTGGGTCGCGTTTTCTCAAAGTAAAGCATGTCAGGATACTATTTAGGTCTCCGACGATTAGTTCGTGAAAAAGCGTTCCTAAATAAATTCAATCTGTTCTTTACTGTTCTAATTTTGTTGCGAGAAGTGTAAAAATGCCAAAGTTTGCATAATAAGGATTCAAAACATTTTGAAGACTGAAAAATAGAAAATTAAGAGCCATAAGCACATAAGGATTGGGGAGAGTTTTAGCCCAATTTTTAGAAGGGCCGTCATGATGTACGTATATTAAAGTAACTTCTTCCATCAAATTTAAATAAGTGGTTGGCCCTATGGCCAATGATATATGTAAGATATTTAATAATAAAATGTAGGTATAGTGTAAGCAAGCGAGATATGATGAGTAGAGTCCAGTGAGTTTAATTTACTTTTACATATGTACATGGTGGCTCTTAAGGTTTTCACTAGCTTTTTTTCATATTCAACGTTTTAAAAACAAAAAACTCGTTCAAAGAGTAGCAAAATAGCTTTGCTTGACATAAATAGTTTTATGAAATGAAATTTATTTTCTAAGTCAGTCTTTATAAAGACGTTTTTAGGAAAAAAGAATTCACGTGAAAAACCTAATGAATTTATTCCTAAAACAGCTAAAGATAACTTTTGCGGCTATTGATCAAAAAATAGCCCGTAAACGATTCCATAGAATGAAATAATAGAACGCAAAAATATTATTGAAGTCTGGTATAAAGTTTGAAAAATCTGTGAGAAAGCATGAAAAAGTGATTAAATTTACAGCCTATTTTTTAAAAATTTGGTGATTCTGTGGATAATTGGTTGCGAGGGAAGAAATTAAAACCCCAAGATCATACAGGTAAATAACTAGGGGAAGGGGATCCCCTTTCCCCAAATTCAGCAATTTTGATCCCCCTATTGTTGGAAAAATTTTGCGTTTTTTAGCAATTAGTAGGCACTTTTTTTACCATTTTTGGCCCAAATTAGAGGTTATTTACCCTTCACCTAACAAATAGCCAGCGAACCCTGGCAAAATGTGTGAGGGGCAGGATGTGTGTCTTTCAATTTTGGGCCAAAAATCGCAAAAAAACGCCTAAAAAGAGCCGAAAATACAATTTTTTTCTAAAAAATAGCGAGTACGAAATTCTCTAGCTTCTGGGGAATGAGAGATAACCAATTCTGGGTGGGTGATTCACTCATCCCCTTGTTACATGTAAGCGTTACATGCATGCCCCAGATCACAGTAGATAGGTACTACTTAATTACTTGCGAAATTCGCAACGTCGAAGATTTGCCACCGGAAGCCGGCATTTGCTGTTTATAAATAGGAACGCGCTTCGATTTACGCGGCGCCCACTTCGGCGCCGTCATCGGCGGCGACGTCGACGCCGAAAACGACGCCAACGCCGACGGCGTCGTAACCAAGCCGACGGTACTTGCTGGCGACATCGTCGCCGACGCCGATGACGTCATAAAATGATCGACGTCGTCGGCGCGGCGACGTCCGTTCGGCGTCACCGTCGACGGATCGTCGATTCGAGGCGCGGCGACGCCGGGTGACCTGGGCGAAAAATATTTGGTCAAATGAGGGAACCGACTCGAGAGCGGCGAATGAAGACAGCGCTTGAGCGAGTCGACGTCGACGTCGTCGTCGTCGTTTAACGAAAAGACGACGGCGGACGTCGCGGCGGCCACCGTCTCGCCTACTGTAGCGCCGGAGGCGGCGACGCCGGTCTTACTGTAGCGATAGGTCAAATCGGCGCTCAACTGGTTCAACGGACATTTGGGCGTCGGCGGCGGCGTTTTCGACGACGCGATCGCGGCGGGGAAAGAAGAGCGACCGTCGCGTTCGCGCGAGCAGGATAGACGATTTTCCTGCTGCGCGATGGCGTTGAAATGGCGAGCGAAATCGCGGTCGATTTCGGCCAATTCGCGTTCTTTTCGCTTCATCTTCTCCTTCAATTTCGGCGTCATGGAAACCGAGTCGACTTGGGTCGCAGGGATTCGATGATGAGAAGCGCAAACCACTACATCATGGCTTTGTTGCTGTTGTTGTTGTTGATGTTGATGTTGTTGTTGTTGTTGTTGCGAATGCAGTGGGGAGTGTGCGCGTGAGCGATGCGAAGGAGAGCCGATGAGGCGACTGCTTAAGCTTGGCTGATTGCTTTCTACGGTTTGCATCTGTAAACGGACAATTATAGGCAGGCACGTAGCTCTGGGGGAACGGGGGCCCGGACCCCCAAAATTCAGAAAAATCGGAAAAATATGACTTTTTAAACGTTATTTTGTGCTATTTTTGGTCTTTTTGAGCTTAGTCCCCCCAAAATCGGTATTGGTCCCGCCCAAAATAAGACGGCCAGCTACGTACCTGATCATAGGGTGGGATAACGGGCAACGAGAACATGAGAAAGATCATGTTGAGATTAATGTTGAAATTGAAAAAGCAAATTTTTCGGCCTGAAAACGTCTGTCAACAAAAAATCAATGAAATTCGTTTAAAACTGATTGTTACAGTAAAACTTTCCAGATTCTATATAAAAATTTTCACGTTTTTCGCTGATAATAGTCTCTTAGAACGCTGGAAATTTCGCAGTCTATACTGATTACTAAATAATCAATTACCATCACCATTTTGGCAAAAATGTTCAGAAACGTTTTGATGCAAAAAGTTGATCCGCTTACAGTTTTTAGAAGAAAAGCCCTGAATTCGAAATAAATCTCCCCCGTTTCATAAATTTTATCAAACAATAAAGCAAACATTGGACTATGCTTTTGCAAAGTTTCATGTGCTAATTCTGAGTATCTACTTATACATATGCTAAAAATACCTTTTCTAGTGCGTTACCGCTTGTTCCACTTATGCAATTGACATTGAGAAATTAAGAAATGCAAATGAATTTGAATTCAACTGAGGAATTAAAAGGAATTAAACAGGAAAAACGATGTATTAAGCTAAGAACAAGCGAGTAACTAACAGACAAGCACAGCGTGGGAATTCTGGGTAACGCGAAATTTAAAACTTGTCTCTGCCTCTTGGGGCTCAAAAACGATGGATACTAGTCAAAAAGATCATTTTCGGCGTTCATGACGGCGCCCTATCTTTCCAGAGCGTGAAAACTAAAGATTTTCCGGTAAATATCAAGAAATTCGATTAAATTGAACAAAATGTATTTAAAAAATTATTATATGGTGCAGGGCGCCGAAAATTCGACACTTTCGAGCAAACGATAGCGAAAGACGCTTGAAACAGCACCTTTTCTACGAAGTTTTCGGAAATTTCCGGAAAATCGAAAATTCTGAGGAATAAAAAAATTTCTAGGCGTGAAAAACCCCAGATAATGTAACATAATATATAATAATTTATGATATAATATAATAATATAATAATATAATATAATGTATAATATATAATAATAATATATTATAATATAATATAGTAATATAATAATATAATAATAATATATATATAATATAATATAATATAATATAATAATATGTAATAATAATAATATTAATAATAATATTATAATATAATAATATAATATATGATACAGATTATTGATTATTACTGATTATTATTATTATTAATTGTTATTATTAATGATTACTGACCATTTCTTCGAACGCGGTCGAATTTTGTAGGGCGGGAAATTCGAAAACCGAGTGCAACAAACCGGCCGACTGAGACGAGGCGCCGTCGAGCAGCGCGTCGTTGAGCACCGAATCGTCGGCGGCGACCAACTCGTCCCAAAATTGCTGCGTCACGCCGCCCAAATCCAAATCGGCGTTCAAATGAGCGTCAATAGCATTTGCGGCGTTAGCGTTAGTCAGCGTCGCGTGCAAGTCCGTAGCGTTGATGTTGTTACGAAAATTTAAATGATGGTCGTTAAAATCAGCGACGCTCAAGTTCGAATTGGCATGAAGGCCGCCAGCGACGTGGACGTCGCTCAAACAAATAGAATTGGCGTGGTGGGAAGAATTTAAATTCGGCGTCGCGTTGGACGCGTTCGCCGATGATGACGTCACCGCCGCTGACGCCAACGTCAAACGACCCGTTTTGCCGCCGGCTGATGTCGGCGAAGAAAAGTTGTACGACGATTGTCCCTAATGAGGGAAATATCGCGCAATAACATACGTAAGCGTATATACGTGAACGGCAGCCAAATTCAGGGGGTCGGATGGGGCGAAATTGCCAAAAACAGCGACAAAAATTCAATTCCGAGAGATTTTTTCGATTTTGGGGGGTTAGAATGCAGGGGGTACCTCCTCTACGTTCATGCGCGTACGTAACACGAAGTAAGGGATCGAAATTTTGTGATTTGGATAGTCGACCATTTGCAGAAAAGGGTGAATGACCTAAACCTTTTGACCAAAAATGGCAAAGAAAAACACCTACAATTGGACTAAAACGTAAGTTTTTGCCTAAAATTGGGGAGATGTATTGGCAGGGGAAAGGGCGAAATCTCAGCCTTTAACGGGGATGGAGGGGCGACCGCCCCTAGGTGGGCATCCCTTTCCCATTACATTAATTCAGCAGACAGCAAAGTGTTCAATCACTATTTTAACATCACTATTTCAAATAATTATACAATAACTAACTATCCGCTGTCGTCGCGCCGCTATTAGCATGCAATAGTTTGCGATATCCGTTATAAAGATTGAAAATAATCTCAGCAAAACTAGTGTCGTCAGTTAAAAAGCATGATGAATAATATTTCGTTCAAATTAATCACAAATGTATACGATTGCCTTAGTAAGTGCATCAAAACATCATAAATTATTTACCAAATAATTACCTATTGTACCACACTCTTCAGGCTAACAATGACTCTTAAAATCAAAATTTGCGGTCGACTGGGAACCGTTGGCTAAAAATAGTCGATAAAAAGGGCCTGTCCCGGCTGCAATTAGTTCAATAGAGCAGTACTTCTATGGTAAATTTCGAGAATGCGGTAATATCGGGTTGCATTACACTCAATTCGCTTAGGAGTATTTTCTTACTAATACTTCAGTAGCAATTCCTCGTAGTTCATTAGAAAATTTACAGTTCCCAACATGTTGTTTAATACTTGAATAACAGATTGCTTTGGTTCGTTAAGAAGATGGTTTATATGTATCTCCATAAACGATCTAATCAGTTGTGTAATCTATGATTTTGGACATCGTCATTAATATCACATTCCTTACTGACACGAATATACATATAGAACGCTTGGTGCAACAGGAATAGCCCAATTTTTACTGTTCTAACCAGTGTTTTTATTTTATACTCGGCAAAGAATTCTCCCTATATACAAAGACTTTTCGGGACCGTCTTTGTACATGTACAAAGATTTTTGAGAAGACTAAAATTGCAAAAAAAGGTCTAAAATTCGCAAAAATTTTCAGCGCTTCGCGCTGAAATGAGTAATTGTGTGTTCTATATATCTTTATAATGGCAGATGTTGCATTTCAAAAGGAAAAATGCCAATTTTTGCCGATTTTTAGTGATTTTAGCCCTTAGAGACCCAGAAATCAGCTAAAATACACTACCAAAAGTCGAACAACTCTGTTTTTAGCCACACTAAAATCGCTACTGTACTATATAGTACCCAAAAATTCGTTTGTACAAAACGTAGAGACTTTTGGGGACCATTTTTGTACATGTACAAACGAACCTTGTACAAAAAAGCACTGATTCTAACAGTGAATTGAAACTAGCATAGCTAATAATGCAAGCGAATTTTTTCACTGTTGAACTTGAACTATGTATTAAACCAATGAGACAATTCAATAGCCGACGTTGCAACTAGACCCTGTGATGTTTTTTCAAGGAGTTCTGACAAATTTACTGTAAAAGCAACACAACAACTCTAGAAAAAACGTACACAGAGGTCGGATGAAACAGAAACTGCGTTGTGGTACCGATGCTGCGCACCAAGTTGTTCGTTAAGATGAAGCAGCTGTTGATGTGGATAGGACAAAGTTCGTGCATTAGACTGAAAGTCGATTGCGCCGTGTGGCGATGCTATGTTATTGCTTATGACTGTACGTGCCTGAGTGATGTCTTTCCTCCACGCATTCGCTACAATTAAAAAATACTCCTAAAACAAATTTAAGTTAAAAAAATTAAGCATATTGAGATAAAGATCGAAACAGAGCGTATAAGGCGCTTAGGCGATAAGAAGGAAGCCTAAAACTTGCGGATAAGGCATAAAACGTAGAAATACGGATCCGAAACCGACGATTCTGAAATGCTTACAAGACATTCAATATGTTTATGATAATAATAATATCGAATGATGAAAATAATCTCAATTCGTGTTCAAAATAGCGATTTTTATCCGTTTTCGACCCTCAACTTTCCTATTTATTCCATGAATTATTCCTTTGAGCGTAGATGCATTCTCCGGATTCAAATACGGAGCCAAATTCCGGAAAACTTCGAAGCAGGATTCGAAGACTGAAAAGAGGACCCCGTAAATAGAATTAAATCAAGTCAACAGATCTCCCTTTATCATGAAGGGTTAACGAAAATGTCTGATTGAGTAAATGAGTTTGCTTTTAAAAAAATTAACAAAGCAAATATAAAATTGAATAACACGGATTTCTCTTGAGAGAAATCGCCTAGAGCAAATTCAATCGAATAAAAATCGAAAAATGTATCCGAAGACTATTGGCTATTAATACATAACAAATGAAAAGGTCAGGGTCGGCAGGGAGCAAAATCCCAGAAGTGCAAAGCAGTAAATTTAGTGTTCACGATTTTTCTTGCTTGTCACACGACAAAAACCGTCAAAATAGCCTATAAAACACTATTTCACGGTAATACCGATTTCTTAAATATTTTTAGTCCATCTTGATTGCGTTATGTACATTTAATTATTAATACGGTGCTAAGTGCCTGAAAATATTTTTGCATTAATACTGATTTTGTCCTAAAACATAACGTAAAAAATGTTCCGTCAGCCCGAAATCACCGGAGAGTACCTGCCAGTCTAACCCTTCAGGGGGTAATTGCTCCTCACCCCATGTACATGTGTCTTAGTATTCACCGTTAGGAGGTAAGTTCAGGTGGACGTCTAAGGAGGTTGACGCAATACCCGATGACGCAGTCGCTGAAGCCGCGTGCTGTTTTCGCATCGCATCGTACAACTGGGCGTCGCTGACGCCATCGCAGCCGCCGGCAATAACGCCGGCGTTCAGCGTTGTTGACGGCGTCGCTAATCGCTGACGATTAGTAGTGACGCTGCAGCCGGGCGACGGCGTCGCAACGCCGCACGACGGCGAAAAGTTTGTCGACGATGACGGCAACGCCGCCGTTGACGACGCTCGACACTCAGCGCCTGCTGCGGTAGATGTCGTCGATAGGTTGGACAACGGCGACGGCAAATAAACCGAATCGGCGCCGGGCGTCGGCGGCAAGTTCATTTTACACGGGCTGACGAACGGCGCTTGCTCGTTCACCGCGTCGTAGTTTATTTGCTGAAAGTATACGATTTGACGCGCATAATTCAACGAAGTCTCGGGGCCACTTGCACCAACGACTTCTGAGCCTTTCTATTAGTTCAGAAGTTCAGAGGTCCAGTATTTATTTTGTATTCGGCAAAGATTTTTCCCGATGTATAAAGACTTTGTAGGACCGTCTTTGTACATGTACAAAGATTTTTGGAAAGACAAAAACTGTAAAAAAGTGAGAAATTCCAAAAATTTCGGCACTTCGGGCCGAAATGAGTACTTGTCTGTCCTAAATATCTTTAACATGGCAGAATTTGTATTTAGAAAGGAAAAATGTCAAATTTTTTGGGCGCTTTGCGCCGTTTTGAGACAATTTTTAGTAATTTTTGGCGTTAGAAACCCAGAATTTAGCTAAAATACACTACCAGAGGTCGAAAAATCCTATTTTACCACACTAAAATCGCTACCGTACCATATTTTAGCACACAAAAATTTGCATGTACAAAATGTACAAAGACTTTTGGGGACCATCTTTGTACATGTACAAACGGACCTTGTACAAAAAACACTGCAGAGGTCGAATAATTGCGTTGCACCAACGCGTACATTTCTGAACCTTTCTAAAGTTCAGTCTAAAATACATAGGTTGCACCAAAGCGTACACTTCCGGACCCATAGAAAGGTCGGCGGACTTGTAGAGAAGTCGTTTTTCGGCTCATGGAAAAATTTTCGTTGCACCAAAAATCTTAAAGCTTTAGCGTACGAGTTTCTAGGAGTCGACAACGACCCATACATAATTCGCCGATTTAAGTAATTTTGAGTAAATCGGATACGATTACAGCGAAAGTGATGAGTGATGAGGAAGATAATCTAACAAAGTTAATAATACAATTTTGAGGCTTATTCAAAACAGTCGTTTTTGACGCATTAGCAAAAAGTTGTTAAATTATTAAGTCTTCCATCCTGCCAAACAAAGTGCTGACGGTCAAATAGTAGTGAAGTGAGGCAAAACTAAGAATCAGAAAGATATTTGTGACAGTGATTCGGGAAGTAATGCATGACGACTGCTATATTAGTAAACAATGTATTTCCGTTATGTACATAATGATTACTGATTTGTGTTGGCAACACTAGAGTATCGCTACACAAATGAACATTTGGACTTCTAGAACCGACTTCTGAACTTCTAAAAACGACTTCTGAACCACTAGAAAGGACTTTTGAACCGACATGTCTAGAAGTCGTTGGCTCAACCAAATATTTCTGAACTTCTGAACCGACTTCTAAACCACTTAACTTCTGAACCTTGAACTTCTGGATTTGGTGCAACTAAAAAATTTTAGACTTCTGAACCTCTGAACTTCAGGACCACTGAACTTCTACAATAGATTTGGTGCAACCGGCCCCTGGACAGCATACATGATTTTGGGAGGAGAAGAGGTTTGAGGAGTTTATTCGCATGCTCATGCTGCGCATGTATGCTGGACAACTAGAAAAATGCGTACAATTAAAAACGCGCTGGCATTTTTTCAATTTGGATTAATTCTATCGTTCCGCGTTTTCGTTCAGAAGGAAAAGAGACCAAAAAAGCAGCGATTACACAGAAACAACGTTGACGCTATTGATATAGTGATTGGGATAAAGCATCACAAGCAGGCTATAAGCCCATCCTCTTCCCCACAACATATATCATTTGACCCTTTTGACCAATAGTATCGCAATAAGAATTCTGCAGTAGGCGAGCTAACAATATCAAGTGCGTACACAAATATCTCGCTGAAACGAGCCAGCTTCCAGAAGAAAGAACATGCCACGACCACACAAAAGCATGAGGGGTAAGGAAGTATTCATTAGTCCCTCCAACCTTTAAAAGACTGAGAGCTATATAGCCATTTTGGTCGAAAAAAAATTGTTAGCCTTTTTGGACTCAGAAAACTACATAGCTATATAACGTTTTTTGGACTCAGAAACATATCATGTGAGATCAGAATTGCTATACTTAAAGTTGTTTCAAAGTTTTGAAAGGATAGCTATTTCTATTTCCTCGACTTGAAAAGGGGCTAAATACCTATTTTCAGTCCAAAAAGGCTATAGCTGTTTGTGAATTCACAAATGCTACATATTTGCCAAAAATGCTCAAAAACGATGGCCTTGAAGCGATACCATCGTTTTTCGCTCTCCTAGCCATCTACCGATTTTCACCCCCTCCCCCCCCCGATAGTTTGACCTTGTACACCTACGGCCCCGACGCTAGTCCTGCGTTTCTAGTCCAAAGCGGCTAGTCAACGATTCGGAAAAAAATTAAATTTCAAAGCCAAAATCCAGAGCAAGGTATGCTTACTTTATCGTAGCTCGTATTGTTGTACGGGCTGGCAAATAGGGCGTTCGTAAACGACGCAACGTTAGCCGCAGCGGCAAAAAAAGGCGGCAATACTGGAGAATATTGAGCGGCTGCCGCCGCAGCAGCTGCTGCGGCTAATTGTTTAGCGTCGAACATATTGTAAGACGAAACGTTAGTGACGCTATCGCCACCGCTGTTGCTACTAGCGCCACCAATAATTGACGCCGACCGCAAATCGCCCCCGGCACCGACGTATAGCTGACTTCGGCCTACGGTTTGCGTCGCCGGAGGCGCGAACGTCATGTCGCAAGAGGGCTGCATCAAATTTGAACACATGTACGTAAATTAGAACAGCAGCGGATCCGGGATTTTCCAACAGAGGGGAAGGGCAGAACCCTAAATTTCCCAAACGGTGTCAAAAATTGTCAAAAAAATTCGTCCATTATGCTTAAGGTAACGATTTTCGCTGCCTTTCGATAGGCAGAATCATTTGTGAACCGGAAAAGTAAAAAAACTTTGAAAGTTCTCTACAAAAACCGCGCAAAATCAATGCAGGAAGGCACCAGAAAAATACTCGAGAAATCATGGTAAGAACTAAAAAATCTTTGTTCCGTACATAACCCACGCTTTCGACATTAGATATAATTTTCAAAGCGCTAAAAATGGCTAAAATCATCAAGAAACTCACATTATTTCCTATTACGCCCAATCATTTTTGACAAGGAAGAGGGCGGCCATCCCTCCCCTTTGATCCGCGCATTAATTAAAAATCTCCATTAACTTTTAAATGCACTAAAAATAAATGTAGCACATAATGGAGAACATTTGGAAGACTAAAACACTTATTTAAATTAGAAAGGATAAAGCACGTAAAGCACGTCAAAATATGTTTTTATTAGCTAAGCTATTCCGAAATAGTCTCTGACGTAGGGGCCAAAGCATCTTGGACGCATTGCGCCCCATACACGGTTCTGGAGAAATGTAAGGCATACATGCACCTGGGGTGGGGGTAATACCACCCGCTGAAGGGTCAACCAGAGACTTACTGTACGGCGATTTTGAGCGGACGGAACATTTTTTGCATCATTCTTTTAATCAATGCAGTAAAAATGTCACGTTTTTTACGCGCGCCGGATTGATACTTTTGTGTACTTTTTACTCAAAAAGAGCCCGCTAAAAATGCTTCAAAAATGCGATATCACCAAGAATAAAAACGTTTTATAGGCTATTTTGACCACTTTGATCGTTTGAACAGCAAACAAAAATTGTGAACATTAAATTTACTGTTTTGGATTCCTGGGATTTTACCCCCACCTGCCGACCCTGACCTTAAGCACCCGTAGTTTGGTGGGTAAATGGCTAAAAATTGACTTTAGGGGCAAAAACACCATTGTCTCGCCTTTCTTATCGAGCTCTACATATCTATTAGCATCTGAAATCGCGGTAAAACACGAGCAAAATATTGCAAAATCAATTATGGGGTTTACACGGCGTCCATACTCCAGCCCAGATTCAAGTGTAGCAGCTCCGTATAAAATTTTTAATTTACCGCAGGATAGTCATATTTTTAAAAATATATTGGTTTTTTGAGCGGTTTCTTCCTGAGTTCCAGAGCTTTGAGCCTCCAGACGGGGCATGCCTACGCACAGCCTGTTTTCAAAGGCGAAGGGGGATTTTTGATACTCACAAGAGTCCACCAAAGGGAAAGGTAATGAAAAATTCCAGAATTGCGTCTGAAACACCGCCAAAACAGGTTTTTAGGATTCTTTCAAGCTAGGAAACGCAAAATTTTCCGGCGCTTGGCGCTGCATTTAGTGTTGATTTGTTTTATTTATTCTTTTTATTCATTTACTTTTTGATAATTTATTTTTTTTATTTATTTTTTACATATATTTGTCTTCTAAACCGCTCAAAAAACTTGAGTGAAACGTGAAGATAATCTCAATTTTTCCGGCGCTTCTCGCAGGATTGATAGTCAAGTATAGTTTGTCTTCTGACTACTAAAAACGCTCAAATTTGATTTATGACATAAAAAAACATGAAACTTTTCGCGGCGCTTCGTGCTGGATTCATCATTTATCTATAATTTCTGTCTTCTAATACGCTCAAAAGCGCTCAAATTTGAGTTAGATAGGCAGAAAAAGTCAAATTTTTCCGAAGCTACGCGCTAAATTATTCATTTTTTGCATGTTTTTCTTTGTAATTAATTACGCAAAGATTAAATACAAAGGCAAAATCAAGAAACTGTTTGTCGAGTGAATGATGGATGAGAAACCAGTTGTATAGATAGTTTAAACGATATTTTTATTTCATATGAGTATAAAAACAAGAGCCTATACTTTTTTAAATTTATTCCGCATGTCTTCCAATAGTTCCCGAGATTTCTGACTTCAAAATTTTCGACCCACCAACTCCCTCCCCTTCCTACCCACAAAATAAAATCCTTAGATACGGTGCCTGCCTATGCATATCTAATGCGCTCCTTTAAAAGAATTCTAAATGCGGGCCTGGTAGTAATATTATATTTGCTTTGCACTGCGGATATTTTTCTTGATACTTCCCCAAGATTGAATTTAAATTGGCAAAAACGTCAAACAATATTATTGTTTCGAAATATATTACTCTAGCATTAGGTTTCAACGCTCAAATCAGTTGAAATCTTTCAGTGCCTCACACAATTTTACTAATATGCACCCATGTATGTGCCCTTACTGACTTTCTTGAAAATTTGACACTTAACTTAAGTGGTAAACATACATGCACATATGGGGTGAGGGGGGTATTACCCCCTTCCCCAGAAGGGTCAGCCGGACAGGTACTTCCCGGCGATTTTGAGCTGATGTAACGTTTTTTTGTATCAATTTTGAGGTCAAAAGCAGTAGAAACGTCAAAATTTTTCCGGCGCGCCAGATAAGCACTGTTAAGTACTTTTAACCATAGTTTCCCAAGGTCGAAAGTTCAGGGGGTGAAATCATAAAATTTAGGACCACTAAATTTAGAGTCTAGCCTTTTTTGCAGGTCAAATATGAAAAATTGCTAAAACATCCTGTATAGCATGTTTTAATGTAAAAAACTGCATTTTCAACTACTTTTTGTCCCATTCTGACAAGTTTCGTCACTCTTGTAAGTAAAAAATATGAATTCATCGGAAATTTTGACTTTTTAGATCATTTTAGGTTCATTTTAGATATCTTATGGGTAAACAAAACAGAAATGTATTAGTCGGCGCCGAAAAAATTTTAACATCTTCGCTGCTTTTGTACCCAAAAATCAGGCAGAAAATAACTCAAAATTGTCCGACAGTCATCATTCATGTCTCGGACCCTGAGGGGGTAATACCCCCTCACCCTCTATGGAAATGTGTGCTTTTAACTTAAAAAGCGCCCGAATTGATCGATTTTGGCATTTTTTAGTGTTAAAAGTGATATAATGCAGTCAAAATGGACTAAAAATGCTTTTAAAATGCTATATTACCACGAAAAAACGTTTTATAGGCTATTTTGACCATGTTGATCGTTAAAACAGCAAAAATAATCGTTAACGTTAGATTTACTGTTTTGGATTTTCTGAATTTCACCCACCCCTCCCCTCCCCTGCCGACCCTGACCTTGTACACCTATGATGGTAAAGATGCGGAAACAAGTTAGTTGGGCTATTTACTGTTACATTTGTCTTTATATCGCTACAATGAGTAGGTAGCACGGTTTTTTGTTGTATTCGGCAAAGATTTTTCGCGATGTACAAAGACTTTTATGAACCGTCTTTGTACATGTACAAAGATTTTTTGGAAGACAAAAAGTGCAAAAAAGGTTCGAAATTCGCAAAAATTCTAGGCGCTCCGCGCCGAAATGAGCAATTGTGTGTTCTATATATCTTTGTAATTTCAGAAATTGCATTTTGAAAGGAAAAATGCCAAAATTTTTGGCGCTTCGCGCCGTTTTGAGACGATTATTACTGATTTTTGCTTTCAGAAACCTAGAAATTGCTAAAATACGTAATCAAAGGTCGAAAAACTCTGTTTTTGCCACACTAAAATCGCTACTGTACCATATTATAGTACCCAAAAATTTGTGTGTACGAAATGTACAAAGACTTTTATGGACCATCTCTGTGCATGTACAAACGGACCTTGTACAAAAAAAACACTGGTAGGTAGAACAATGCGATCAGAGGTTTTAACTTTTTAATATCTTTTGGAACTCAACTGGGTAGAACTTTTCAAGAAAAACCCGAAAATGCTACTATTTAGACCTACCCCCTATGCTTTTTAACGTAAATACTTTACTCAAGAAATTTCCCACTACAAGATGAAATCATAGATACAAGCTTGCATACTGATTTTAGCTTTCCGGGTGATTTTATAAACAAAAGATGAGTAGGACTGGCGCGTCATCATAACCATTCGTCTATATTGGAAGAATCAAATTTGTAGCTTTTAGTACCAATTTTTAATATAGAACAGAAGATTATAAAGAGACTTAAATTTTTAATACAAAAGATTAGCAGTAATACGATTTACTATTGGATCCCCAGAAATACAACCCAGCCAGCTTTGAGATAATAAAATTTTATATAAATCGCTACTGGCTGCAACGTGAAGTCACAGTCACATCTTGTTTAAATTCTAAAGGGCATAAATTTAGCTAAAAAAATAAAAATGGTACATTATTAAAGAATGAAAGACGTGTAGCATCCTAGCATACATTGACAAAGGCCAGTGTTCCAATTAATACCGGCTACCCAATTATTTGGTTGGTTGCCCTTTTACAAAATGGTTGTTCGGTTGATTGATTGGTTTCCTAGTGGTTGATTGGTTAATTGTGGGTTGTTTGATTGATTATTGATTAATTAATCATTGGTTGATAGTTAGTTTATTAGTTGATTTTCAGACAGCTTGCACTATTTTCCTGGATCCATATTCCTTTTTCTAGTTGATTGATTTTATAATCCTTTTTGTGTATTTCAATAATTTTTCTTCGATTTCAATGGAATTTCAAAATTTTCCATTGATACTGGCAGGTCTTTCCATTGATATCGACCAGGCTCCCATTGATACCGGGTTGAATAAAATTGTACGGTTTGTCCATGTATATATGCATTTCTTAAGTACTTAAGAAATGAAAACGCTGGTAAATTTTTAAGGTAAATAAGCAGCCTGAAAATGTTTCAAATTTGCTTATGAACAAGAGCACGTAATTGTCATCAACTTCGAAAAAGTGAAAGAGACAAGTAAAATTTTATTACCCATTCTTGCTGATTACGACCATGTTGTACGAGTGACTGCGCATTAATTGTAGTCTGTTGAGGTGATAAAATATTAGCTAAAAAGTAAGGGTTCGCCTGAGCCGGCGATGAGCCGAAATTAAAATTAGCTAAAGGAACACCACCAGCGCCTCCAGAGCGATATAGAGCCGCTAAATCAGCTGTAATGGGCCCACCAGAAAAATGAGGCGGTAGGAAATTATTAGTGCCGACCGGTCGCTGTTGGCTCATGCGCTGATGGTCAATATACTAAACTCTAAAACTGATCATGGAAGTAAAACAGATATCTGCAGCATTTATCTTCTACGTTTCAAAATATTATCGGGTAAACCTGCAAATATAAATGAATACAGTGAAAACTTTATATGTAGATCCAATACGTGTGCAAATAAGAAAGGTAAATTTCGTTCCTCCTGATACTTTTTACGCTTAGCTAGACGGAGTAAAACCCTGAAAATATTCTAAAAACTTATACAGATAGGTAAGCTTAAAGCAGAGCACGGAAAAAATTTTGATCGAAAACCAATAATCTCGAAGCATTGAAAAATTGTATTAAAATGTCCTACTTTCAACACATTTGCAGAAATAGGCATTAATGAACCTTGGGAAGTTTTCCAACTAAAAATTCCCTTTTTGAGCGAATTCGACACGCTGATCACGACTATGGAAATAATATTGCGAAAAACATTTCTGATTTAAAGATATGCCAATTAATGCAAACTTTTACAAAAATGCACATACATCGACCTAGGGCTGCATGTCGAACTAAGCGAGAGTATGTCGACCTAAGCATGTTTAAGACTGATAATATCTAAACTTAGCCTAAGTCTAAGAATTAAGAGAAGAAAACCGAGAATTAAGAGTTACCTATTTCAAAAATTGCCTATACTTTAACATTGAAGAACGCAGCGTATGAAGTCTCGTAGCTCCTTCAATACTGATTTATTTTAATCAAATCTTTTCAGCGCTTTCTCTTGAGGAGCCATACAACCCAAAGGCAGTTTAAATTGATTTCGTACTGAAATGCAAATTTTCTGTTTGAAGCACATTTTAAAGTTTAGCCAGCTAGAGCTAGACAAATAGCTGCTTGGTCAATTTACAGGCGTTTGATTGAACGAAAATTTACATAAATTTGCAGAAAAAATTACTTCGAAATTATAGGATTTGAGCAAATCGATTAGGTAGTATATATATTCGTTAAATAAACTACAAAAACTAATGACCATCGAAGACGCATCAAAAACCTGCTGAATTTTAGTTTGTAAATTTTGCTGCTCGTATATCTAACATACGGTGAGAATCCAATGGAAATCTCTCTTTTAGGGCTGGGGACATACATAATCATAGGGGTTTCACCCACCAAAAAACATTTTCACCCCAGAAAAAATTTTCACCCCCACCCCCGCATAAAATGTTTTCACCAACCCCCCCCCCTCCCGAATTGGCTAAATTTTCGAAAGTTCGCAAAAAAAATTTTAAAAATTTGAAGAAAAGGTGCTTTTTTGAGCCTTTTTAGCTATCTGCTCATAAGTGCCGAATTTTCAGCACTTCGTGCCATTTAACTCATCTTTTGACTATGCCGAAAACGCAGAAAAACGACGCGTACCAACCATTTGTAAGCCCAAAAAAGGCACCTTATTATTTCAACTTCCACCCCCCCCCCGAATTCTCATGCTAAGCATGTATGGCTGAGGGTTCGAGGTGGCGCGCTTAAGCGCCCCCTATGGAATCTAGGCAGAGCCCCAGAAATTTTGTAAAAAAGCACTTCAATTTTGAGTCGTAACGTTAAAACTTTTACAAAATAAGATGAATCACAGTTCTCAATTTATCCTAAAAATGATCAAAAATCATAAGCAAATTTATAATCATCGCCAAAAAATTGCTGTCTTGAACAAATCTCATTTCTGCACAAAACCTGTAAAAAGCAAAAGACGTATAGATGCAAAATGCGCTTTAGGCAATATAAAGACAAAAAATTGAGTGTTTAAACCGCGCGCTTCGAACTAAATTGACTCTAATTATAATTTTAAAAATTAAAAAAATCATCATCATATTTCATTCATGGGAGCCGAATACTACTTGCTGTAAACGTAATTAAAACGTGGCTATCTTAATACATTTGTGAACCAGCTACGCCAATGCCCAAGCCTAAAAAAGCTTCGCATCTCACGCGTTCTGAGAATTTCTTAGTCATTCTGACATGGAAATATCCGGAAATTTCCGCGCTTCGCGCCAGTCTACATAATCTACCTATCAGCTAATTTTAGGATCAAGATTCAGATGATATTTTTGAAGAAGAAGAAAGAAATTTTATTACTAATACAAGATTTCCGTGCTTATTTTGCAAATTTTGCCCGGGGCTCTGTCCCGGACCCCGCTGGGGGCGCTTGAGCGCGCCACACTAGATCCCTAGCCCCAAAAGAGAGGGTTTCCTTTCAATTCTCCCTGATCTAAAGTCCTACCTGCGTATCAAAACTTGCAAAGTGTGAAGCATTAACAGTAAAAACTTTTCAATGAATTTTTTTGCATTTTAATTGTTACAAGACGATGTGAAAAGTCCAAAAAGGCATTATTTCATGCCTAGGGTGCATTTCTATACGTTTTTATCGACTTTTAAAATAAAAAATTTTCGGATTTCACCCTGAGAAAAATCGTGGCTACGCCTAAAGCAGGCGAGCGAGCCATGCCGGCCCCATCTGTGCGTGCGAATTTTACGACCTGATTACCGTAAATAGATATGGCAAAAGCTAACATAATTTGGTAAAAGCATAAGCATGCTAATCAAAAATACATAAGGTAATAGTTAGGCGCATTTATGTAGATTTTATTTACGTAGATTCACTAAATATATTTTTGGTTATAATATTATTCTTTCTTACGAGGATCGTCTAATACATTTTTACCCATACGTTGAAGGTTTGCCCAATTTACGTCGCAATTTTACTTTACCTTTTTTATTATGAGTGACAAGCGATCAAGTACAAATTCTCAGTCGAAATCGTCTTCATCGGTATCTGCAAAGAAGGTCGAATCGTGCCTCAAATGTCACAATCCGGTTCGCGATAACGACATGGGCGTCAGATGTGATCTCTGCGAAATGTGGGGTCATGCCAAGTGCTTTGGAATCGATCGCGGGACGTGCGACGAACTAGACTTGATCTTAAGCAGCGGCAAAATGCACGGACTTTGCGCGATAAATCTATAGTCTGTTTCGCATAACTTCGTGCATAAATTCTAAGAATTTTCAACGGCAGTAAGCTGAGGGTTACGATAATTATATATCAGATCAATGCTATAATCGCAACGCAATCTGTCAGCTTATTGCCGTAGATAGTTTTAAAATTTATGACCGAAGTTGTGTGAAACGGACTATAGTGTTTTTCCACCCGGTACTTTCTTTATTAATTATGCTAAAAGTCAAATTATTCGCAAATCTGATAAATATGTTTTATTTTCGCTAAATTCCGCTAATTTATAGGTAATTGCGCCCCAGCAAAAAAGAAAAAATTTCCACAATTGTGGCTGATCTTTTAAGATTAATATAATCGACCCAAAAAACGTTCCAAATTCTAACTGTGTATATAAATTGTGTTCTATATTTTTTAATTCGCGCAGTGTATGTAACAAAATTGCTGATTTGCATTTGCTTTTGAGTCCTTACACTAATGATTTGATTTTTATTGCTGAAACATGGCTGACTGATACTTTTAGTGATTATTTGTTAGTTACAAATTTTGGTTTTCAGTTTTTAGAAACGATCGTGAAAAAAGAGCTGGTGGAGAGGTCTGTATTATCTTCAAAAAAAATTTGTCTCCGAGATTAGTTAATACTTTCTCAATTAATTGTAATGCTGAAATTATAGCCTGCGATCTTTTTATTGGTTCGATAACATTTAGGTTCATTTTGTGCTATAGACCTAATTATTCTCTACACGACAAACAAAATCAAGATTTTTCAAATCTTTTAAATATATTGCTTGATTGTAGTAAAACCCTTATTGTTTTAGGTGATTTTAATCTACCGGATATTAAATGGAATAAAACGGATTTATTATCTGAAAATAGTATGTCTATCAATTTTTTCGAAACCGTTAATAGTTATGGTATTAGTTATGGATTATATCACATGTACATCACCCTACCTTGGGTGAAAATATTCTAGATTTAATATTTACATCTGATAAATCTTTGATTATTGATTGCAAAACAAGACCTGCTTTTGCTACAAGTGATCATGATTCTGTTATTTTCGTTTGAAGTCAGGCGACAAGTAGCTTTGAAACGTAATTTTGCAAAAGTTGATTTGAATCTATATTTACTTTTCTTGCCAACATTCAGTGGCCATTGATGTTTTCTACTTGTGTGACAATAATAGACGATTTTTATAATCGTTTTTTATCGGTGAGGAAATATCTTATAGATTCTTTTGTTCCATTTCCAAACCTGGTAGAGTTAATAAATATCCCAGAAATATAAGACGATGTTGTCAAAGAAATTAAAATTCTGGAGAAAATCTAAATTTGATCCTATGTTCAGAAATATTTGCTCTAAATACAGTAGACTGGTAAGGAAAGCTATAAAGGAATATTATTGTGCACAGGAACGTAAACTGTTAAAAAAAGGATCCGATCCTAAGCATTTTTATCGTCTTATTAATACTAAGAAAAATCCGTCAAACAATATGCTCGACATAGTTGTTGACAACTCTATTATTAATTCAGACTTGCAAAAAGCGAATGTTTTCTATGAATTCTTTGCATCTGTCTTTACAGTTGACAATGGTTTCCCTATTAATATCACAAACTTAAGTTACAAAGATATACTTGATGTTAAGGTAGATTTTAGTTTAGAATCTGTACTAAATTCCATTCAAAATCTTAAGCAAACTTTCTCTATTGGGCCTGATGGTATTTGTTCATATTTTATCAAAAGATTATGTCCATTTCTTGTTGAGCCACTTAGTTCTATTTTCGAAGTTTTTTATAGAAGTGGTGAAATACCTTCTTGTTGGAAAGATGCGATTGTAGTACCTATTTTTAACAAGAGTGATTATTCTTCAAATGTTTTGAAAACGTAAAAATGTTGGTTCTTGTTTTTAAGAATTATATTCGGCCTATAGTAGAGAGTATGTTCCAACCGTATGGAGCCCCTATTTGCTGTCTGATATCAACAGGGTTGGACGGGTGCTGTGAAAATTACTAACAAGATTAATTGGATACATGGGACTTTCTTATGATGAAAGGCTAAAAGCCTTAAATTTAGAGTTAATTCCATTAGAATCTATTTTGATTTAATTGTCACATATAATATTATTCGTAATAATCTCTTACCTTCTGAAGATTTTAATGAGTTCTATGGTCATTCGCGTAATAAGAATGCATTTTCAAATCAGATCTATTTAGAAATACTTCGACTTCATTGTAAAAGTGTTGTTTTGCTACTAGATCAGCTAGAATTTAGGCATCTTTCACTATATATTCAAAATTTTCCAATTGTTGAGACATTCTAGAGAAATTTAAAAAAGCTTGATTTCTGGAATTGTTTTGATGGGGCACATGTGAGCATAATTTATTTACCCTGTGTGTCCAAGATGTTTCGCATTACACTATGCCATTTTATTTGCCTTAGAGCTTACATCATTTTCACCAAAACATGCAAAATTTGCTCTTTATGGTCTACTGTGCTTGACCCAGGGAAGTCATATCAATGATTAAATGCACTTTCGAATCAGTCTCTCAAAGAGCTTTCAAATACATGCAAATTGAGCCCTGAGAATACAGTAATTTGCTTGCAGTGCATAATAAAAGTGTATGTGAATGTTGACACCTGAAAAAAGTGGTTCATACCTTCTAGGTCATTTGAAAAAATCTCAAGTTCCATTTAACTATTTTAAAAGAGTAAAGTTTTCTGATAGAAGAACTTGAGGCGCAACTATGTTTGAAAATTTGGACACAGCATTCTTTTTTTTCTTCTGAGTTGGAATTCTTCAAACAAAATATGCTTCAAGTTCATCGTTTTAGAGAAGCAAGTTTTGCCAAAAATTGCAAACCTATTCTTTTAGCATCAAATTATGATATTTCAATTCATGTTCTGAATAATTTTTATTTTTTTTGTTTTATTTTTGATTTTTATTTTTATTTCTTTTTTAGTTTTTGTTTTTAAAATTTTCCAAATTTTCTTTATTTTTTAATTTTTAGTTATTGATATTTTTAATTTTAATTTTGATTTTTCTTTCTTCATATTTATATTTCAATGTCTATTTTTATTTTCCAAATTTTTGATATTTAATTGTTATAATGATTTTTATTCTTTGAATTTTATTTTAAATTATTCCTTAATTTTATTTTTTTTTAATTTTAATTTTTCATTTGTTTTGAATTGTAGTTTTAATTTTAGAAAACAGATCTATTGATCAGGTTTAATATTTTAGAAGTGCAGGTTTTGCCAAAAATTGATTACATTCTTTAATTTTTGTTTTATATGTTTTATTTATTCTTTTATTTTAAGTTTTGATTCTTATAAACAGAGCTATGCTTCGAGTTCATCGTTTTAGAGAAGCATGTTTTGCCAAAAATTGCAAACCTATTCTTTTAGCATCGAATTATGATTTTCAATTCATGTTCTGAATAATTTTCATTTTTTTTTAGTTTTGATTTTTATTTTTATTTCTTTTAGTTTTTGTTTTTAAAATTTTCCAAATTTTCTTTATTTTTTAATTTTTGTTATTGATATTTTTAATTTTAATTTTGATTTTTCTTTCTTCATATTTATATTTCAATGTCTATTTATATTTTCCAAATTTTTGATATTTAATTGTTATATTGATTTTTATTTTTTGAATTTTATTTTAATTCTTTCCTTAATTTCATTTTTATTTTAATTTTTATTTTTCATTTGTTTCGAATTTCAGTTTTAATTTTAAAAAACAAACCTATTGATCAGGTTCAATATTTTAGAAGTGCAGGTTTTGCGAAAAATTGATTACATTCTTTAATTTTTGTTTTATATGTTTTATTTATTGTTTTACACCCCTTTGAATGCTTTTTAATGAGATTTTTAATTTCTTTTCTCTTTTTCTTTTCAAAGCTGTACAAATGTTCTTAAATGATCGTTATATTGTTGTGTGTTACATTTTTTCCATAATTCGCTGTAGCTTATTGACATTCTACTTCATGATTCTTTAATAATTTTAATTTGAATTCTTGCTTTCTATGTTTTATTTATTGCTTAAAATTCCATTGAATGTTATCTAATAAGACCTTTTATTACTTTTCTCTCTTTCTTCTAAAAGCTGTACAATAACAAATGTTCTTGAATGACTTTTATATCATTGTATAAGTGACATTTTTTCTTTATTTTGCTGTAGCTATAAGTAAGCTTAAGGTAAGTAATCTATAGATATTCTACTCCATGATTCTTAATAATAATATTTTAAATTTTTGTTTTCTATGTTTTATTCAATGTTTTAAATTCCATTGAATGATATATAATGAGATCTTCCGTATCTTTTCATTCTTTCTTTCAAAAGCTGTATAAATGTTCTCAAATGATTTTCATATCATTGTGTAAGTTTCATTTTTTCTATATTTTGCTGTAGCTTATAATTAGATCAATGCAAGTAGTCTATTTATATTCAACCCCATGATTCACAATAATGTAATTTAAATTTTTGATTTCCGGATTTTTATTAGTGTTTTACAACTGATTAAATTTTTTAATTTTCATAATATTTATTTATTTATATTTTTAATTTAATTTTGATTTTTGTTTTTATATATTTTTTATTTTAATGTTCATTTTTATCCAAAAATTGTGATAACTTTTGAGAAACCTTCAAGTTTTTTATTTTTTTATTCTTTTATTTTCAGTTTTGATTCTTAAAAACAGAGCCATGCTTCAAGTTCATCTTTTTAGAAAAGCAAGTTTTGCCAAAAATTGCAAACCTATTCTATCGCATCAAATTATAATTTTTAATATATGTTCTGAATAATTTTTATTTTTTTTTGTTTTATTTTTGATTTTTATTTTTATTTTCCTTTTAGTTTTTGTTTTTAAAATTTTCCAAATTTTCTTTATTTTTTAATTTTTAGTTATTGATATTTTTAATTTTAATTTTGATTTTTCTTTCTTTATATTTATATTTCAATGTCTATTTTTATTTTCCAAATTTTTGATATTTAATTGTTATAATGATTTTTATTCTTTGAATTTTATTTTAATTCATTCCTTAATTTTATTTTTTTTTAATTTTAATTTTTCATCTGTTTTGAATTGTAGTTTTAATTTTAGAAAACAGATCTATTGATCAGGTTTAATATTTTAGAAGTGCAGGTTTTGCCAAAAATTGACTACATTCTTTAATTTTTGTTTTATATGTCTTATTTATTCTTTTATTTTAAGTTTTGATTCTTTTAAACAGAGCTATGCTTCAAGTTCATCGTTTTAGAGAAGCAAGTTTTGCCAAAAATTGCAAACCTATTCTTTTAGCATCAAATTATGATTTTCAATTCATGTTCTGAATAATTTTCATTTTTTTTGTTTTAGTTCTGATTTTTATTTTTATTTCCTTTTTAGTTTTTGTTTTTAAAATTTTCCAAATTTTCTTTATTTTTTAATTTTTGTTATTGATATTTTTAATTTTAATTTTGATTTTTCTTTCTTCATATTTATATTTCAATGTCTATTTATATTTTCCAAATTTTTGATATTTAATTGTTATATTGATTTTTATTTTTTGAATTTTATTTTAATTCTTTCCTTAATTTCATTTTTATTTTAATTTTTATTTTTCATTTGTTTTGAATTTTAGTTTTAATCTTAAAAAACAAATCTATTGATCAGGTTCAATATTTTAGAAGTGCAGGTTTTGCGAAAAATTGATTACATTCTTTAATTTTTGTTTTATATGTTTTATTTATTCTTTTATTTTAAGTTTTGATTCTTATAAACAGAGCTATGCTTCGAGTTCATCGTTTTAGAGAAGCATGTTTTGCCAAAAATTGCAAACCTATTCTTTTAGCATCGAATTATGATTTTCAATTCATGTTCTGAATAATTTTCATTTTTTTTTAGTTTTGATTTTTATTTTTATTTCTTTTAGTTTTTGTTTTTAAAATTTTCCAAATTTTCTTTATTTTTTAATTTTTGTTATTGATATTTTTAATTTTAATTTTGATTTTTCTTTCTTCATATTTATATTTCAATGTCTATTTATATTTTCCAAATTTTTGATATTTAATTGTTATATTGATTTTTATTTTTTGAATTTTATTTTAATTCTTTCCTTAATTTCATTTTTATTTTAATTTTTATTTTTCATTTGTTTCGAATTTTAGTTTTAATTTTAAAAAACAAACCTATTGATCAGGTTCAATATTTTAGAAGTGCAGGTTTTGCGAAAAATTGATTACATTCTTTAATTTTTGTTTTATATGTTTTATTTATTGTTTTACACCCCTTTGAATGCTTTTTAATGAGATTTTTAATTTCTTTTCTCTTTTTCTTTTCAAAGCTGTACAAATGTTCTTAAATGATTGTTATATTGTTGTGTGTTACATTTTTTTCCATAATTTGCTGTAGCTTATTGACATTCTACTTCATGATTCTTTAATAATTTTAATTTGAATTCTTGCTTTTTATGTTTTATTTATTGCTTAAAATTCCATTGAATGTTATCTAATAAGATCTTTTATTACTTTTCTCTCTTTCTTCTAAAAGCTGTACAATAACAAATGTTCTTGAATGACTTTTATATCATTGTAAAAGTGACATTTTTTCTTTATTTTGCTGTAGCTATAAGTAAGCTTAAGGTAAGTAATCTAAAGATATTCTACTCCATGATTCTTAATAATAATATTTTAAATTTTTGTTTTGTATGTTTTATTCAATGTTTTAAATTCCATTGAATGATATATAATGAGATCTTCCGTATCTTTTCACTCTTTCTTTCAAAAGCTGTATAAATGTTCTCAAATGATTTTCATATCATTGTGTAAGTTTCATTTTTTCTATATTTTGCTGTAGCTTATAATTAGATCAATGCAAGTAGTCTATTTATATTCAACCCCATGATTCACAATAATGTAATTTAAATTTTTGATTTCCGGATTTTTATTTGTGTTTTACAACTGATTAAATTTTTTAATTTTTATAATATTTATTTATTTATATTTTTAATTTAATTTTGATTTTTGTTTTTATATATTTTTTATTTTAATGTTCATTTTTATCCAAAAATTGCGATAACTTTTGAGAAACCTTCAAGTTTTTTATTTTTTTATTCTTTTATTTTCAGTTTTGATTCTTAAAAACAGAGCCATGCTTCAAGTTCATCTTTTTAGAAAAGCAAGTTTTGCCAAAAATTGCAAACCTATTCTATCGCATCAAATTATAATTTTTAATATATGTTCTAAATAATCTTTATTTTTTTTTGTTTTATTTTTGATTTTTATTTTTATTTTCTTTTTAGTTTTTGTTTTTAAAATTTTCCAAATTTTCTTTATTTTTTAATTTTTAGTTATTGATATTTTTAATTTTAATTTTGATTTTCCTTTCTTTATATTTATATTTCAATGTCTATTTGTATTTTCCAAATTTTTGATATTTAATTGTTATATTTGATTTTTACTCTTCGAATTTTATTTTAATTCATTCCTTAATTTTATTTTTATTTTAATTTTAATTTTTCATTTGTTTTGAATTGTAGTTTTAATTTTAGAAAACAGATCTATTGATCAGGTTTAATATTTTAGAAGTGCAGGTTTTGCCAAAAATTGATTACATTCCTTAATTTTTGTTTTAAATCTTTTATTTATTCTTTTATTTTAAGTTTCGATTCTTCTAAACAGAGCTATGCTTCAAGTTCATCGTTTTAAAGAAGCAAGTTTTGCCAAAAATTGCAAACCTATTCTTTTAGCATCGAGTTATGATTTTCAATTCATGTTCTGAATAATTTTCATTTTTTTTTGTTTTAGTTTTGATTTTTATTTTTATTTCCTTTTTAGTTTTTGTTTTTAAAATTTTTCAAATTTTCTTTATTTTTTAATTTTTGTTATTGATATTTTTAATTTTAATTTTGATTTTCCTTTCTTTATATTTATATTTCAATGTCTATTTGTATTTTCCAAATTTTTGATATTTAATTGTTATATTTGATTTTTACTCTTCGAATTTTATTTTAATTCATTCCTTAATTTTATTTTTATTTTAATTTTAATTTTTCATTTGTTTTGAATTGTAGTTTTAATTTTAGAAAACAGATCTATTGATCAGGTTTAATATTTTAGAAGTGCAGGTTTTGCCAAAAATTGATTACATTCCTTAATTTTTGTTTTAAATCTTTTATTTATTCTTTTATTTTAAGTTTCGATTCTTCTAAACAGAGCTATACTTCAAGTTCATTGTTTTAGAGAAGCAAGTTTTGCCAAAAATTGCAAACCTATTCTTTTAGCATCGAATTATGATTTTCAATTCATGTTCTAAATAATTTCCATTTTTTTTGTTTTAGTTTTGATTTTTATTTTTATTTCTTTTTAGTTTTTGTTTTTAAAATTTTCCAAATTTTCTTTATTTTTTAATTTTTGTTATTGATATTTTTAATTTTAATTTTGATTTTTCTTTCTTCATATTTATATTTCAATGTCTATTTTTATTTTTCAAATTTTTGATATTTAATTGTTATAATGATTTTTATTCTTTGAATTTTATTTTAAATTATTCCTTAATTTTATTTTTTTTAATTTTAATTTTTCATTTGTTTTGAATTGTAGTTTTAATTTTAGAAAACAGATCTATTGATCAGGTTTAATATTTTAGAAGTGCAGGTTTTGCCAAAAATTGATTACATTCTTTAATTTTTGTTTTATATGTTTTATTTATTCTTTTATTTTAAGTTTTGATTCTTATAAACAGAGCTATGCTTCAAGTTCATCGTTTTAAAGAAGCAAGTTTTGCCAAAAATTGCAAACCTATTCTTTTAGCATCGAGTTATGATTTTCAATTCATGTTCTGAATAATTTTCATTTTTTTTTGTTTTAGTTTTGATTTTTATTTTTATTTCCTTTTTAGTTTTTGTTTTTAAAATTTTTCAAATTTTCTTTATTTTTTAATTTTTGTTATTGATATTTTTAATTTTAATTTTGATTTTTCTTTCTTCATGTTTATATTTCAATGTCTATTTTTATTTTCCAAATTTTTGATATTTAATTGTTATAATGATTTTTATTCTTTGAGTTTTATTTTAAATTATTCCTTAATTTTATTTTTTTTAATTTTAATTTTTCTTTTGTTTTGAATTGTAGTTTTAATTTTAGAAAACAGATCTATTGATCAGGTTTAATATTTTAGAAGTGCAGGTTTTGCCAAAAATTGATTACATTCTTTAATTTTTGTTTTATATGTTTTATTTATTCTTTTATTTTAAGTTTTGATTCTTATAAACAGAGCTATGCTTCAAGTTCATCGTTTTAAAGAAGCAAGTTTTGCCAAAAATTGCAAACCTATTCTTTTAGCATCGAATTATGATTTTCAATTCATAATCTGAATAATTTTCATTTTTTTTTGTTTTAGTTTTAATTTTTATTTTTATTTCTTTTTTAGTTTTTGTTTTTAAAATTTTCCAAATTTTCTTTATTTTTTAATTTTTGTTATTGATATTTTTAATTTTAATTTTGATTTTTCTTTCTTCATATTTATATTTCAATGTCTATTTTTATTTTTCAAATTTTTGATATTTAATTGTTATAATGATTTTTATTCTTTGAATTTTATTTTAAATTATTCCTTAATTTTATTTTTTTTAATTTTAATTTTTCATTTGTTTTGAATTGTAGTTTTAATTTTAGAAAACAGATCTATTGATCAGGTTTAATATTTTAGAAGTGCAGGTTTTGCCAAAAATTGATTACATTCTTTAATTTTTGTTTTATATGTTTTATTTATTCTTTTATTTTAAGTTTTGATTCTTATAAACAGAGCTATGCTTCAAGTTCATCGTTTTAAAGAAGCAAGTTTTGCCAAAAATTGCAAACCTATTCTTTTAGCATCGAGTTATGATTTTCAATTCATGTTCTGAATAATTTTCATTTTTTTTTGTTTTAGTTTTGATTTTTATTTTTATTTCCTTTTTAGTTTTTGTTTTTAAAATTTTTCAAATTTTCTTTATTTTTTAATTTTTGTTATTGATATTTTTAATTTTAATTTTGATTTTTCTTTCTTCATGTTTATATTTCAATGTCTATTTTTATTTTCCAAATTTTTGATATTTAATTGTTATAATGATTTTTATTCTTTGAATTTTATTTTAAATTATTCCTTAATTTTATTTTTTTTAATTTTAATTTTTCATTTGTTTTGAATTGTAGTTTTAATTTTAGAAAACAGATCTATTGATCAGGTTTAATATTTTAGAAGTGCAGGTTTTGCCAAAAATTGATTACATTCTTTAATTTTTGTTTTATATGTTTTATTTATTCTTTTATTTTAAGTTTTGATTCTTATAAACAGAGCTATGCTTCAAGTTCATCGTTTTAGAGAAGCAAGTTTTGCCAAAAATTGCAAACCTATTCTATCAGCATCAAATTATAATATTTAATTCATGTTCTGAATAATTTTTATTTTTTTTTGTTTTATTTTTGATTTTTATTTTTATTTCCTTTTTAGTTTTTGTTTTTAAAATTTTTCAAATTTTCTTTATTTTTTAATTTTTGTTATTGATATTTTTAATTTTAATTTTGATTTTTCTTTCTTCATGTTTATATTTCAATGTCTATTTTTATTTTTCAAATTTTTGATATTTAATTGTTATAATGATTTTTATTCTTTGAATTTTATTTTAAATTATTCCTTAATTTTATTTTTTTTTAATTTTAATTTTTCATTTGTTTTGAATTGTAGTTTTAATTTTAGAAAACAGATCTATTGATCAGGTTTAATATTTTAGAAGTGCAGGTTTTGCCAAAAATTGATTACATTCTTTAATTTTTGTTTTATATGTTTTATTTATTCTTTTATTTTAAGTTTTGATTCTTATAAACAGAGCTATGCTTCGAGTTCATCGTTTTAGAGAAGCATGTTTTGCCAAAAATTGCAAACCTATTCTTTTAGCATCGAATTATGATTTTCAATTCATGTTCTGAATAATTTTCATTTTTTTTAGTTTTGATTTTTATTTTTATTTCTTTTAGTTTTTGTTTTTAAAATTTTCCAAATTTTCTTTATTTTTTAATTTTTGTTATTGATATTTTTAATTTTAATTTTGATTTTTCTTTCTTCATATTTATATTTCAATGTCTATTTATATGTTCCAAATTTTTGATATTTAATTGTTATATTGATTTTTATTTTTTGAATTTTATTTTAATTCTTTCCTTAATTTCATTTTTATTTTAATTTTTATTTTTCATTTGTTTCGAATTTCAGTTTTAATTTTAAAAAACAAACCTATTGATCAGGTTCAATATTTTAGAAGTGCAGGTTTTGCGAAAAATTGATTACATTCTTTAATTTTTGTTTTATATGTTTTATTTATTGTTTTACACCCCTTTGAATGCTTTTTAATGAGATTTTTAATTTCTTTTCTCTTTTTCTTTTCAAAGCTGTACAAATGTTCTTAAATGATCGTTATATTGTTGTGTGTTACATTTTTTCCATAATTCGCTGTAGCTTATTGACATTCTACTTCATGATTCTTTAATAATTTTAATTTGAATTCTTGCTTTCTATGTTTTATTTATTGCTTAAAATTCCATTGAATGTTATCTAATAAGACCTTTTATTACTTTTCTCTCTTTCTTCTAAAAGCTGTACAATAACAAATGTTCTTGAATGACTTTTATATCATTGTATAAGTGACATTTTTTCTTTATTTTGCTGTAGCTATAAGTAAGCTTAAGGTAAGTAATCTATAGATATTCTACTCCATGATTCTTAATAATAATATTTTAAATTTTTGTTTTCTATGTTTTATTCAATGTTTTAAATTCCATTGAATGATATATAATGAGATCTTCCGTATCTTTTCATTCTTTCTTTCAAAAGCTGTATAAATGTTCTCAAATGATTTTCATATCATTGTGTAAGTTTCATTTTTTCTATATTTTGCAGTAGCTTATAATTAGATCAATGCAAGTAGTCTATTTATATTCAACCCCATGATTCACAATAATGTAATTTAAATTTTTGATTTCCGGATTTTTATTAGTGTTTTACAACTGATTAAATTTTTTTAATTTTCATAATATTTATTTATTTATATTTTTTTTTAATTTTGATTTTTGTTTTTATATATTTTTTATTTTAATGTTCATTTTTATCCAAAAATTGTGATAACTTTTGAGAAACCTTCAAGTTTTTTATTTTTTTATTCTTTTATTTTCAGTTTTGATTCTTAAAAACAGAGCCATGCTTCAAGTTCATCTTTTTAGAAAAGCAAGTTTTGCCAAAAATTGCAAACCTATTCTATCGCATCAAATTATAATTTTTAATATATGTTCTGAATAATTTTTATTTTTTTTTGTTTTATTTTTGATTTTTATTTTTATTTTCCTTTTAGTTTTTGTTTTTAAAATTTTCCAAATTTTCTTTATTTTTTAATTTTTAGTTATTGATATTTTTAATTTTAATTTTGATTTTTCTTTCTTTATATTTATATTTCAATGTCTATTTTTATTTTCCAAATTTTTGATATTTAATTGTTATAATGATTTTTATTCTTTGAATTTTATTTTAATTCATTCCTTAATTTTATTTTTTTTTAATTTTAATTTTTCATCTGTTTTGAATTGTAGTTTTAATTTTAGAAAACAGATCTATTGATCAGGTTTAATATTTTAGAAGTGCAGGTTTTGCCAAAAATTGACTACATTCTTTAATTTTTGTTTTATATGTCTTATTTATTCTTTTATTTTAAGTTTTGATTCTTATAAACAGAGCTATGCTTCAAGTTCATCGTTTTAGAGAAGCAAGTTTTGCCAAAAATTGCAAACCTATTCTTTTAGCATCAAATTATGATTTTCAATTCATGTTCTGAATAATTTTCATTTTTTTTTGTTTTAGTTCTGATTTTTATTTTTATTTCCTTTTTAGTTTTTGTTTTTAAAATTTTCCAAATTTTCTTTATTTTTTAATTTTTGTTATTGATATTTTTAATTTTAATTTTGATTTTTCTTTCTTCATATTTATATTTCAATGTCTATTTATATTTTCCAAATTTTTGATATTTAATTGTTATATTGATTTTTATTTTTTGAATTTTATTTTAATTCTTTCCTTAATTTCATTTTTATTTTAATTTTTATTTTTCATTTGTTTTGAATTTTAGTTTTAATCTTAAAAAACAAATCTATTGATCAGGTTCAATATTTTAGAAGTGCAGGTTTTGCGAAAAATTGATTACATTCTTTAATTTTTGTTTTATATGTTTTATTTATTCTTTTATTTTAAGTTTTGATTCTTATAAACAGAGCTATGCTTCGAGTTCATCGTTTTAGAGAAGCATGTTTTGCCAAAAATTGCAAACCTATTCTTTTAGCATCGAATTATGATTTTCAATTCATGTTCTGAATAATTTTCATTTTTTTTTAGTTTTGATTTTTATTTTTATTTCTTTTAGTTTTTGTTTTTAAAATTTTCCAAATTTTCTTTATTTTTTAATTTTTGTTATTGATATTTTTAATTTTAATTTTGATTTTTCTTTCTTCATATTTATATTTCAATGTCTATTTATATTTTCCAAATTTTTGATATTTAATTGTTATATTGATTTTTATTCTTTGAATTTTATTTTAATTCTTTCCTTAATTTCATTTTTATTTTAATTTTTATTTTTCATTTGTTTCGAATTTTAGTTTTAATTTTAAAAAACAAACCTATTGATCAGGTTCAATATTTTAGAAGTGCAGGTTTTGCGAAAAATTGATTACATTCTTTAATTTTTGTTTTATATGTTTTATTTATTGTTTTACACCCCTTTGAATGCTTTTTAATGAGATTTTTAATTTCTTTTCTCTTTTTCTTTTCAAAGCTGTACAAATGTTCTTAAATGATTGTTATATTGTTGTGTGTTACATTTTTTTCCATAATTTGCTGTAGCTTATTGACATTCTACTTCATGATTCTTTAATAATTTTAATTTGAATTCTTGCTTTTTATGTTTTATTTATTGCTTAAAATTCCATTGAATGTTATCTAATAAGATCTTTTATTACTTTTCTCTCTTTCTTCTAAAAGCTGTACAATAACAAATGTTCTTGAATGACTTTTATATCATTGTAAAAGTGACATTTTTTCTTTATTTTGCTGTAGCTATAAGTAAGCTTAAGGTAAGTAATCTAAAGATATTCTACTCCATGATTCTTAATAATAATATTTTAAATTTTTGTTTTGTATGTTTTATTCAATGTTTTAAATTCCATTGAATGATATATAATGAGATCTTCCGTATCTTTTCACTCTTTCTTTCAAAAGCTGTATAAATGTTCTCAAATGATTTTCATATCATTGTGTAAGTTTCATTTTTTCTATATTTTGCTGTAGCTTATAATTAGATCAATGCAAGTAGTCTATTTATATTCAACCCCATGATTCACAATAATGTAATTTAAATTTTTGATTTCCGGATTTTTTATTAGTGTTTTACAACTGATTAAATTTTTCAATTTTTATAATATTTATTTATTTATATTTTTAATTTAATTTTGATTTTTGTTTTTTATATATTTTTTATTTTAATGTTCATTTTTATCCAAAAATTGCGATAACTTTTGAGAAACCTTCAAGTTTTTTATTTTTTTATTCTTTTATTTTTCAGTTTTGATTCTTAAAAACAGAGCCATGCTTCAAGTTCATCTTTTTAGAAAAGCAAGTTTTGCCAAAAATTGCAAACCTATTCTATCGCATCAAATTATAATTTTTAATATATGTTCTGAATAATCTTTATTTTTTTTTGTTTTATTTTTGATTTTTATTTTTATTTTCTTTTTAGTTTTTGTTTTTAAAATTTTCCAAATTTTCTTTATTTTTTAATTTTTAGTTATTGATATTTTTAATTTTAATTTTGATTTTCCTTTCTTTATATTTATATTTCAATGTCTATTTGTATTTCCCAAATTTTTGATATTTAATTGTTATATTTGATTTTTACTCTTCGAATTTTATTTTAATTCATTCCTTAATTTTATTTTTATTTTAATTTTAATTTTTCATTTGTTTTGAATTGTAGTTTTAATTTTAGAAAACAGATCTATTGATCAGGTTTAATATTTTAGAAGTGCAGGTTTTGCCAAAAATTGATTACATTCCTTAATTTTTGTTTTAAATCTTTTATTTATTCTTTTATTTTAAGTTTTGATTCTTCTAAACAGAGCTATACTTCAAGTTCATTGTTTTAGAGAAGCAAGTTTTGCCAAAAATTGCAAACCTATTCTTTTAGCATCGAATTATGATTTTCAATTCATGTTCTAAATAATTTCCATTTTTTTTGTTTTAGTTTTGATTTTTATTTTTATTTCTTTTAGTTTTTGTTTTTAAAATTTTCCAAATTTTCTTTATTTTTTAATTTTTTGTTATTGATATTTTTAATTTTAATTTTGATTTTTCTTTCTTCATATTTATATTTCAATGTCTATTTTTATTTTTCAAATTTTTGATATTTAATTGTTATAATGATTTTTATTCTTTGAATTTTATTTTAAATTATTCCTTAATTTTATTTTTTTTAATTTTAATTTTTCATTTGTTTTGAATTGTAGTTTTAATTTTAGAAAACAGATCTATTGATCAGGTTTAATATTTTAGAAGTGCAGGTTTTGCCAAAAATTGATTACATTCTTTAATTTTTGTTTTATATGTTTTATTTATTCTTTTATTTTAAGTTTTGATTCTTATAAACAGAGCTATGCTTCAAGTTCATCGTTTTAAAGAAGCAAGTTTTGCCAAAAATTGCAAACCTATTCTTTTAGCATCGAGTTATGATTTTCAATTCATGTTCTGAATAATT
This sequence comes from Mermis nigrescens, assembly GCA_036768485.1. Taxonomy (NCBI): domain Eukaryota; kingdom Metazoa; phylum Nematoda; class Enoplea; order Mermithida; family Mermithidae; genus Mermis; species Mermis nigrescens. Next base: position 11,913,173 of record JAVLUZ010000145.1, on the reverse strand, counting down.
TTCATTTTTTTTTGTTTTAGTTTTGATTTTTATTTTTATTTCCTTTTTAGTTTTTGTTTTTAAAATTTTTCAAATTTTCTTTATTTTTTAATTTTTGTTATTGATATTTTTAATTTTAATTTTGATTTTTCTTTCTTCATGTTTATATTTCAATGTCTATTTTTATTTTCCAAATTTTTGATATTTAATTGTTATAATGATTTTTATTCTTTGAGTTTTATTTTAAATTATTCCTTAATTTTATTTTTTTTAATTTTAATTTTTCTTTTGTTTTGAATTGTAGTTTTAATTTTAGAAAACAGATCTATTGATCAGGTTTAATATTTTAGAAGTGCAGGTTTTGCCAAAAATTGATTACATTCTTTAATTTTTGTTTTATATGTTTTATTTATTCTTTTATTTTAAGTTTTGATTCTTATAAACAGAGCTATGCTTCAAGTTCATCGTTTTAGAGAAGCAAGTTTTGCCAAAAATTGCAAACCTATTCTTTTAGCATCGAATTATGATTTTCAATTCATGTTCTGAATAATTTTCATTTTTTTTTGTTTTAGTTTTGATTTTTATTTTTATTTCCTTTTTAGTTTTTGTTTTTAAAATTTTCCAAATTTTCTTTATTTTTCAATTTTTAGTTATTGATATTTTTAATTTTAATTTTGATTTTTCTTTCTTCATGTTTATATTTCAATGTCTATTTTTATTTTCCAAATTTTTGATATTTAATTGTTATAATGATTTTTATTCTTTGAGTTTTATTTTAAATTATTCCTTAATTTTATTTTTTTTTAATTTTAATTTTTCATTTGTTTTGAATTGTAGTTTTAATTTTAGAAAACAGATCTATTGATCAGGTTTAATATTTTAGAAATGCAGGTTTTGCCAAAAATTGATTACATTCTTTAATTTTTGTTTTATATGTTTTATTTATTCTTTTATTTTAAGTTTTGATTCTTATAAACAGAGCTATGCTTCAAGTTCATCGTTTTAGAGAAGCAAGTTTTGCCAAAAATTGCAAACCTATTCTATCAGCATCAAATTATAATATTTAATTCATGTTCTGAATAATTTTTATTTTTTTTTGTTTTATTTTTGATTTTTATTTTTATTTCCTTTTTAGTTTTTGTTTTTAAAATTTTTCAAATTTTCTTTATTTTTTAATTTTTGTTATTGATATTTTTAATTTTAATTTTGATTTTTCTTTCTTCATGTTTATATTTCAATGTCTATTTTTATTTTTCAAATTTTTGATATTTAATTGTTATAATGATTTTTATTCTTTGAATTTTATTTTAAATTATTCCTTAATTTTATTTTTTTTTAATTTTAATTTTTCATTTGTTTTGAATTGTAGTTTTAATTTTAGAAAACAGATCTATTGATCAGGTTTAATATTTTAGAAGTGCAGGTTTTGCCAAAAATTGATTACATTCTTTAATTTTTGTTTTATATGTTTTATTTATTCTTTTATTTTAAGTTTTGATTCTTATAAACAGAGCTATGCTTCAAGTTCATCGTTTTAGAGAAGCAAGTTTTGCCAAAAATTGCAAACCTATTCTATCAGCATCAAATTATAATATTTAATTCATGTTCTGAATAATTTTTATTTTTTTTTGTTTTATTTTTGATTTTTATTTTTATTTCCTTTTTAGTTTTTGTTTTTAAAATTTTCCAAATTTTCTTTATTTTTTAATTTTTGTTATTGATATTTTTAATTTTAATTTTGATTTTTCTTTCTTCATGTTTATATTTCAATGTCTATTTTTATTTTTCAAATTTTTGATATTTAATTGTTATAATGATTTTTATTCTTTGAGTTTTATTTTAAATTATTCCTTAATTTTATTTTTTTTTAATTTTAATTTTTCATTTGTTTTGAATTGTAGTTTTAATTTTAGAAAACAGATCTATTGATCAGGTTTAATATTTTAGAAGTGCAGGTTTTGCCAAAAATTGATTACATTCTTTAATTTTTGTTTTATATGTTTTATTTATTCTTTTATTTTAAGTTTTGATTCTTATAAACAGAGCTATGCTTCAAGTTCATCGTTTTAGAGAAGCAAGTTTTGCCAAAAATTGCAAACCTATTCTATCAGCATCAAATTATAATATTTAATTCATGTTCTGAATAATTTTTATTTTTTTTTTGTTTTATTTTTGATTTTTATTTTTATTTCCTTTTTAGTTTTTGTTTTTAAAATTTTTCAAATTTTCTTTATTTTTTAATTTTTGTTATTGATATTTTTAATTTTAATTTTGATTTTTCTTTCTTCATGTTTATATTTCAATGTCTATTTTTATTTTTCAAATTTTTGATATTTAATTGTTATAATGATTTTTATTCTTTGAATTTTATTTTAAATTATTCCTTAATTTTATTTTTTTTTAATTTTAATTTTTCATTTGTTTTGAATTGTAGTTTTAATTTTAGAAAACAGATCTATTGATCAGGTTTAATATTTTAGAAGTGCAGGTTTTGCCAAAAATTGATTACATTCTTTAATTTTTGTTTTATATGTTTTATTTATTCTTTTATTTTAAGTTTTGATTCTTATAAACAGAGCTATGCTTCAAGTTCATCGTTTTAGAGAAGCAAGTTTTGCCAAAAATTGCAAACCTATTCTATCAGCATCAAATTATAATATTTAATTCATGTTCTGAATAATTTTTATTTTTTTTTGTTTTATTTTTGATTTTTATTTTTATTTCCTTTTTAGTTTTTGTTTTTAAAATTTTCCAAATTTTCTTTATTTTTCAATTTTTAGTTATTGATATTTTTAATTTTAATTTTGATTTTTCTTTCTTTATATTTATATTTCAATGTCTATTTTTATTTTCCAAATTTTTGATATTTAATTGTTATAATGATTTTTATTCTTTGAGTTTTATTTTAAATTATTCCTTAATTTTATTTTTTTTTAATTTTAATTTTTCATTTGTTTTGAATTGTAGTTTTAATTTTAGAAAACAGATCTATTGATCAGGTTTAATATTTTAGAAGTGCAGGTTTTGCCAAAAATTGATTACATTCTTTAATTTTTGTTTTATATGTTTTATTTATTCTTTTATTTTAAGTTTTGATTCTTATAAACAGAGCTATGCTTCAAGTTCATCGTTTTAGAGAAGCAAGTTTTGCCAAAAATTGCAAACCTATTCTATCAGCATCAAATTATAATATTTAATTCATGTTCTGAATAATTTTTATTTTTTTTTTGTTTTATTTTTGATTTTTATTTTTATTTCCTTTTTAGTTTTTGTTTTTAAAATTTTTCAAATTTTCTTTATTTTTTAATTTTTGTTATTGATATTTTTAATTTTAATTTTGATTTTTCTTTCTTCATGTTTATATTTCAATGTCTATTTTTATTTTTCAAATTTTTGATATTTAATTGTTATAATGATTTTTATTCTTTGAATTTTATTTTAAATTATTCCTTAATTTTATTTTTTTTTAATTTTAATTTTTCATTTGTTTTGAATTGTAGTTTTAATTTTAGAAAACAGATCTATTGATCAGGTTTAATATTTTAGAAGTGCAGGTTTTGCCAAAAATTGATTACATTCTTTAATTTTTGTTTTATATGTTTTATTTATTCTTTTATTTTAAGTTTTGATTCTTATAAACAGAGCTATGCTTCAAGTTCATCGTTTTAGAGAAGCAAGTTTTGCCAAAAATTGCAAACCTATTCTATCAGCATCAAATTATAATATTTAATTCATGTTCTGAATAATTTTTATTTTTTTTTGTTTTATTTTTGATTTTTATTTTTATTTCCTTTTTAGTTTTTGTTTTTAAAATTTTCCAAATTTTCTTTATTTTTCAATTTTTAGTTATTGATATTTTTAATTTTAATTTTGATTTTTCTTTCTTTATATTTATATTTCAATGTCTATTTTTATTTTCCAAATTTTTGATATTTAATTGTTATAATGATTTTTATTCTTTGAGTTTTATTTTAAATTATTCCTTAATTTTATTTTTTTTTAATTTTAATTTTTCATTTGTTTTGAATTGTAGTTTTAATTTTAGAAAACAGATCTATTGATCAGGTTTAATATTTTAGAAGTGCAGGTTTTGCCAAAAATTGATTACATTCTTTAATTTTTGTTTTATATGTTTTATTTATTCTTTTATTTTAAGTTTTGATTCTTATAAACAGAGCTATGCTTCAAGTTCATCGTTTTAGAGAAGCAAGTTTTGCCAAAAATTGCAAACCTATTCTATCAGCATCAAATTATAATATTTAATTCATGTTCTGAATAATTTTTATTTTTTTTTGTTTTATTTTTGATTTTTATTTTTATTTCCTTTTTAGTTTTTGTTTTTAAAATTTTTCAAATTTTCTTTATTTTTTAATTTTTGTTATTGATATTTTTAATTTTAATTTTGATTTTTCTTTCTTCATGTTTATATTTCAATGTCTATTTTTATTTTTCAAATTTTTGATATTTAATTGTTATAATGATTTTTATTCTTTGAATTTTATTTTAAATTATTCCTTAATTTTATTTTTTTTAATTTTAATTTTTCATTTGTTTTGAATTGTAGTTTTAATTTTAGAAAACAGATCTATTGATCAGGTTTAATATTTTAGAAGTGCAGGTTTTGCCAAAAATTGATTACATTCTTTAATTTTTGTTTTATATGTTTTATTTATTCTTTTATTTTAAGTTTTGATTCTTATAAACAGAGCTATGCTTCAAGTTCATCGTTTTAGAGAAGCAAGTTTTGCCAAAAATTGCAAACCTATTCTATCAGCATCAAATTATAATATTTAATTCATGTTCTGAATAATTTTTATTTTTTTTGTTTTATTTTTGATTTTTATTTTTATTTCCTTTTTAGTTTTTGTTTTTAAAATTTTCCAAATTTTCTTTATTTTTCAATTTTTAGTTATTGATATTTTTAATTTTAATTTTGATTTTTCTTTCTTTATATTTATATTTCAATGTCTATTTTTATTTTCCAAATTTTTGATATTTAATTGTTATAATGATTTTTATTCTTTGAGTTTTATTTTAAATTATTCCTTAATTTTATTTTTTTTTAATTTTAATTTTTCATTTGTTTTGAATTGTAGTTTTAATTTTAGAAAACAGATCTATTGATCAGGTTTAATATTTTAGAAGTGCAGGTTTTGCCAAAAATTGATTACATTCTTTAATTTTTGTTTTATATGTTTTATTTATTCTTTTA
>JAVLUZ010000145.1:11559786-11907882 GCA_036768485.1 Mermis nigrescens | reverse complement strand
CTGTGCCACTACTTGGACGTTACTCAAAAGGGTCTTAGCTACTTATTAAAAAAAAGTTGAGGGGGTTTACCCGGACTTGAGAGAGTTACATCCCTGCATCAAAAAACATGGTGTCTTACTGTAGCTTATGTAGCTTACTGTAGATTCATGCTAGAGAAAAATTTTTTGCACCAATCGATAGATCTTTTTAAAGCGCATCTAATGATGCTAATGAAAATGATCTAGCATTCAAAGAAACCTTTTTATTATGGTTTATTGAAAGTATCAATTTTTTATACTGTAAGAAATTCTATTTCTCGAGAAGTATCCTATTTAAACGCATGAGACTTAAACCGCTAGAATCCTTAGACAATACTCTTTTAGAAAATGAAGTATCCAAAAAAATGACGAGAATCTCGTCAAGATATCTAATGACAAACAATGCATTATTAAAATAAAACGTGTTATTACTGTAGCTTACTGTAGGTCAATGGAATCACAAAGTTTTTAGCATCAATCGATAGATCTTTTTAAGGCGCATCTAATGATGCTAATAAAAGTGATTTTGCCTCATTAGAAACACTTTTACAGCTGTTTATAAAAAGTAGCAATTTTTCATACTGTAGATTACTGTAGAACACGGAGAAAACATCAAATCAAAAAAGTAAGGACATTTTCGGATTCAGCGTCAAATTTTGATTCTATTTATGTGCTTATTTGTTCAATACAATCAAAACGTTGACATGAAAAATGCTCATTTTTAAAAAAACAGCAAAAAAATGGCACATTTGAGGCTACAGTAACCCGACATCAACAATTTATGAGCAAAGAAAGATATATATGATAGACGACCCGATTTAGAACCACATATGTAAAAATAAAAAAATTCTGTGCAGCCGTTTTTGAGAAAATTTGGAGAGAAAAAAGTGCTAGTTTTAGATTTCTTACTGTAGCTCGCGAACCAATGACTTTTATGAGACGGGACTTGTTTCATTGAAAAGAGCGCAAAATTTTACCCAAGCCGATTTGTCTCCTTTGGAGATACAAATCCAGAAGATGGCGAGGCTCTAGGAGCAATGCCTGAGGAGCTACGGGCAAAAAAACGTTTTGGGCCAAAATTGGCCAAAATCTACAGTAATCCAGGGAGCGGTCGTAGAAAGTTTTAACCAACATTTTTGGAAGTTTCAGCCCAAATTACCCCCAGTACACCCTCTTTCATATTTTTAAAAAATCGCTAGAAAAATTTCCCTTCTACTTTCTTATTATAAGAAACCAGACTATGCGCTGCGCGCATAGTCTGGTTTGTTCGCTTCGCTCACGGAGAAGGCCGTAAAATTCTCTACAAAACAAAAAAAAATTTCTGAAAATTGGTCAAGAATTGAGAAAGTTATGAAGAAAATAAGGAGAACCAATCCGTGAAGTAGCAAATCAATCAGTGTAGCTTATAGAACATGGTTTACTGTAACTGTATTCAGGTTATTTACAATTAATGTTATATCATGGAACAGTAGGCGCTTGGCGCCTATTTCTCTTCTGGGTAATAAACTATTTTGCAGTGCTTGATCATATTCCAAAATTAATTACTTTACAGTTTACTTAGGCACCTTCAACATCATGGACTGGAAAAGGATGGGCTTATCCCCCTAGAAATGTTCCCACACCCCTAAATATACTTATGACTGTCATAAACCATTTATGTTTTCAGCTAGAACATAAGACAACTTAAAAATTTGAAAGCGCGGCTGCGCCGCGCTTTGTACTGATTCCAGCCACCTGCTCAAACGTGCAACCTTTTGTTTTCTGATACAGACTAACTTTGTCTTGCATGATGCACCTTGTGACCTTGTATGTGCTTGCTTTACTTGCATGGTGCGCTTTGTTCACCATATATGCGCTCGCTTTGCTCGCATGGTGCGCTTCACGTGCCTACATGTGCTTGCTTTGCTCGCACAGTGCGCTTCGCGAACTTATACATGCTTGCTTTGCTTGCAGGTGCACTTTGCGCACCTACATGCGCTTGCTTTGCTTGCATTGTCCACTTTGCGCACCTATATGTGCTTGCTTTGCTTGCATGGTGTGCTTCGGGCAGTTGCAAAAATCAAAAATTTTAACTTTGACAGTTATCTTTGAAACACATCCTCCCCTCCCTGATCTTAATTCAAGCACTACATTTACTTTGTATAATAACTAAAAAAGGGCATGCTTGACTTTGCTGCACTTGCACAATGCACTTTGCGCACTATGCTTGCACTTGCATGACTCTCAAGGTATGCTTTGAACACCATATACCCTTTTACTACTTAACACACCTTTACACACTTGCTTGACTCGCATTGTGCGCAACGCACACCATGTTTGTGCTCACTGCACTCACATGGAGTGTTCAGCGCACCATGTTGGTCAACTAAGGATTAATTATTCACAGAACATATAACAAAACTAATTATTTAAAATCTAACTTCAAAAAGCCATGACAGAGGTAAACTGAAAAATGCCTTACCCATACAAGTAACAGGGGTTGAGAAGGGGATTCCTAACCTGAAATTGATCTTCCCCCTTTCTCCCTCAATGCCAGGAAAGTTTTGACACTCTTCCCCATTTTTCAGAGCCATTACATTTTTGGCAGTTTTTGGGTGTTTATGGAGGTCATTTACCCCCTCACCCTCTAAAAACAGCCATAATTACCCCCCCCAATTTTGAGCTATTGCATGCATACATGTAACAGGAAGGATGGGGGATACTCCACACTCAAAGTCCGACATCCCTATCTAGTGCAGAGCCAGAAAATATTTGATTACCCTATTCTTAGGAAAGACTTAAAATTTGCCTACTTTCGGAAAATGTCGAAAACCTAGGTTTTTATGAGAATCTGGATAAACAATCCAAGATTTTAATTATTTTTGATTGGTTCTGCCCTGACCCTCGTATTGAGATCCTTTTATGGGCCTGGTAGATTATGTTACACCATTACCTGAAAAGCCATAGACTTTGTAATTTGAATTCTGTTGCATGAAACTGGTATAATTCCAAAAAGTAGTAAAAGGAATATAATTCATCAATAAATGTTGCAACCTGAAAATGAAAAACAAATGAAAATACCTAAACAGTAAAAAGTGGGCATAGGCTTGGGCTATATTTCTCGCTAAAAATTTAATTCTTGCCCACTTTTGGAAAAGGTTAAATGAATTATCAAAGATTTTAACCATTTCAAAAGAGTGGTGTTTGGCTTAGGCTTAGGCTATATTTCTTGGAAAAAATTGAATTCTTGCTCTTTTTGGAAACACTTCCACCATCTAAACAATTATAACAAATGTAAATACTTATGCAGTAAAAAGTGGGATAGGCTTAAGCTATATTTTTTGCTAAAAATTTAATTCTTGCCCATTTTTGGAAAAGGTTGAATGAATTATCAAAGATTTTAATCATTTCAAAAGAGTGGGCTTTGGCTTAGGCTTAGGCTATATTTCTTGCTAAAAATTTAATTCTTGCCCATTTTTAAAAAAGGTTGAAGGAATTATCTAAGATTTTAATCATTTCAAAAGAGTGTGCTTTGGCTTAGGCTTAGGCTATATTTCTTGCTAAAAATTTAATTCTTGCCCATTTTTAAAAAAGGTTGAAGGAATTATCTAAGATTTTAATCATTTCAAAAGAGTGTGCTTTGGCTTAGGCTTAGGCTATATTTCTTGGAAAAAATTGAATTCTTGCTCTTTTTGGAAACACTCCCACCATCTAAACAATTATAACAAATGTAAATACTTATGCAGTAAAAAGTGGGGTTAGGCTTAGGCTTAGGCTTGATTCCTCAATTCTTGGAAAAAATATGAATTCTTGCCTGTTTCTGGAAAATGTTGAAAAATTGTGAGAATCTGGATGAATTATCCAAACTTTTAATCATCAAGATAAGCCTTTGTTTTCTAAAGCAGTACAGAATAGAGCTTTCAAATGAAAAACACACCCTAAAGTACTTTTTAGGTTTATAAAATACCTAGATAGCTTCCAAGTTGAAAAAACCAAAGTTCAAAAACCAATCCTCAAATAACTTGTACACTGAGGTAACATATTCGCCAAAAATTCTAGAATCCTCTTAATAAGAAAATAATTCGCTTTTTGGAAATTCTCAGAAGATTGCCAAGTTTATTCATCTGACCTTAATGACAAAAAATCATAAATTTTAACTTTTCTATCTAGCTTTCTTCCCTCTCAAAATTTAGGCGAAGCGCTTTGCTAAGTATACATAATCCCTTAAAGACAAAAAATCACTTTTGGAAACTTTCAGATCACCTAAATTCATTGTTTGCCATTAGTGGTGAATAACCCAAAATTCAGCAATTCTTGATGAAATCAATAGAAAGCAGGGCTGCGCCCTGCTTTCTTTGAATTCTACTTATGTTTTGGCCATAACAAATGAACTTTATTCTGTTCACTATTGCATATTTTGTTCAAAGCTTTCCTTGAAGCCAGCAATTCGAAAAAATTGAGGAAGCTTGTGATTCATAGAAATTAATGAAACTCCATAAAATGCAATACAGCAAGGCCTACAAATTCATTCATAGGACATGTTGTTCCTTTTGGAGTACCAAGAGCTCCATGTTACACATTTAGGGAAAGCATTATATTGCTGCTTCCATTTCCGGCTTTTACCCATTTTTCCATTTTCCATTTCCGGCTTTAACCCATTTTCCATTTCCATTTCCGCATTTCAGCCACACCAATAATATACTAATCCGTTTTCACCCCTCCCCATTTCAATCTCCTTTTGCATCCATGCCCTAAAGTCTGACCAAATAACAGTAGCAGACAGCAAGCAGAGGCTTGCAAAAAAATTGAATTTACAGTAATGAGCTTTGCAATCAAAGTTATATCACACTAATTTCTTATCACTGTAAATATGTAACTTGCAATCAAGCTGACATTGAATTGTTTCATAAACACGGCAATGTATGTCATGAAATATATCACTTTGTGCTTTTCTCTTGTTCTTCTTTACCTTTTGATAACTAATAATGATCACGTCCTTTATTCAAGAATCATCGTTGAATCATAGTACATAATAATACAAAATGCGCAAACATCAACTTAATAGTAATCAGGTTACTGTAACTTCGGAATTGTGACTTCTCGGCTTCCAAATGCTTGTTTCATATTCTGAAGTAAATAAAGTTTAGTCAGCTACAGTAAATAGTCAGGGGTAAAAGAGCATAATTATACCGCCTCTGCACCATGTATCCTTAGCATGCATAATATACACTGAAATTTCATATCTGTGACTACACATAAACCTCTATCAAAATTGGTTTTTATGGCTTATCCCTGGCCTAGATAGGCCCTTTCCAGACAAAATATTAATGTGGCATCAACATTTCAAAAAGAATAACGCAAAAACTATGTTCTAACCCTGGGAGCACTTTTTTCAAATTGAGCAAAACTTTGAAAATTCATAACTCCATTAATATTAGTCCAATCTTGACAAACTTTTTTTGTTATGATGCTTAGAGCACTCGCCAACAGGAAAAAATATAAACACTTGCATAGCAACATTTTGGCAAAAGTCCAAGATTTGCCATTTTTCGGCTAAACTTTGAAGCCTCATATCTCAAGTAATATCTAATTTGAAATCATGAGACTTAGACCGCTATAATCCTTAGACAATACTCTTTATACGAGCAAAGTAATGAAAAAAGCTATGGGCGCGTCGCCAAGATATCTACTGACAAAAAAATCACGCATCAGATTACTGTAGCTTACTGTAGGTCAACGCTAGCTCCAAGTTTATTGCACCAATCGATAGATCTTTTTAAGGCGCATCTAATGACGTTTTGAAATCCGATCTAGCTTCAACAGAAACAGTTTTAACAAAATTTTTCAGAATGATCAATTTTTCTTACTGTAGATACTGTAGCTCCATGAAGAATTCTTTAAATCGAAAAAGTAACAACATTTTCGGATTCAGCGTTAAATTCTGATCCTATTTATGTGCTTAATTGTTCACTACAACCAAACCGTTGATATGAAAAATGCCAATTTTCAAAAAAATTGCTAAAAAATGGCACTTTTCCGGAAACAGTATCCCGGCAACAAAAAATAAAAATCCGATACTTATATATCCTTGTTCTACGCCTCAAACTGCATATTATAGTGAAAGATCAATAAGGGATCAATTGCCAATTTTGAGCTAGAGCCTTTGAAAAAATCATCAATTTTTTATTTCTTACTGTAGCTCGCGAACTATTGACTTTCATGAAACGGGACTTTTTTCATTGAAAAGAGCGCAAAATTTTACCCAAGCAGATTTGAGTCCCTTTGGGACAACCAAATCCGAGAGATGGCGACGCTCTAGGAGCAAAGCCTGAGGAGCTACGGCCCAAAAACCGTTTTAGCCAAAATTGGCAAAAAGCTACAGTAATCCAGGGAGCGGTCGTAGAAAGTTTTTACCAACATTTTTGAAAGTTTCAGCCCAAATTACCCCCAGTACCCCCTTTTTCATTTTTTTAAAACTTCACAGGAAAAAATTCCCTTCTACTTTCTTATTATAAGAACCAGACTATGCGCTGCGCGCATAGTCTGGTTTGTTCGCTTCGCTCACGGAGAAGGCCGTAAAATTCTCTACAAAACAAAATTTTTTTGTCAAAATTGGATGAAAATTGATAAAGTTATGAACAAAATGAGATTTTTGAAAAATTTACAGAGAAAAAATGCTCGCATAGTCTGGTTTGTTACCACGAGCTAAGGTTGTAGGCTACAGAACAAAAAAAATTTATGAAAATTGGTCAAGAATTGAGAAAGTTATGAAGAAAATAAGGAGACCCAATCCCTGAAGTAGCAAATAAATCAGTGTAGCCTATAGATAACGGTTTACTGTAACTGTATTCAGGTATTTACAATTGATGTTTAGGCGCTTGGTGCCCATTTCTCTGCTGGGTCATAAACTATTTTGCAGTGCTTGATCATATTCCAAAATTAATTACTTTACAGTTTACTGAGGCACCTTCAACATCATGGACTGGAAACGGATGGGCTTACCCCTTAGAAATGTTACAACACCCCTATATATACTTATGAGTGTCATTAACCATTCATGTTTTAAGCTAGAACATTTGACAACTCAAAAAGTTGAAAGCGCAGGCTGCGCCGCGCTTTGTACTGATTCCAGCCACCTGCTCAAAGGTGCAATCTTTTTGCTTTGCTTGCATGATGCGCTTGCTTGCAACGTGCGCTTTGTGCACCAACACGCACTCACTTCACTCACATACTCAAAAACTTATCCCCTCCCTGAACTTAATTCAAGTACTATGCTTAATTTGTTCAAGAACTAAAAAAGGGCAAAGATGCAAAAATCGAAAATTCAAACTTTGACACTTACCTTTCAAAAACTTATCCCCTCCCAGAACTTAATTCAAGTACTACGCTTAATTTGTTTAATAACTTAAAAAAGGGCAAAGATGCAAAAATCGAAAATTTAAACTTTGACACTTACTTTTCAAAAACTTATCCCCTCCCTGAACTTAATTTGAGTACTACGCTTAATTTCTTTTATAACTAAAAAAGGGCATGCTTGACTTTGCTGCACTTGCACAATGCACTTTGCACACCATGCACGCCCTTGCTTGACTCTCAAGGTGTGCTCTGAACACCAAATACCCTTTTACTACTTCACACACCTTTACATGCTTGCTTGACTTGCATGGTGCGCAAAGCACACCTGTTTGTGCTCACTGCACTCACATGGAGTGTTCAGCGCACCATGTTGGTCAACTAAGGATTAATTATTCACATAACATATAACAAAACTAATTATTTAAAATCTAGCTTCAAAAAGCCATGACAGAGGTAAACTGAAAAATGCCTTACCCATACAAGTAACAGGGGTGAGAAGGGGATTCCCAACCTGAAATTGATCTTCCCCCTTTCTCCCTCAATGCCAGGAAATTCTTAAAACTCTTCCCCAATTTTCAGAGCCATTACATTTTTGGCAGTTTTTGGGTGTTTAAGGAGGTCATTTACCCCTCCCCTTCTGAAAACAGCAATGATTACCCCCAATTTCGAGCTATTACATGCATACATGTAACAGGAAGGATGGGGGATACTCCACACCCGAAGTCCGACATCCCTATTTAGTGCAGAGCAAGAAAATGTTTGACTACCCTATTGTTAGGAAAGAGTTAAAATTTGCCTACTTTCGGAACACGTTGAAAACCTAGGTTTTTATGAGAATCTGTATGAATAATCCGAGACTTTAATTATTTTAGGTTGGGTCTGCCCTGACCCTCTTATTGAGATCGTTTTATGGGCCTGGTAGATTATGTTGCACCATTACCTGAAAAGTCATAGATTTTGCAATTTGAATTCTGTTGCATAAAACTGGTATAATTCCAAAAAGTAGTAAAAGGAATATAAGTCTTCATCAATAAATATTACAACCTGAAAATGAAAAAAACATGAAAATACCTAAACAGTAAAAAGTGGGTTAGGCTTAGGCTATATTTCTTGCTAAAAATTTAATTCTTGCCTATTTTTGGAAAAAAATTGGAAGAATTACCCAAGATTTTAACCATTTCAAAAGAGTGGGCTTAGGCTTAGGCTATATTTCTTGCAAAAAATTGAATTCTTGCCTTTTTTGGAAACACACCCACCATCTAAAAAATTTAAACAAATGTAAATATTTATGCAGTAAAAAGTGGGGTTAAGCTTAGGCTTAGGCTTGATCCCTCAATTCTTGGAAAAAATGAATTCTTGCCTGTTTCTGGAAAATGTTGGAAAATTGTGAGAATTAGGTTTATAAAATACCTAGATAGCATCCAAGTTGAAAAAAACCAAAGTTCAAAGAGCCAATCTTCAAAAAACTTGTACACTGAGTTAACTTAGGGACATATTTGCCAAAAATTCTAGAATCCTCTTAATAAGAAAATAATTCGCTTTTGGAAACTCTCAGAAGATCGCCAAATTTAATCATCTGACCCTAATGACAAAAAACCAAAAATCATAAATTTAAACTTTGCCATCTAGATTTCTTTCCTCTCAAAATTTAGGCCAAGCGCTGCGCTAAGTATACATAATCCCTTAAAGACAAAAAAATCACTTTTGATAACTTTCAGATCACCTAAAATTGTTATTTGCTATTAGTAATGAATAAACCAAAATTCGGGAATTCATGATGAAATTGATGGAAAGCAGGGCTGCGCCCTGCTTTACTTGAATTCTACTTATGCTTCGGACATAACAAACGTACTTAATTCTGTTCATTATTGCAGATTTTGTTAAAAGCTTTCCTTGAAGCCAGCAATTTGAAAAAATTGAGAAAGCTTGTGATTCATACAAATTCATGAAACTCAATAAAATGCAATCCAGCATGGCCCACAAATTCATTCATAGGACATGTTGTTCCTTTTGGAGTACAAAGAGCTCCATGTTACCCATTTAAAGACAGCATTATATTGCTGCTTCCATTTCCGGCGTCTAACCACTTTTCCATTTTCCATTTTTTGGCTTTACCCATTTTTCCATTTTCCATTTCCGGCTTTTACCCATTTTCCATTTCCAATTTCATTTAAGGATTTTACCCACACCCATAATTTACTAATCCGATTTCACCAATCCCCATCTCACTCTCATTGTGCATCCATGCCCTAAAGCCCGACCGAATCACAATAGCAGTCAGCCAATCAAGCAAAAGCTTGCATAAGAGAGGATTTACAGTAATCAGTTCTTTAATCAAAAATTGTAACTTGCAACAAAGATAAGATCAAATTATTCTAACAACACCTTAATTAATGTCATAAAATTTTTCTATTGTGCCTTCTCTGCTTCCTAATGTTTGTTTCATACTCTTAAATACATAAAGTTTAGTCAGCTACAGTAATCAATCAATGGCAAAAGAGCATTATCATTACCCTCTTGTTACACTCTACTCTAAGGATGCAAAAAATTTAAAAATTCATAACTCTGCTAATAATGATCCAATTTGAACAAACTTTTTTTTCAGTAGCCTACTTATATGTGCTTGCTTTGCGCACCTATACGTGCTTGCTTTGCTCGCATGGTGCATCTACACACGCTTGCTTTGCTCGCATGGTGTGCTTTGCGCACCTATACGTGCTTGCTTTGCTCGCATGGTGCACTCCGCACAACTACACGCGCTCGCTTCACTCGCATGGTGCGCTTACACGCTTGCTTTGCTCGCATGGTGCGCTCAGCACACCTATACTCGCTTGCTTTGCTCGCATGGTGCACTCCGCGCACCTATATGTGCTCACTTTGCTTGCATAGTGCACTTTGCGCACCTACACGCGCTTGCTTTGCTTGCATGGTGTGATTCACGTATCTCTACGTGCTCGCTAGTATACATTATATACACTGAAATTTCATATCTGTTACTATACATCCACCTCTGTCAAAATTGGTGTCAAAGACTTACCCTTGGCCCACATGGGCGCGTGCAATGAAAAATATTTATCTGGCATCAATATTTCATATGAAAAACGCAAGAACTACGTTCTAACCCTTTCGGGAGCACTTTTCTTAAAATTTTTCAAAATTTGGAAAAAATTTAAAAATTCACTGCTCCTTCAATGTAGATCCAATTTTAACAAACTTTTTTTTGTTTAGTAGCTAACTGCATTAGCTTTTAAAAAACAATTTGGAAAAAATTCTGTCGCTACAGTAACCCCTTTAAAAACTAAGTATTTTACACAAAACTTTAAACCCACATTGCTCAAGTTACAGACTTATCCCAGCTGTGCCACTACCTTGACCTTCTTCAAAAAGATCTTAGCTATTTATTAAAACAATTTGAGGGGGTTTTATCTGGACTTGAAAGAGTTGTATCCCTGCATAAAAAAACATGGTGTCTTACTGTAGCTTATGTAGCTTACTGTAGATTAATGTCTGGTTTGCATAGTCTGGTTTGTTCGCTTCACTCACGGAGAAGGCCGTAAAATTCTCTACAAAACAAAAAAAATTTCTGAAAGTTGGTCAAGAATTGAGAAAGTTATGAACAAAATAAGAAGAACCAATCCCCAAAGTAGCAAATCAATCAGTGTAGCTTATAGAACATGGTTTACTGTAACTGTATTCAGGTATTTACAATTAATGTAATATCATGAAACAGTAGGCGCTTGGCGCCCATTTCTCTGCTGGGTAATAAATTATTTTGCAGTGCTTGATCATATTCCAAAATTAATTACTTTACAGTCTACTTAAGCACCTCCAACATCATGGACTGGAAAAGGATGGGCTTATCCCCCTAGAAATGTTCCCACACCCCTAAATATACTTATGACTGTCATAAACCATTTATGTTTTCAGCTAGAACATAAGACAACTTAAAAATTTGAAAGCGCGGCTGCGCCGCGCTTTGTACTGATTCCAGCCACCTGCTCAAACGTGCAACCTTTTGTTTTCTGATACAGACTAACTTTTCTTGCATGATGCACCTTGTGACCTTGTATGTGCTTGCTTCACTTGCATGGTGCGCTTTGTTCACCATATATGCGCTCGCTTTGCTTGCATGGTGTGCTTCGCGCAGTTGCAAAAATCAAAAATTTTAACTTTGACAGTTATCTTTGAAACACATCCTCCCTCCCTGATCTTAATTCAAGCACTACATTTACTTTGTATGATAACTAAAAAAGGGCATGCTTGACTTTGCTGCACTTGCGCAATGCACTTTGCGCACTATGCTTGCACTTGCATGACTCTCAAGGTATGCTTTGAACACCATATACCCTTTTACTACTTAACACATCTTTACACGCTTGCTTGACTCGCATTGTGCGCAACGCACACCATGTTTGTGCTCACTGCACTCACATGGACTGTTCAGCGCACCATGTTGGTCAACTAAGGATTAATTATTCACAGAACATATAACAAAACTAATTATTTAAAATCTAACTTCAAAAAGCCAAGACAGAGGTAAACTGAAAAATGCCTTACCCATACAAGTAACAGGGGTTGAGAAGGGGATTCCTAACCTGAAATTGATGTTCCCCCTTTCTCCCTCAATGCCAGGAAATTTTTGACACTCTTCCCCAATTTTCAGAGCCATTACATTTTTGGCAGTTTTTGGGTTTATGGAGGTCATTTACCCCCTCACCCTCTAAAAACAGCCATAATTACCCCCCCAATTTTGAGCTATTGCATGCATACAAGTAACAGGAAGGATGGGGGATACTCCACACCCAAAGTCTGACATCCCTATCTAGTGCAGAGCCAGAAAATATTTGATTACCCTATTCTTAGGAAAGACTTAAAATTTGCCTACTTTCGGAAAATGTCGAAAACCTAGGTTTTTATGAGAATCTGGATAAACAATCCAAGATTTTAATTATTTTTGATTGGTTCTGCACTGACCCTCGTATTGAGATCCTTTTATGGGCCTGGTAGATCATGTTACACCATTACCTGAAAAGCCATAGACTTTGTAATTTGAATTCTGTTGCATGAAACTGGTATAATTCCAAAAAGTAGTAAAAGGAATATAATTCATCAATAAATGTTGCAACCTGAAAATGAAAAAAATGAAAATACCTAAACAGTAAAAAGTGGGCATAGGCTTAGGCTATATTTCTCGCTAAAAATTGAATTCTTACCCATTTTTTGTAAAGGTTGGAAGAATTATCCAAGATTTTAACCATTTCAAAAGAGTGGGCTTAGGCTTAGGCTATATTTCTTGCTAAAAAGTTAATTCTGTGCCCATTTTGGGAAAAGGGTGAATGAATTATCCAAGATTTTAATCATTTCAAAAGTGTAGGCTTAGGCTTAGGCTATATTTCTTGCTAAAAAGTTAATTCTTGCCCATTTTTGGAAAAGGCTGAATGGATTATCCAAGATTTTAATCATTTCAAAAGAGTGGGCTTAGGCTTATGCTATATTTCTTCCTAAAAATTTAATCATTGCCCATTTTTGGAAAGTGTTGAATGAATTATCCAATATTTTAATCATTTCAAAAGAGTGGAGTTAGGCTTAGGCTTAGGCTATATTTCTTGCAAAAAATTGAATTATTGCCCTTTTTGGAAACACACCCACCATCTAAAACTTAATACAAATGTGAATACTTATGCGGTAAAAAGTGGGGTTAGGCTTAGGCTTAGGCTTGATTCCTCAATTCTTGGAGAAAATATGAATTCTTGCCTGTTTCTGGAAAATGTTGGAAAATTGTGAGAATTAGGTTTATAAAATACCTAGATAGCATCCAAGTTGAAAAAAACCAAAGTTCAAAGAGCCAATCTTCAAAAAACTTGTACACTGAGTTAACTTAGGGACATATTTGCCAAAAATTCTAGAATCCTCTTAATAAGAAAATAATTCGCTTTTGGAAACTCTCAGAAGATCGCCAAATTTAATCATCTGACCCTAATGACAAAAAACCAAAGATCATAAATTTAAACTTTGCCATCTAGATTTCTTTCCTCTCAAAATTTAGGCCAAGCGCTGCGCTAAGTATACATAATCCCTTAAAGACAAAAAAATCACTTTTGATAACTTTCAGATCACCTAAAATCATTATTTGCTATTAGTAATGAATAAACCAAAATTCGGGAATTCATGATGAAATTGATGGAAAGAAGGGCTGCGCCCTGCTTTACTTGAATTCTACTTATGCTTCGGACATAACAAACATACTTTATTCTGTTCATTATTGCAGATTTTGTTAGAAGCTTTCCTTGAAGCCAGCAATTTGAAAAAATTGAGAAAGCTTGTGATTCATACAAATTCATGAAACTCAATAAAATGCAATCCAGCATGGCCTACAAATTCATTCATAGGACATGTTGTTCCTTTTGGAGTACAAAGAGCTCCATGTTACCCATTTAAAGACAGCATTATATTGCTGCTTCCATTTCCGGCGTCTAACCACTTTTCCATTTTCCATTTTTTGGCTTTACCCATTTTTCCATTTTCCATTTCCGGCTTTTACCCATTTTCCATTTCCAATTTCATTTAAGGATTTTACCCACACCCATAATTTACTAATCCGTTTTCACCCCTCCCCATCTCACTCTCATTGTGCATCCATGCCCTAAAGCCCGACCGAATCACAATAGCAGTCAGCCAATCAAGCAAAAGCTTGCATAAGAGAGGATTTACAGTAATCAGCTCTTTAATCAAAAATTGTAACTTGCAACAAAGATAAGATCAAATTATTCTAACAACACCTTAATTGATGTCATAAAATTTTTGTGTTGTGCCCTCTCTGCTTCCTAATGTTTGCTTCATACTCTTAAATACATAAAGTTTAGTCAGCTACAGTAATCAGTCAATGGCAAAAGAGCATTATCATTACCCTCTTGTTACACTCTACTCTAAGGATGCTAAAAATTTAAAAATTCATAACTCTGCTAATAATGATCCAATTTGAACAAACTTTTTTTTCAGTAGCCTACTTATATGTGCTTGCTTTGCGCACCTTTACGTGCTTGCTTTGCTCGCATGGTGCACTCCGCACATCTACACACGCTTGCTTTGCTCGCATGGTGTGCTTTGCGCACCTATACGTGCTTGCTTTGCTCGCATGGTGCACTCCGCACAACTACACGCGCTCGCTTCACTTGCATGGTGCGCTTACACGCTTGCTTTGCTCACATAGTGCGCTTTGTGCACTTGTAGGCACTCGCTTTGCTCGCAAGGTGCACTTTGCGCACTTGTATGCACTTGCTTTGCTTGCATGGTGCTCTTTGCGCACTTGTATGCACTTGCTTTGCTTGCATGGTGCTCTTTGCGCACCTGCATGCGTTTGCTTTACTCGCATGGTGCTCTTTGTGCACCTATATGCGCTCGCTAGTATACATTATATACACTGAAGTTTCATATCTGTTACTATACATCAACCCCTGTCTAAATTCGTTTTGTAGACTTACCCTTGACCCACATAGGCGCTTGCAACAAAAAATATTACTCTGGCATCACTATTACCTTTGAAAAACGCAAGAACTACGTTCTAACCCTTCCGGGAGCACTTTCTTCGAAATTTTTCAAAATTTGGAAAAATTCAAAAATTCACTGCTCCACTAATATTTATCCAATGTGAACAAACTTTTTTTTGTTTATTGGCTTACTGCATGGGCTTTTGAAAAAAAATTTTGAAAAAATTCTGTCGCTAGAGTAACCCCTTAAAAACTAATTTTTTACACAAAACTCTTAAGTCATAATGCTTAAGTTACACTCTTATCCCAGCTGTGCCACTACTTGCACGTTACTCAGAAGGGTCTTGGCTACTTATTAAAAAACAGTTGAGGGGGTTTACCCGGACTTGAGAGAGTTACATCCCTGCATCAAAAAACATGGTGTCTTACTGTAGCTTATGTAGCTTACTGTAGATTCATGCTAGAGAAAAATATTTCTCGCTAAAAATTGAATTCTTACCCATTTTTTGTAAAGGTTGGAAGAATTATCCAAGATTTTAACCATTTCAAAAGAGTGGGCTTAGGCTTAGGCTATATTTCTTGCTAAAAAGTTAATTTGTGCCCATTTTGGGAAAAGGGTGAATGAATTATCCAAGATTTTAATCATTTCAAAAGTGTGGGCTTAGGCTTAGGCTATATTTCTTGCTAAAAGTTAATTCTTGCCCATTTTTGGAAAAGGCTGAATGGATTATCCAAGATTTTAATCATTTCAAAAGAGTGGGCTTAGGCTTATGCTATATTTCTTCCTAAAAATTTAATCATTGCCCATTTTTGGAAAGTGTTGAATGAATTATCCAATATTTTAATCATTTCAAAAGAGTGGAGTTAGGCTTAGGCTTAGGCTATATTTCTTGCAAAAAAATTGAATTATTGCCCTTTTTGGAAACACACCCACCATCTAAAACTTAATACAAATGTGAATACTTATGCGGTAAAAAGTGGGGTTAGGCTTAGGCTTAGGCTTGATTCCTCAATTCTTGGAGAAAAATATGAATTCTTGCCTGTTTCTGGAAAATGTTGGAAAATTGTGAGAATTAGGTTTATAAAATACCTAGATAGCATCCAAGTTGAAAAAAACCAAAGTTCAAAGAGCCAATCTTCAAAAAACTTGTACACTGAGTTAACTTAGGGACATATTTGCCAAAAATTCTAGAATCCTCTTAATAAGAAAATAATTCGCTTTTGGAAACTCTCAGAAGATCGCCAAATTTAATCATCTGACCCTAATGACAAAAAACCAAAGATCATAAATTTAAACTTTGCCATCTAGATTTCTTTCCTCTCAAAATTTAGGCCAAGCGCTGCGCTAAGTATACATAATCCCTTAAAGACAAAAAAATCACTTTTGATAACTTTCAGATCACCTAAAATCATTATTTGCTATTAGTAATGAATAAACCAAAATTCGGGAATTCATGATGAAATTGATGGAAAGAAGGGCTGCGCCCTGCTTTACTTGAATTCTACTTATGCTTCGGACATAACAAACATACTTTATTCTGTTCATTATTGCAGATTTTGTTAGAAGCTTTCCTTGAAGCCAGCAATTTGAAAAAATTGAGAAAGCTTGTGATTCATACAAATTCATGAAACTCAATAAAATGCAATCCAGCATGGCCTACAAATTCATTCATAGGACATGTTGTTCCTTTTGGAGTACAAAGAGCTCCATGTTACCCATTTAAAGACAGCATTATATTGCTGCTTCCATTTCCGGCGTCTAACCACTTTTCCATTTTCCATTTTTTGGCTTTACCCATTTTTCCATTTTCCATTTCCGGCTTTTACCCATTTTCCATTTCCAATTTCATTTAAGGATTTTACCCACACCCATAATTTACTAATCCGTTTTCACCCCTCCCCATCTCACTCTCATTGTGCATCCATGCCCTAAAGCCCGACCGAATCACAATAGCAGTCAGCCAATCAAGCAAAAGCTTGCATAAGAGAGGATTTACAGTAATCAGCTCTTTAATCAAAAATTGTAACTTGCAACAAAGATAAGATCAAATTATTCTAACAACACCTTAATTGATGTCATAAA
This sequence comes from Mermis nigrescens, assembly GCA_036768485.1. NCBI lineage: Eukaryota > Metazoa > Nematoda > Enoplea > Mermithida > Mermithidae > Mermis > Mermis nigrescens. Next base: position 11,890,959 of record JAVLUZ010000145.1, on the reverse strand, counting down.
ATTTTTGTGTTGTGCCCTCTCTGCTTCCTAATGTTTGCTTCATACTCTTAAATACATAAAGTTTAGTCAGCTACAGTAATCAGTCAATGGCAAAAGAGCATTATCATTACCCTCTTGTTACACTCTACTCTAAGGATGCTAAAAATTTAAAAATTCATAACTCTGCTAATAATGATCCAATTTGAACAAACTTTTTTTTTCAGTAGCCTACTTATATGTGCTTGCTTTGCGCACCTTTACGTGCTTGCTTTGCTCGCATGGTGCACTCCGCACATCTACACACGCTTGCTTTGCTCGCATGGTGTGCTTTGCGCACCTATACGTGCTTGCTTTGCTCGCATGGTGCACTCCGCACAACTACACGCGCTCGCTTCACTTGCATGGTGCGCTTACACGCTTGCTTTGCTCACATAGGTGCGCTTTGTGCACTTGTAGGCACTCGCTTTGCTCACAAGGTGCACTTTGCGCACTTGTATGCACTTGCTTTGCTTGCATGGTGCTCTTTGCGCACTTGTATGCACTTGCTTTGCTTGCATGGTGCTCTTTGCGCACCTGCATGCGCTTGCTTTGCTCGCATGGTGCTCTTTGTGCACCTATATGCGCTCGCTAGTATACATTATATACACTGAAGTTTCATATCTGTTACTATACATCAACCCCTGTCTAAATTCGTTTTGTAGACTTACCCTCGACCCACATAGGCGCTTGCAACAAAAAATATTACTCTGGCATCACTATTACCTTTGAAAAACGCAAGAACTACGTTCTAACCCTTCCGGGAGCACTTTCTTCGAAATTTTTCAAAATTTGGAAAAAATTCAAAAATTCACTGCTCCACCAATATTTATCCAATGTGAACAAACTTTTTTTGTTTATTAGCTTACTGCATGGGCTTTTGAAAAAAAATTTTGAAAAAAATTCTGTCGCTACAGTAACCCCTTAAAAACTAATTTTTTTACACAAAACTCTTAAGTCATAATGCTTAAGTTACACTCTTATCCCAGCTGTGCCACTACTTGCACGTTACTCAGAAGGGTCTTGGCTACTTATTAAAAAACAGTTGAGGGGGTTTACCCGGACTTGAGAGAGTTACATCCCTGCATCAAAAAACATGGTGTCTTACTGTAGCTTATGTAGCTTACTGTAGATTCATGCTAGAGAAAAATTTTTTGCATCAATCGATAGATCTTTTTAAGGCGCATCTAATGATGCTAATGAAAATGATCTAGCATTCAAAAAACCTTTTTATTATGGTTTATTGAAAGTATCAATTTTTCATACTGTAAGAAATTCTATTTCTCGAGAAGTATCCTATTTAAACGCATGAGACTTAAATCGCTGGAATTCTTAGACAATACTCTTTTAGAAAATGAAGTATCCAAAAAAATGACGAGAATGTCGTCAAGATATCTAATGATAAACAATGCATTGAATAAATAGAATGTTTTATTACTGTAGCTTACTGTAGGTCAATGGTATCTCAAAGTTTTTAGCATCAATCGATAGATCTTTTTAAGGCGCATCTAACAATGCTAATAAAAGTGATTTTGCCTCATCAGAAACACTTTTACAGCTGTTTATAAAAAGTAGCAATTTTTCATACTGTAGATTACTGTGGAACACGAAGAAAACATCAAATCAAAAAAGTAAGGACATTTTCGGATTCAGCGTCAAATTTTGATTCTATTTATGTGCTTATTTGTTCAACACAATCAAAACGTTGACATGAAAAATGCTCATTTTTAAAAAACAGCAAAAAATGGCACATTTGAGGCTACAGTAACCCAAAATCAACAATTTATGAGCAAAGAAAGATATATATGATAGACGACCCGATTTAGAACCACATATGTAAAAATAAAAAAATTCTGTGCAGCCGTTTTTGAGAAAATTTGGAGAGAAAAAAGTGCTAGTTTTAGATTTCTTACTGTAGCTCGCGAACCAATGACTTTTATAAGACGGGACTTGTTTCATTGAAAAGAGCGCAAAATTTTACCTAAGCCGATTTGTCTCCTTTGGAGATACAAATCCAGAAGATGGCGAGGCTCTAGGAGCAATGCCTGAGGAGCTACGGGCAAAAAAACGTTTTGGGCCAAAATTGGCTAAAATCTACAGTAATCCAGGGAGTGGTCGTAGAAAGTTTTTACTAACATTTTTGGAAGTTTCAGCCCCAATTACCCCTAGTACACCCTTTTTCATATTTTTAAAAAATCGCTAGAAAAATTTCCCTTCTACTTTCTTATTATAAGAAATCATTTTTGCATTACAAAAACTGTCCCTTTACTAATTCGTAATTGCATCTATTATGTATCTTGTCATTTTGTATTTTAACTGTTGGTATTAGTAATAAAATTTTCTTTCTTCTTCTTCTTCTTTAAAAATGCTGCAATTGGCACGGCGCGGCTTAAAGATTAATAACAAGTAAGAATTAAATCAATTCGGCGTGAAACGCCGAAAAATTTTTCAGTTTTACCTCTCTTAAACGCATTTTTAACATTTTAAAAGTTTTCCACAAATGCCAACCAGGCCCAAAATTTTTTGACAAATAGACCAAAAATTGGAGAAAAACGGTGCCCCCACCAGTGAACAGTTTTATCGTTATTTTTGCTTAAATATCACTTTTTGACGTCATTTTGGCCCAAATTGGGCTCAGTCTTTGACCCAAGAATCGGCTGAACTCCTCAGCCGGCCATGATGCGGATCATTGGGGCTAATAAAGAAGTCAAACTGCCTAAGCAGCAAACATTCAAAAAACCAAACCGGACATTTGAGACTAAACTTAGCTACAGTAATTGCAGCTATTTCTGTAAGAAGAGTGAGCAAAGTCAACCAATCAACGACACGTACGCAGGTTCTCTTTTCGCGTCAAAAGCCTTTGAAAAACTCGGTTGTAATTTTGCTAAGTTTGAAAAACACTGTGCTAATTTTTTGAAAACCATCGTTGTATTTTACGAGATTTGAAAAACTCGGTTGTATTTTGCTAAGTTTGAAAAACACTGTGCTAATTTTTTGAAAACCTTCGTTGTATTTTACGAGATTTGAAAAACTCGGTCGTATTTTTGCTAAGTTTGAAAAACACTGTGCTAATTTTTTGAAAACCTTCGTTGTATTTTACGAAATTTGAAAAACTCGGTTGTATTTTTGTAAAGTTTGAAAAACACTGTACTAATTTTTTGAAAACTCTCGTTGTATTTTACGAAATTTGAAAAACTCTGCTATCTTGTTGAAAACCTTCGATGTATTTTACGATGTTTGAAAATGTTTGCTAAGTTTGAAACACACTGTGCTAGTTTTTTTGAAAACTATCGTTGTATTTTACGAAATTTGAAAAACTTGGTTGTATTTTTGCTAAGTTTGAAAAACACTGTGCTAATTTTTTGAAAACCTTCGTTGTATTTCACGAAATTTGAAAATGTTTGCTAAGTTTGAAAAACACTGTGCTAATTTTTTGAAAACCTTCGTTGTATTTTACGAAATTTGAAAATGTTTGCTAAGTTTGAAAAACACTGTGCTAATTTTTTGAAAACCTTCGTTGTATTTTACGAGATTTGAAAAACTCGGTTGTATTTTTGTAAAGTTTGAAAAACACTGTGCTAATTTTTTGAAAACCTTTGTTGTATTTTACGAAATTTGAAAAACTCTGTGCTATCTTGTTGAAAACCTTTGTTGTATTTTACAAAATTTAAAAAGTTTTTTGTATTTGTGCATTGTTGTATTCAACGAAGTTTGTAAAATGCGAAGTATTTTAGCTCTCATGGGGACAATTGCAGAGCATCAATAACACTGCAAACTTACAAGCAAAGTGTTTCAAATTTTGCAACTTTATTCAAACCGCTGATTGGCCATCTAATTTTCAAACCAAAAGGTTCATAATTTTGAAATTTTTTGTGTGATTCAAAAGTCATTTTGAATAATAAATGCTTGTTTTTATTGAAATAAATTGTTCATCTTGAGACTTCAGTTCGAATTTTGAATGCATTTATCTCAGAGTTTGTGCATGGATATTCAATTTACATGAACTTATTCAATGTGTTTTTCAAACCAGGAGGTTCATTGTTTTGAAAATTTTCGTTGATTGTTTTTTGATTTTCTTCGTTGTATTTGCCACAAAGTTTGAAAACTTGGGTTGTAAGTATGCATATTAGCAATATTTTTCAATTGACCCTTATGGCTTTCCGTAATTTTGTGCCTAAATCGCTCAACACTCGACAGTACCTAATTTTAGGGTGCTTCAGCAGCGCGAGGGTAATAAAACTCTCCCTCTCACTCCTTCTTGAATGCATGCACCATACACGATCTTAAGGGGGCCTTGTAGGGTTCAGCGTCCCCCAGGGAAAATTTTCACCCCTTCCCCCAGAATTTCTCACCAACAGCATTCGCGATTTTTCGAAAGTTCCTGAAAATTATCTAAAAAGTCGTAGAAAAGCTGCTTTTTAAGCATTTTCAGCTATCTATATTGCCAAATTTTCATGTTTTGACTATATTTTGTTCAATTTGTTCTAGTTTTCTGACTTCCTTCAAGAATTTTTAAATGCTTCTATGCTTTAGAATGATAGAGCATCGTGAGAAACGCTAAAAACGATATTTTCGACGGATCCGGGATTGTCACAAGATGGCGATGGTACCTCAACTTATATTTAAAGTGTCAAAAGTAACTATAAAAATCTTCTATTCATGTTTCAAGTAGTTTTAAGTCGTTTCATGGTGTCTAATTGAGAATTACTTTTACTGCACAAATTTTTGAAAAACAATGTAAGCTTTTTTGTGAAGAAATTGTACAAGGTGTATAGGTTTTATTATTTTTACCTTCGAAATTTTTTTAGATTTTAACTAAAAAACTGCATTAATTGCTAGAAATGTGATTAGGGTGGAAAGCAGCCGCCCCGATCCCTTAAATCCGTCTTTGAAACCAGAGGATGTATTCGCATTAAAGCCAGGCGGTTAGAATGCAGACATGAAAGTTTAGGAATGGATCAATCGGGAATTTATTTTACACATAAGTATGAAGGGGACACATAAAGAGTATGTCACCCCCGTCTAAACTTTTGGAAAATAGGTAAAGTAAACGCACTGTGTTGTAGTAGCTTAGATGGACAAGGTCTGGGTTTGCTGGGAGTAGTAAACATAGGTGGGCAGCACCAAAATTCTGGGGGGGGTGAAAAAATTTCTGGGGGGGGTGAAAAAATTTTGAAAGGTCAAAAAAGGTCTTAAAAGTGGTTGTATGGCGAAAAAACACCGTTTTTCGACGTTTCTCATCGAGCACTATCCAATGGCATCAAAAAATTGCTAAAAAAGCAAAAAAAAATTTCTGGGAAGGTATTTTGATTTCTGGGGGGTATTTCAACTTCTGGGGGCTGCATACCCCCAAAACCCCCACGCCCATGTGTGGTAGTAAAGTACTGCAAATCGAGGCATGTAAATTTAATGTTGTTTTTTGCTAGTGAAATGACTAAAACGATTAAAAAACTGCCTATATTTGTGTGAAACGCCTTTACGAGGTGAAGCGAATTTTCAGAACTTTTTGCCCTATTTTGACCACAGTTGTTAGTCAGTTTTGATTGTAAAAACAATAGGAATCACACGTGGGCGTGGGGGTTGGGTTATGCATGCATCCCCCTCCCCAAAGGTCGAATATTTCCCAACCAAACTACCCCCAGAATTCAATTTTTGACATTTTTTCCCCTTTTTTCGCGATATTTTGTTGCCAATGAATAGTACTAGATGAGAAACGTTAAAAAATAGTGTTTTTCGCCGTACCACCATTTTTAAAACTATTTTTTAACATTTAAAAAATCTTGCACACCCCCACCCAAAATTTCGGTGCTGCCCACGTATAGTGGGAATGTATGTATCACACATTTTCTGCTTTTGTATCATTTTGACACAATTTTCAGCGCTTTATGCGAAATTAAACTAGACATGAAAAGAAATTGATTCAATGCTTGCGCTGGGAGAAACAACATAATTCTTTCGTAGCATCAAAAAATACTAAGGAAAGCATAAAATGGCACTTAAAGTGAGAGCAAAGGCATGTTATGATCACCAATATGGTTTTTTAGGATTTCACCTCTTCTGGCATTACTGTATAAGAGTAATGTTTTCTCCTTTTTATCATTATCTACTTTTGAACCGCTGCATTGCTGCGCTGATGGCACACGAATATAATTTTTGATTCCTCTTGTAAATTTCTAGTTTCAATATGGTTTCGAATTTCTCTGCGCCTAACTGTGCTGTGAAACTCTATAAAGTGTAGTAATTTGAAATTTAGGTTATAAACGTTATCGAGCTGTTTTTACTTTCATTATGTGACAATATTTCATTCCGACTCACGAAGGTATGCATTTATTAATCACACAATGCCCAGCTGTGTTACAAAATTATTGGAAGTCTGATTCGTATTTTTAGATGACCGTATCAGTAAGCTTATTCACTCACATGTTTGCCTTTGAAAGAGGTTATACTTTTTGCAGATTAGATTGTTCAAAGGATTTTTTATTTTTGCGCCACGCGCAAACGAAAATTTTTATCTTTTTCGCATTTATACAAATGGAAAATTTGTGGAGTAGATTAGCTCTTATGTTTTGAATGCAAGAGCTTTGTATCTGTGCAAACACTGTTAATTTACATTTGCACAAATGCAAATGGTTCAAAATAAAAAATAAAATAGAAAGTTTATTGCTTGAATATTCTCTAAAAAAATTTAGTATTTGCCGAGGTATCTTTGGTGATATTTTAAATGACTTTATTTTATAACGTTTAATAAGGTATCAAGTCCTTATTTTTTATTTCAGGTCGCATATCGCATCCGTTAACAGAAGATATGGAGGACGACTTCGGCATAACTAGCAAAGGTAAAAAATATCGAAAATGTTGCGAAAGTGAGATCGCAATATCGTTAAAACAGATCTTTGCGCACTTGGACGTAGACAGCAGACATTTTTTACCGATCAATACAACTTTTTCTGCACGATGTCTCTATGAAAGGTCGAACCTTGAGTCAAATATGACCAACTCTTCAGAATATTTTATTTTTTACTATTTTATTTTTTTCGAGTTCTTAACTTTTGCATAGTAGACAAAATTTCAGAATTTTCGACATTGAGATATTGCGAGTAGGGTTTTCACTAATTTAAAAGATTATTTTCCAACGACTGATCTATGTAGGATTTTAGTTCTTACTTTTCTCAGAAGTAGTAGAATAAATTTTCAAAAATCCAGACAATGACCACGCAATCAATATATGTTTGCCGTTTTTGAGTATCAGTTTGAATAAGAATTATTACAAGTTTAACGATTTTAATTTACATTAAAAAATTCGAAAGCTGTACGAAACATTAATTCAATTTATCATGATATTTCTGGAGAAAAGTTATTTGAACACTGCTCATTCATTTTTAGTGAAAATTTTGATGATTTACGGCACGTTTCGCTAGAATTTCTCTGATTCGTTTTGCCTTGCTTCAAATGCTTGATCTGTTTTTGTGCAAGATCCCATTTTATATATAAAAATATGTCTGAAAATATACTTCTATAGCAAAACGTTTTTTTAACTAAGAAATGATTTATACATGTCACAAACACTGTTTTTGACGTTTTCGAACAATGCTCGTTCTTTGAAGAACATAACATAAACAAAATTACAAAAAAATTTGAGAAAAGATTTAAAAAATCGAACAAAATATATCTAGTCAAAAAATGTGAATGTGTGCGAAGCGCGAAAATTTGAGACCCTATTAAGGCAAAAATGAGCTAAAAATGCTTGGCAGACACACTTTTTTAATTTTTAGAAAAAAAAATCGACGATTCTGGGGTCTCAGCCTATTTTGCGGGGTCACAGCCCCGCAGGAGCACATATACCCAAGTCTTTGTACGTTTTGTGCATTTATGTTTTGCGAGTTTTGTACAATAATGTGGTACAAAAATGCTTTCTTTGTTTGTATGTTGCATGCGTATTTGATAAGGGTCACTTCATGTCAAGTAATCCAGTTTTCGGAAAGTGCTCCCCTCGATAATCACGAATTTTGTTGGAATTTTGTACATAGAGTCTTGTATGCCTCAGACGAACTTTGGTAAAGTTTTAGCATCGTTGATGAAAAGCTTGCGGTTAAGGTATAGCTGTTTGCTTTATCCCATACCTTGACCACCAGTATGACAGTGAGATTTTAGCAAATTTGAGACAGATGTACATAGTATCTCTGTCATTGTTTTTCGAAACAAATTAAACTTATCTATCTTATGTAACTTTTTGCGCTCTAATTAGTGAAGCTAATAAGAATATCGGTCGAACACTTCTTGAGGCAATAAATTGCAGCAAAGTAGACCGAGAAAAATTACAGCCTAGAAAATTCAAAGTTCACCATTGTATGGCTGCCGCAATAATTAAGTTATAAATGTGATATTTAATGCAGATAATCCTAATATAATTTCGTCTTGAAATTCATATTGCCAACTTTCTAGCTCTCTCAATTAATTTACAAATTTAGTTTAAGGTTCGTGATTTTCGTTAAAAACCTTAATGTGGTATTTTCAACCCGCTTTTGTAAAGAATTGTCTTCAACAAACGCTTTTGAACTGATTACATAACAAAGACCAGTTTCAAACTCTCGGGAAAAGTAAATTTGATTTAGTGATGCGGGCCAATAGGGCTTGAAAAACAATGGCAAAGTTGAAAGATGGTTGGTTGCCTTTGCAACGATATCATTTTAACTTCAGATTAGATTATATTACACGTGGTGTTAATTTTTTAACATTCAAATATTAGAATATTAAAATCTTCTTTACTATCGTATTGCATTGGCATGTTATCTATGTTTGAAAAATTGAACATAAAACATAGAGCGTTGCCATGCATACAAGAGCATGGGGGGTGAGGGTATTACCCCCTGAGCTTTGAAAAACTGATAGCTAACAGCGATTTTGGCCGGAAAACCATTGCTGTATAGCCTTTTTTGGGCTGAGGAAATCAGCTACACAGCCTTTTTGGCTCAGAAAACCAGCTACATTCATAGTCTTTTTTAGCTCAGAAATGCTATTTAGTTGTCTTTTCTCTTTTCTGAGTTTCAAAAGGATATGTAGCTGTTTTCTTGACTCCAAAATGGGTGTTTGTGAATCCAAAAAGGCTACATAGCTAGTTTTCCGAGACCAAAAAGGTTAAACAGCTAGTTTTCTGAGACCAAAAAGGCTAAATAGCTAATTTTCTGACCCCAAAAGGACTATAGAGCCGTTTTTACGAAGCACACAGCTATCGAGCTATTTTTGTTTTTCACCCCCCCTGAAAAGTTTGACCTTGAGCACCTATGTTGCCATGGCAACGTTCTATATTTCGATTCCCAACTTTGTCCCTCTTTAGATTATCTCTAATGTTTATTCTTTTGGAATTGAACTTAAATACAGCTCTATTAGTTCCAATGTCATACAAAGTTTCCGGCACCTCAAATTGTGTAGTCGAATATTTTTAGGTGCCTTAGAATGTCCGGGTTTAGCTTAACGTGTTCGGTCGGGTTATATTAAGATAGCAAAGAAAAATGCTCCGATGGAACAAAAAAGATGAATATACTTGGAATTGTGGATTATTAAGGATGTAAAAGGAGGGGACTAGGAATAATCTATCTAAAGTCGCCAAAATCTGCTAAAAAATCACACTTTCTCTAAACCAGCCAGTCATCTTACATAAAAATTATGAAATAATTTTTATGATTTTTAAATTGAAATTTGGGTGTTTGAATTTGCGATAAAGAAAATAATCAAAAGACAGTCACTTGGATTATTTAAGCCGAGTAATAAAATAAGGGCCGTCCACCAATTCCGAACTAAACGCGATTGATCAACAAATGAATTGTGCAAACTTTACAAAACTACTAAGTGTAGAGAATACTAATAGTCAGATTCTCAATTCTGATTTTACGTGGAAAAAAACTAGAATTTTACTTTATTTTTATCCTATTCGACCTCGCCCGACTTCTGAACAGAGAAAAAGGCGAACAAAAAAATGTACAAACACGTATTTTCCACTGTCCACCACATTGTAAACTTTAAAAATTGAACCTAACGCCCATTGAATGTAAATAAACGAAAGAGTGTTATCTGCAGAACCTAAATAGATATATGAGTCAAATGAAGTACATGGTTTTGCCAAAAGAATTTGAAAAAATGAAAAAAGTCAGCATTCAGAAGATTCGAACCCATCATTCTTTGTTTAATACCGCATCCGAGAACGGAGTTGTCAATCACTGCGCCAACTCGACATATCAGCAGATTTCAGCTTGATTATCCTATTTTGAAAGATATTCATCATTCTACTGAAGTTTAAGAATAGTGCATTTATGATGATAAAAATAATTATTTATTTAAGACGAGTCAAAAACCTCTGAAATACGAAAAATCTGATCAAAAATATGCAATACGGAGTTATCTATCGGCATTAGAAAATAGATGTAGGTATAATTCAAAGTTCACCTCTTTTACCTCAACAAACACTGGCTGTAGAAAAGTTTAAAGGTCAGATTCGTTATTCTGACCTTACGGAGAACATTTAAAAAAATTCATCATCCACGACGCTCTGGGCGCAAAAATGCTTCTCGGTGTAAACTTTACACTTGTGCTAATACCGCAATATTGGGTGTATAAAAGAAAATAAACTGTGATCTGTAACGCTAAGGTCAGGGCACCTTTTAAGCATAATTAGCATGTTCCGCCTACTTAGCGGAGTAGTTGAAGAGATATCGTTTTTCGTCTCGAACCCTTTACACTAAAACGATCACAGATCAAGAAATATTGCGTTATAAGAAAGAAAAAGAATTGATTTGAGATTTTGCAACCCTCTACATTATAGAACCGATAGGACTGCACAGAAACCAAAATTGAGTTAGATAAGCTGAAGGACACGCAAAGAGTAAAAACGCGTATACTTTACACTTTTGTGCAACAACCATTGAGTGTAAAGTAATTTTAAGGTCAGATTCGTAATCTACAGCTGGGGGCAACATTTTTAAAAAACATTGGCAAACCGCAGATTATTTAATTTTTTGCTTTACACTTTGCTCGCTCATTGCTAACTCAGTATTGAGTGTAAACAAAAGAAAAAAAACACGGGCATCGAATTTTTTAATCATCCATCGATTAAAAAAACCGCACCTCCCAGGTGTGTGCCGTTGTTGCTGTGAGGGGGACACAAAGTTCGCACTCGCTGTGATAAACATATAAGAAAAAGGATGGCCAAGTATATTATAGGTAGCGCTATCGCGCTACCTATTATAATAAGTTTAACATATGTATTCATTAACTGCAGTCTTTTCCATTCCAAATGGTGTATTTCCGATTTACGGCTTATTAATGTACATGATTACAATAAAGCTGCATATCTTTGTCGACTTCTGTGCACATTAGTGTGATTGCTGGTTCATTTTAAACCACTTTTGCTGGCAATTTACATCGATTAAACGATTGCTCTCCATGTGCAAGATTTTGTGAAACATATTATAAACACGGCTAAGAAGGATTTAACTTTAATGCAACCCATTTTAGACAAAATTACATCTCTTCAATGATCTAAGGACACTTGAACATAATTTTTAAATCACTTTAGATTACTTTTGAGGGTTAACAAACTCACTTAATTGATGTCTCACATATGAATCCTTGAAAATTTCTTGACTTCAGTTACATAGTCTCTGCAAGTCTATCGAATTAAGGTTAAGACGTAATGTAAACTTTACACAAACACATAGCGTAAAGAATATTTTAGTCGGATTCGTAATTTTGATATTGCTCCGATATTATTTTCAATATTTATGGAAAAATGAGTCTCCATAATGTTTTGAAGACAAATAAACATTAGGTTTAAACCACTTTGCAATACTGCTGAGTGTAAGCAAGAGCGCCCAACTGACGTATATATTTCATTCCCTGTAAATTTTTAGATCTCAGGAAAAAATTTCGCTTTTTGCAATGCTCTAGAACAAAGGCTAACATGCAGTGTAAAAATTACTCGGATATTATGATCAACATTCATGAAAAAATTATGTCTCTACAATGGTCTGAGGACAAATAAACAATGAATGTAAACTACTTTACATCACTGTTGGATGTAAACAAACGCGCCTACGTGACGTCTCACATTTGATCCTTTGAAAATTTTTAGACTCCAGGGAAAAATTAGGTTTCTGGAATGCTCAAAAACCAAGATAAATACATATGTAGTGTAAACTTCATGTAAACACCTATTGTAAAGAAAATTTTGGTCAGATTCGTAATTTTGATATTGTTCCGATATTACGATTAATATTTATGAAAAAAATTAAGTCTCCATAATGTTCTATGTGCAAACTAACAATTGGTGTAAACCACTTTACAACACTGTAGAGTGTAAACATATGCGCCAGACTGGCATATCAAATTTGGTTCCTGGTCCATTTCTAGACTTGATAATCGTGTCCCTGACTCATAACCAGAGAAGCAGGCAGAAAAAACAAGACAGAAACGCATTTTAAACACCAGAATTTTGACTTTACACTCGCTGAATATTAATGTATAGACAATTTGCTTTGACATGCACCCGATATAAAGCACTTTATTCTTATTCTATTAGACTTATCCCGACTTCTGGACGGAGAAAGTGGAACAAAAAACGCAACAAAAACGTTTTTTCCATCATTTAGAACACTGTAAACTTTAAAATTCCGTACCGAACTCCCCATTGAGTTTAAAGAAATTCGGTTTGGTACAATTTGTAGCTTTTAAATCGTAGTACATTCCGGTGTGCCAAAATTCTCTTGCAAAAATTATTTGGTATGATTTATTAATCAAAATTCGGAAAAAACGTGTTTTTTCGCCCATTTTTTACCTCTAATTTCGAACTTTACACCCCCATAAATAACTCAATATTGCGTTTTTTTAAATGCGGTTTGCTGCGATGTGTAGCCCCTGAGAGGCACTTTATTACTGCTGTATTCAATTCACCCTTACTCATAAGCGGGAAAATTTGGCAGAGAAATCTTAGTTAAAATCCGTTTTTTTACACCATCCACTAGAGTGTAAACTTTAAACCCCAGGATCTAACTCACCATTAAGCATAGAAGACTTTGCTTATATACAGAATGTAGCCCTTGATCCGCTCTACATTTCTGTCAAAAAACATTTCGAAAAACTCATAACCGGACTTAGTATCGGACATAAGCAGGTTGAAAACTCGACCAAAAAGTGCTTTTTTACCCCCAGATTTTCGCACTCTTTACACTGCCATTCGATAACTAATGCGAATTTCTAAAAACAAAAGAAGTGCCATCTGTAGAATTCATCCCTCTATTATCCTATGCCGTTCAATTCTTCGAGTCATCAATACTCAGTTGTCCATATGCCGCATTATAAATGTCCCAAAATTTGTCCCATGTTATAACGTTACACAAAAACTTTACACCTTCTTTACACAGTCAGTTTTGCGTTTCAAGAAAAACAAAAAAACAAGGGCAGCGAATTTTTTTATTTTCTTTCTTTTAAAAAAACCGCACCTTCCAGAAGTGTCCCGTTATAGCTGTAGGGGGTGCACAGGTGTTAGAGGTACCCAAGTATATTATAGGTACGCGCTAACAATAAACCGCCTCTAAATTCGAGAATATTACTTTAAAAAAAATTAAAAAAAGTCTCCCCTAGATTTTTTAACCGTCTACATTTTGAAACCAATCAGACTGCATAGAATGTAAAACTGAGTTAGATATGCTTGGCCACATGAAAACTGTAAAAAAACCGTCTAATTTACACTCCTGTGCAACAACCGATGAGTGTAAAGAAATTTTAAGACCAGATTCGTAACCTACTAATTAGGGGAAACATTTTTAAAAAAAAATTGGCCCTCCGCAAATTATTTGAATTTTTGGTGTAAACTTTACACACTCACGACGCGCTCGGTGTTGAGTGTAAACAAGAAAAAAATGGGGGCACTAAGTTTTTTTATTATCTACCATTTAAAAAAAACCGCACCCCTCAGATGTGTGCCGTTATAGCTGTGAGGGGGGACACAAATTTCGCACTCGCTGTGAAAAACATATAAGAAAAAAGGGTGGCCAAGTATATTATAGGTAGCGCTATCGCGCTACCTATGATGTACCAATATGGAAGAGAAGGCATTAGAAAAATGGGACGGATTGAGGATCATAGTGAATGCGAAGGAGTTCACACTGCGGACCATATGACGTCACAATTGTAGCAGGAGTGCTACTACACGGCTAGAAATGCCTAATTTGAAGTTTAACCCGTGACGTTGATGTTTCATTGTTTCTCAATATTATTCAATACTTTGCGCAGTTGTGAGCAAGAGCCCCAGTAGTCGATTAGTACTACACACGCGAATCAGAGCGGAAGATCCGGGAAACCGGTGCGGGTAAAATTTTGCTCACGTAACGGTGGGAGGCGGCGCCCCGTTACATGGAGGTCCCATAGTTATCCTTAGCGCCATTGTGAGTGTTGCTCGAGAGTTTTCCTGAGTGCGAACGAGGTCATGCGTTGACCGGTTATCGATATTTGTTATTTTTTCGTTCTTTTTATTTTCGTTTTTCACGTTCGCTCAGGATGAGGCGTTGCGGACGCCAGAGTAGAGGCGTTGCGGAACGCCAGAGAGCCGAGTTGTAGAGCGTCGCCGACGCTAGTGCCGTTGTTGGTACTCCCGAAAAATTCTCCACTTCGTGTCAAATTTTTTTCTATACGTGGGGGAGTGTAACTGCGAGAGTTACACGTGTAGGCGAACCTGCCTTAGCAGTTCGCAATAGCCATAACATAGCCAATACTAGTAGCTATCTATGATAGTGTACTGTGGGCTATGCCTTTCGGTCTTCCCATTATTTCCCCAAATTTTCAATAATAAAAAACATTTAGATACTTGTCCGGTAGCATAGAGCTAAGTGTATGATAATAGTAATCGTTTAATGCATACCGCTTACGTGAATCGAGAACTTTCGATCTGAGATAAAAGTGATTCAGTATTACGTTAAATTGATCGTTCTTTAATTTACTGTAATGGCCCTTGAGGCCAGTGAACGTAACGTTGTAGTTAGAGTCTGGCTTTTGGTTTTTTCGTTGGCCGGTTGTTCGACTGTACATTATCGTTTTTTCTTTTGCGTATTTTGTTGTCCGGCTATAGGCCGTGAATTCTACGTTGAATTAAAATATAGAAAACCTACCCAGTGGTTTTGGTTATACCGAGGGTTAGGTCGGCCATCATCCCTACGTCGAGGACTTCCACCCAACTAGTGGACTGATAGGTAAATTTCGTATGATAGTTTATTTTATTCGAAAATCATACTTTATCTCTCAAGCCAAAAATTGATCAAAAATATCATTTAATCTTTAAGGGATGATTGATCAGCATAGAGCTCGTTGTTGTTGTTTTCATTGTTCAGCGTGCTACACAAATTAGGAACCAAAAACATTTCGAATCAGGCACTGATTGAAAATAAGTTAAATAACAACTTGAGCTTGAGATAGGTCAACTGACCTCCGCGGCAAATACCGAGACTAGGTAGGTAGCCTTAGGTCTTAGGGCGTAGCTGCTGAGATCACCTGACATAGAAGCAGCCAGCAATATTAGGGCTGAGGGGATTGAAGCCGTAAGGTCTCTAAGGGTCCAAAGATCGAAAGCCATTCAGAGCCGTCCGATCGGGGCCAGCACTAAGCGCAGACTTAAGTACCTACGTACCTAGGTAAATCTCGAAGGCAAATGTCAGCCTCGCCCGTATCGCTCTTGTAGATACAGGGCAGCTACATTCACACAATGAAAAAAATGGAACATTTGTTAGCGAAAATACGGCAAAATGATGATGGAAAATGGATCATACTTATTAATTTTCTGGATAAGTACTTAAAATTAACGAGAAACGTTGAATTACCATATTTGTAGGCTATTTTAGCATTTAGACCAGTTTTCAGGCCATTTGGGCTCCAAAAAGCTCTCTGGCTGATCCTAAAACGGCCCTACTATGAATTTATGGTTCGTATCTCCAGAACTCTGCAACCCAAAAAAACCGGAAGAATTATATTTCTAGAAAATTTTTCGTTTCTGCAATTTTTCTTAATGGGTTGAGATGGGATGAGATATGTCGAAATTAGCGTTTTTCGCTTCTACCTTGAACTTTTTGGTTTTTTTACCTTTTAATATCTGACCCCTCCTTTCAGACGTTCTGCCCATGGTGAGGATTTAACAATAAGATGTCTTCGATATACAAAGTATACATATTTAAACGCACCTAATCAGTCAAATTATTTTTCATTATCAAATGTTTCAATGTTTTGAAGTGATGGTGACACTGACAAATCGCTTGGGACCAGCACAATAGAATACTAGTAATAATAATAACATAAAAATATTAAAAAATAAGCATGACCACACTTGGGGGTGGGGGTTGGGGGTATGCACCCTCTAGGAAAGCAAAATACCCCCATACCCCAGAAAATCAAAATACCCCCAGAATTCAATTTTTTGAAATTTTTTTCGTTTTTTTTCGCAAATTTTTTGATGCCAATGGATAGTGCTTGACGAGAAACGTCGAAAAATGGTGTTTTTTCGCCATACCACCATTTTTAAGGCCATTTTTGACCTTCAAAAAATCTTGCACTCGCATTAATTTTAAGCACTTCGATAGCAAATTTTAATAAGATACTACGCGTTAAAGTGCTCTATAATTCCGTCCGTCTTTAAAATTTTCAGCGATTTTTATTCAGAGGGCTCCAAACAAGCTTTGCCTTGCCATACTACTAACTTGAGCCAGAAGGCAAGCAACGCATGAATGTAGTGTACTCTTTTGATCAATATTCAAAACGGAATTGACCTATTAGAACTTAGTACCCAGCATAGTCACTGTTTGTGATTGCTCTAAAAATTTGCCTGTGTTGATCGAGCAAGTATACTACACTCGTCCGAGTTGGCTTTTGGCTCAAGCCACAGAGAGTGGCAAAGATTATTTGGGACCCGACACATGGGGATATATCGATATGATTCGCATACTACTCTAAGTAAAATTTGTGACTTATCTGAATAATGATCTTACCTTTGTCGCATTGCATGGACAATGTTCTATTATGATAAACCTCGACTTGCGAACAAAATATTCGGAGACCATGCATTTCTCTACCAGTGCTGACCATATGGCTAAAGCACGATCTGAGATTGAAATAGCTGACCAGCTGGTTATCCAGTATTAGATCTAGGAAACAGATTTCTTGTAGTCTGTCCTACTGTAATTTTCATTCGATTAAAGATCGAAATGAGCTCCGTAACGCATTGCAATCAGTGACTTGCATAATGCTTCAGAATAATCTCCAAATTGCACTGTCAAGATCAATTCAATGTACACTCGAAAATGTGCCTCGTTAAAAACAGAGATCGTCAGTCAGATGGCCTGAACAACGTCAACACAATTCTCAGAAATTAAAAAAATCGATAAAACAAAATACTCACATATCCTTTTCTCTCCTTGAGGCTTATATTAATGGCGGACGGCGATTCGTGAAAATCTAGACAAATCAACCGACCGTCAACCAAACCACTGATTACAATAGCGCACGGAGCCGACCGATCCAGCACTTACAACGGAAATTTGTGTGCAAATAAATTTTGGTTTGCGAGGGTCAGAGAAACTGTCATAAATTCGAACTGTCGCACATTATAAAATATTTTGAACAATGAAGTCTAGTGCTCTTTTCAAGCGCTACGAAAATCGACTAACCAGTAGAGTGTTTCAGTACCACATTGAAAAAAGTTTAAGCTGTAAAGCAGGTTAACGTGCTTTCTAAAATAGGACTGTATCGGTTGTAATCAAAAACTATTTTAATTAGGTGTAGAAATCAAATATTTACTGATGGCACATTTATTACCATATTTTTTATGGAATTGACTCGACGTGAATGAAATCAGGAAACATATTAAAAGGTTTTAATAATAAAAAGAAACAAAAGCCTAAGGGGGTTTCCCGGGAAACTATGATTATCGATTTTTTGTTTAAGCCTGTAGGGGGGCAATCCCTGGGGAGGGTGCCTGTGAGCCTAAGAAAGGTGGAGCAGTCCCAGCAGTTTAAAATTAAACGTTTTACTTTATTTTTCAGGAGGCTGCGTCAGAAGGGATGGAAAGGTAAGACCTGTTGCAATGGTCGGGCGCCGTGTCGGGGCGCAGCGGGCTTAAGCCAGTCGGTGGCGAAGTAAGACCTGACCTTTTTATTTATAAGTTTAAATTATTCAGTTTGCACTAGGGATTTTGTCCCCATAAAAACTCGGTTTTTGCAAAATTTTTCATTAGTATAAATTTAGTCTCCTAAAATGCAAATTTGTATTATTGCTCGAGCCGATTGTGGCTGTATTCTAAATCTCGATGCACAATGCCATTTATCATAAAGGTGCAAATTACGTGCATTTTATCCTTAAAACCCCTTTTTCTAGGCAAAACATGAATATAAATCCGTAGAGAAATGTTTCTATACTGCAATTTACGAAGTTCTTCCATCGTCTAACCGATTTCTCTACGTAAATATATTGCATGTAAAGCGTTTAGAACTCAGCAAAGCTCACTAGGCTTGATAAGCGGCGAAGGCCAACTATCTGATAACCTGGCGTCTCTACAAGGATAAACCGCACACCTGGGCGTGGGGGGGTTTGGGGGTATGCACCCCCAGAAACAAAATACCCCCCCAGAAACCAAAATACCCCCCAGAATTCAATTTTTGGAATTTTTTTCGTTTTTTTTCGCAATTTTTTGATGCCAATGGATAGTGATGAGAAACGTCGAAAAATGGTGTTTTTATTGCCATACCACCATTTTTAAGACCATTTTTGACCTTCAAAAAATCTTGCACCCCAGAATTTTCTTGCTGCCCACATATGGTAAACCGCGATCCGATTAGCGAACTTTTGTATATTATGTCAATAATTTGATTAATATTAATAATTGGATCAATATTGACAAAATCGTTTCAAGAGCCTCCCATGAATGGTTAGATAGAATAAACAAAGTCATAAATAGGGCGTTAGCGCGTACCTATAATATATCTGCGTACCCCGACATATGAGCCCCCCTACTGCTATAACGAGACAAACCTGGGTGCGGTTTTTTTAAAAGACAGGTAAAAAAGTCGATGGAGCTTTTTTTGTTTAAATTCAATACCGAGTTTGTAATGAGCGTGTAAAGTTTTTGGCCTAACGTTATAACATACAGGAAACTTTGGTTGTTTTTTACACGGCTTGTGAGCAAGTCAGTATTAACGCGACAGTGGTTTATAGTGGTTTACATCTGATCTTTGTGGCCATTGTGGAGACAAAATTTTTTCATAAATGTTGATCGTTATATCAGAGTAATACCAGAATCGCGAACTGACTAAAATCTTCTTTACACTCTGTGGTAGTGTAAAAATTACACTGCAAATTAAGTTAGAGCCTTGCGGAGGTTTAATTTTTCTTCAAAATGTTCTACGTAATGTCAGATTTATGAAGTTGACTGTTACTTCTCTCTACACCCAATAGTTGTGTAAGGTTTGCACTATTCATTTATTGTTAATCTATAGTTTACATTACAAATTTATATTACTTCCAGAGCGTTGCAAAACGTAAATTCTTCTCAAAATATATACCGTAAGGTAAAGATTACGAATCTGACTGTAAGTTTTCTTTACAACTAGTAGTTATGTAAAATATACTCTGAAAATTAAATTTAGTTTCAGAGCGCTGCAGAAAGCTTAATTTCTTTTCAAAATGTTCCATGTAACGTTAGGATTACGAATCTGCGCGTATGTGTTCTTTACACCCAATGTTGGTATTGGTGTAGTATGTCTCCACTTTTCCAAAAATGCATCCACCTAGGTGTAGCATGTCTTTACCTCACCTAAAATTATTTTTTCATGGATATTGCTTATTGCATAACTGTCTTGTAAAACATACCTGTACGGGTTTAACCATAGTTCGCATAAGTGGTACCTAATTTACATAACTTAAAACCATTCAGTTATGTTTTATAAAACTAGTAGAAGCGAACACAAAAAAGGAATATCGATACCTTGCTGTTGCTCAATGGTAGTTTGAATCTCAAACTATTGGCAGCCTGTGCAACGGTTTTTTTGCGGCTGTACAAAAACAAATTCAAATTAAATGCGAGGCACGTCGCTCACTTTGCTTCCAGGGCATTTAGCACAATATTGGTACAAGAAGCAGCATATCCAGACACCTTTCAACGACATCATCGCCGGAATAGCAAGACAGTTCCCCTTATTTAGTTATTTTTCCTGAACTTATCACGCAATTATTTACGATATAATTTTTTTAGTGATAAAAACAAAAAAACAAAAAAACAGAAAAAACAAATAAATAAACAAAAAAAAACACAAAAAGACAACAACAAAAACAAAAAAAATTTTATCGAGATGGGGACACACTAAGGAAGCTGGATGTCTTCCTATCCATAAAAAAATTAATTTAGGTGAGGTGGAGACATGCTACACCTAGGTGGATGCATTTTTGGAAAGGTGGAGACATACTACACCAATACCCCCAACGTTTGCATACAATTCATGCTGGAAACCTTTGATCTGTTTAAATAAGATAAGGATGTCTTATTTGAAAAAGATAAGGCTAAACTTTACTTTATGGTGTGAACGGAAAACTTGCAGATGTACGTGGGAAAGGAACAATATTGGTTGAAATGAGGAGGACATGCAAAAAGAAAGTGCGAAAAAATTTTATGGAAAACGGACCAATATTGGTTAAGATAGAGTTATGGTACTTTACTTTGTCATAAATGCACTCAGATGGCAGGCAATGTAAGAGAGAATATAATCTAAATCTGTTGTGTTTCAAAAACTATAGCATCAGGAAAAGTCTGTGGCGATGTGAGCAAAAAGGATTGAAGAAGTTACTCCGGATGTTAAAATTCAAGTTTCTGCTTAAATGACGCTTAGGCTTAGGCTTAGTTTATCTGAGAAGGTGTTTTCGGCTGCTTAGGTCGAGGTCGCTCCCGTTTAGGTCGAGGAATAGATGCTTAGGTCAACGTATAGATGCTAAGGTCTATGAATAGATGCTCAGGTCGACGTATAGATGCTTAGGTGAACCTAAATTAGGTACATATATGCGATTCTGCATTCCACTGTTTGAATCTTCAAATGGTTGGAACTTTCAGATAATCCGAAATGCTGTTTGAATCGTATTTAAGTAGGAATCTTTAACTGGATGTAAAGAATGCTAAAAATAGTTAAATTAAAAAAATTTCTTGAAAATTTGTGCGAACGGAAAGTTGTTCTCTAATCTTGGTTTCCGCGCAGTACAACATAATTTTTTGTAATCTGCGACCTTGAAAGTGACAGGGAAATATTTTTTAGTGAAAATTGGAAACTTCTGATAAATTGCAAAAATTCCTTAAAGTGGCTTAAAATGGTGAATGTCGAAGTATGATGTTCGAAGTACCGTAACTCTGTGACTTTTGTATGGATTTAGTTTATTATTTTTTCCTCGTCTTTTACTGACACAAAGTAATCGTTTTTCCGCAATTGTATGGCAGTTCTGCCGGAATAGCGCGAAATCGGTTCACACCATATTCTTCAAAAACTCCAAAGATAATGCTGGCACTTATAACAATATTGCTTTCTGCGTTCTTGGACTTTGCCATTTTTGTGGCATGTCACCGTATGTGTTTACTGACTAATTAACTCAAATTATGCTAATTTAAAGTAGGGTACTAGCAAAGACAAATGCTCTGATTGAGCAAAAAAGCAAAAAAGTCGGAAAATGCTACCTTATATGCATGCCTAAAGTCGCAAAAAATCTGCTAAAAATTGGACTTTCTCTGACGCAAAAATTCGAAAAATATTCTGCGGCTTCTGAAGTAGTTTGACCTTCTTGAATAATTTTCAATGCTTCACACACACACACATATATATATATATATATATATATATATATATATATATATATATATATATATATATATATATATATATATATATATATATATATACATTCAGGTAGCGCGTTAGCGCGTACCTATAATATACTTGGGTACCCCTAACACCTGTGCACCCCCCTACAGCTATAACGGGACACTTCTGGAAGGTGCGGTTTTTTTTAAAGAAAGATAATAAAAAAATTCGCTGCCCGTGTTTTTTTGTTTTTCTTGAAACTCAAAACTGACTGTGTAAAGAAGGTGTAAAGTTTTTGTGTAACGTTATAACATAGGACAAATTTTGGGACCTTTTTGTCACGGCATGTGGACAACTGAGTATTGATGACTCGAACAATTAAACAGCATAGGATTATAGAGGGATGGATTTTACAGAACAGTATTTTTTGTTTTTTGAAATTCGCATTAGTTCTCGAATGGCAGTGTAAAGAGTGCGAAAATCTGGGGGTGAAAAAGCACTTTTTGGTCGAGTTTTCAACCTGCTTATGTCTGATACTAACTCCGGTTATGAGTTTTTTAAAATGTTTTCTGACAGAAATGTAGAGCGGATCAAGGGCTACATTCTGCATATAAGCAAAGTCTTCTACGCTCTATGGTGAGTTAGATCCTGGGGTTTAAAGTTTACACTCTAGTGGATGGTGTAAAAAACGGATTTTAAGTAAGATTTCTCTGCCAAATTTTTCCGCTTATGAGTCAGTGTAAATTGAAGACAGCATTAATAAAGTGCCTCTCAGGGGCTACACATCGCAGCAAACCGCATTTAAAAAAACGCAATATTGAGTTATTTATAGGGGTGTAAAGTTCGAAATCAGAGGTAAAAAATGGGCGAAAAAACACGTTTTTTCCGAAGTTTGATTAATAAATCATACCAAATAATTTTTGCAACAGAATTTTGGCACACAGGAATGTACTACGATTTAAAAGCTACAAATTGTACCAAACCGAATTTCTTTAAACTCAATGGGGAGTTCGGTACGGAATTTTAAAGTTTACAGTGTTCTAAATGATGGAAAATACGTTTTTGTTGCGTTTTTTGTTCGCCACTTTCTCCGTCCAGAAGTCGGGATAAGTCTAATAGAATAAAAATAAAGTGCTTTATATCGGGTGCATGTCAAAGCAAATTGTCTATACATTAATATTTAGCGAGTGTAAAGTCAAAAATTTGGTGTTTAAAATGCGTTTCTGTCTTGTTTTTTCTGCCTGCTTCTCCGGTTATGAGTCAGGGACACGATTATCAAGTCTAGAAATGGACCAGGAACCAAATTTGATATGCCAGTCTGGCGCATATGTTTACACTCTACAGTGTTGTAAAGTAGTTTACACCTATTGTTAGTTTGCCCATAGAACATTATGGAGACTTAATTTTTTTCATAAATATTAATCGTAATATCGGAACAATATCAAAATTACGAATCTGACCAAAATCTTCTTTACACTAGGTGTTTACATGAAGTTTACACTACATATGTATTTATCTTCGTTTTTGAGCATTCCAGAAACCTAATTTTTTCCTGGAGTCTAGAAATTTTCAAAGAATCAAATGTGAGACGTCACGTAGGCGCGTTTGTTTACATCCAACAGTGATGTAAAGTAGTTTACACTCATTGTTTATTTGTCCTCAGACCATTGTACTTGGGTATTAATATCATAGGTAGCGCGATAGCGCTACCTATAATATACTTGGCCATCCTTTTTCTTATATGTTTATCACAGCGAGTGCGAAATTTGTGTCCCCCCTCACAGCAACAACGGCACACACCTGGGAGGTGCGGTTTTTTTAATCGATGGATAATTAAAAAATTCGATGCCCGTGTTTTTTTCTTTTGTTTACACTCAATACTGAGTTAGCAATGAGCGTGTAAAGTGTAAAGCAAAAAATCAAATAATTTGCGGAGGGCCAATTTTTTTTAAAATGTTGCCCCCCAGCTGTAGATTACGAATCTGACCTTAAAATTTCTTTACAGTCAATGGTTGTTGCACAAAAGTGTAAAGTATACGTGTTTTTTACTCTTTGCGTGTCCTTCAGCTTATCTAACTCAATTTTGGTTTCTGTGCAGTCCAATCGGTTTTATAATGTAGAGGGTTGCAAAATCTCAAAACCGATTTTTTTCTTTCTTATAACGCAATATTTCTTGATCTGTGATCGTTTTAGTGTAAAGGGTTCGAGACGAAAAACGATATCTCTTCAACTACTCCGCTAAGTAGGCGGAACATGCTAATTATGCTTAAAAGGTGCCCTGACCTTAGTGTTACAGATCCCAGTTTATTTTGTTTCTATACACCCAATATTGCGGTATTAGCACAAGTGTAAAGTTTACACCGAGAAGCATTTTGCGCCCAGAGCGTCGTGGAGGATGAATTTTTTTAAAAGTGTTCTCCGTAAGGTCAGAATAACGAATCTGACCTTTAAACTTTTCTACAGCCAGTGTTTGTTGAGGTATGAAGAGGTGAACTTTGAATTATATATACATCTATTTTCTAATGCCGATAGATAACTCCGCATTGCATATTTTTGATCAGATTTTTCGTATTTGCCGCGGTTTCAAACTAAAACTGTAATATTGAGTTGTTTATCGAAGGTGTAATAGTTCTGAACATCTGTAGAGTGATAAATGTCGGGCGAAATAGGATAATCAAGCTGAAATTTTTTGATATTTTGAGTTGATACAATCATATCACAACTCCATTCTCGGATGCGGTTTAAACACAGAATGATGGGTTCGGATCATCTGAATACAAACTTTTCTACTACAATCAAAGGGCAAACAAACTGGCCCGAACCGAATTTATTTACATTCAATGGGCGTTAGGTTCAGATTTTTAAAGTTTACAATGTGGTGGACAGTGGAAAATACGTGTTTGTACATTTTTTGTTCGCCACTTTCTCTGTTCAGAAGTCGGGCGAGGTCGAATAAGATAAAAATAAAGTAAAATTCTAGTTTTTTTTTCTACGTAAAATCAGAATTGGGAATCTGACTGTTAGTATTCCTCTACACCTAGTAGTTGTGTAAAGTTTGCACTATTCATTTGTTGTTAATATGTAGTTTATACTACAAATTTATTTTACTACCAAATCTAAGCGTTAGTGTTCCTTACACTTGATATTTGCGTGAAGTTCTTGAATTTTTGCCGAAAAACTTTGTTTTTTAATTTACCAACATCCCACCTTTTCAATTTTCTTAAAGTTTAAAATCTTTTACAATTCTCTTCATAATTTAATGGTAGGTTTAAACTTTAAGTTTCTCTTGGTTTACAACTCTCGCTTAGCAAGCTCATTTTTCAATACTTTTTCATAGTGATCAATCGCGTTTAGTTCGGAATTGGTGGACGGCCCTTATTTTATTACTCGGCTTAAATAATCCAAGTGACTATCTTTTGATTATTTTCTTTATCGCAAATTCAAACACCCAAATTTCAATTTAAAAATCATAAAAATTATTTCATAATTTTTATGTAAGATGACTGGCTGGTTGAGAGCTCTTTTTTGTTGTTTTCATTGTTCATTGTGCTCGTAGGAACCAGAAAAGAAATAGTTTTTCGCCATAGGTATTCTCTGGCGAAAACAAGTTAACAAAGCTTTTTGCGTTAATTATTATTTTGGTCCAAAATAGGTCAACTGACCTAGGGCAAAATTCCGGGGCTACTTAATTACTACTGCGTTAGGTTTTTAGGGCATAGCTGCCAATAGCTCCGTAGGTACGGACGAATTTAGGTCCGAGGAGTTTGAGACCGTAGTTATTGAGGGTCGTGTGGTTGAGTCCGGCGTTTCGCCCTAGCAACCTGACCAGCGCTAAGTGTAGCCAGGTACTTAAGTAAGTCCCGTAGGTACGTTATATGTCGTTTCCAAGTTAATTTAAATGTGGAACGACCTCTATAACTTACAGGACTGTTTAGAATGTAACATATATTTACTATAGCTAATAAAAAATAGTAAACTTTATACTTCCGACAATCAAGAGCATATCTAACTCAGTTTTAAATTCTATGCAGTCTGATTGATTTCAAAAGGTAGACGGTTATAAAATCTAGGGAGTCTCTTTTTTAAAACAATATTTTTTAAATTTAGAGGCAATTAATTTATGTTAAGAACAATAATGTTTTCCGCGTTCTTGGACTGCTGTCATTATTGTGGTATGTTACTGTATGTGTTTGCTGACTGATGCACTGAAATCATGCTAATTAAAAGTAGGGTACTAGCAAAGAAAAATGCTCCGATGGAACAAAAAAGATGAATATACTTGGAATTGTGGATTATTAAGGATGTAAAAGGAGGGGACTAGGGAGAATCTACCTAAAGTCGCAAAATCTGCTAAAAATCACACTTTCTCTAAGCAACGCAAAAAATCGAAGTATATTCTGCGGCCTCTAAAAAGTGTCTTTTTTAAATAATTTTCAAAATTTCAGATAATAAACGAAATCTATAATGTTTCCTTTTTTAAATT
Organism: Mermis nigrescens; assembly: GCA_036768485.1. Classification (NCBI taxonomy): domain Eukaryota; kingdom Metazoa; phylum Nematoda; class Enoplea; order Mermithida; family Mermithidae; genus Mermis; species Mermis nigrescens. The sequence continues at coordinate 11,864,601 of JAVLUZ010000145.1, read as the reverse complement.
GCTGGCAAGTAGCAACACTGACTAGCTTCGTATCCTGATTGAAAGAAAACTAAGTGGTATTGTATTTAAAGTTGTTTTATTTTGCTATGAGCATTATAGCAAGCAAAGCAGGGGCCGATTGATTAGTGCACACAATCGTTACGGGCATGCTAGTGTACCTACATTTAGTCTGTTTCAAGTCAACTCACGCGTTTCCTACTGTTTTGAACCAACAATTCTTGCAATTGTTTTGGATGCATCGATGTTTGCTATTTCATTCAATTGGCTTAGAAAGACTGTTACTCGATATCATTTCCCATAGCTGCTGCATAGCTAACGTGCTGCTTTTTCAATCATTTTTATGGTTAAATATTTATTCTAATGTGTTAACCGCAGAATATACTTCGATTTTTTGCGTTGCTTAGAGAAAGTGTGATTTTTAGCAGATTTTGCGACTTTAGGTAGATTCTCCCTAGTCCCCTCCTTTTACATCCTTAATAATCCACAATTCCAAGTATATTCATCTTTTTTGTTCCATCGGAACATTTTCTTTGCTATTATATATATATATATATATATATATATATATATATATATATATATATATATATATATATATATATATATATATATATATATATATATATATATATATATATATATATATCATAGGTAGCCGATAGCGCTACCTATAATATACTTGGCCATCCTTTTTTCTTATATGTTTTTCACAGCGAGTGCGAAATTTGTGCCCCCCCCCTCACAAGCTATAACGGCACACATCTGAGAGGATGCGGTTTTTTTAAAAGGTAGATAATAGAAAAACTTAGTGCCCCCCATTTTTTCTTGTTTACACTCAATACCGAGCGCGTCGTGAGTGTGTAAAGTTCAAACCAAAAATTCAAATAATTTGCGGAGGGCCAATTTTTTTTTAAAAAATGTTTTCCCTAATTAGTAGATTACGAATCTGGTCTTAAAATTTCTTTACACTCATTGGTTGTTGCACAGGAGTGTAAATTAGACAGTTTTTTTACAGTTTCATGTGGCCAAGCATATCTAACTCATTTTTACATTCTATGCAGTCTGATTGGTTTTCAAAATGTAGACGGTTAAAAAATCTAGGGGAGACTTTTTTTTTAATTTTTTTTTTAAAAGTAATATTCTCGAATCTAGAGGCGGTTTATTGTAAAGAGTCTGGGACAAAAAATTATTTTTTTCCCGCCATATTCTCCACTTGGAAGACAAAACGTGGTAAATTCCCTTAAATATGTGCCTCGTCTTAGGCGCTACACGTCAAAAATTTTTTATTTTTGTTTCTTTATAATCAATATTGCGTTATTAGTGCAAGTGTAAACTTTACACTGAAAAAATTTTTTCCGCCCATAGCGTTGTGAATGATGAATTTTTTAAAAATGTTTTCCTGAATTAGTAGATTACGAATCTGATCTTAAAATTTCTTTACACTCATTGGTTGTTGCACAGGAGTGTAAATTAGACTGATTTTTTACTGTTTTCATGTGCAAGAGCACTAACTAACTCACTTTTACATTCTATGCAGTCTGATTGGTTTCAAAAGGTAGACGGTTATAAAATCTAGGAGAAACTTTTTTTATTTTTCTTAAAAAGTAACATTTTCGAATTTAGAGGCGGTTTATTGTAAAGAGTCTGAGACAAAAAATATTTTTTCCCTGCCATATTCTCCACTTAGTAGAAAGAACGTGGTAACTACCTTTAAAATCTGCCTCGTCTTAAGCGCTAAACGTCAAAATTTATTTTGTTTCTTTACAATCAATATTGCGTTATTAGTGCAGGTGTAAACTTTACACTGAAAAATTTTTCGTCAGAGCGTCGCGGATGATGAATTTTTTAAAAATGTTCTCTGCGAGGTCAGAATAACGAATCTGACCTTCAAACTTTCTCTACAATCAATACACAGTACCAGGGTTTAATCTTTACACTCTAGTGGATGAGTAAAAAAACAGATTTTGTCAAAGATTTCTCTGCCAACTTTTTTCGGTTATGAGTTGAGATAATTTAAGGGCCGTATGACAGAACGCGGAATAGTGCTATTCCAGGATAAAACAGTGGGATAAGAGGGCGGAATAAAATATTTCGGTATTACAGAAAGCGGAATAAACAGTGATATTCCAGGAATAAAGTTGGTATGACAGAACGCGGAATAGCGCCGTTCCGGGCGCTAACCTCGGGATAAAACGGCGGAATAAAAATAAGCGGTATGACAGAAGGCGAAATAAGTTATCTCGGGAATAAAAACAGCCGCTTTTATTCCGCCATTTTATACCTGGTCAGAGCAGGTATAAGTGAGCGGAATAGTAGTAAAAATCGTTTCTAACGCGGTCTTAAAGGTTGTAAATGTGTCGACAAATTTTAATAAGATAGTTAATCAATTTCTCTTTATCCAGAAATTCAATATTGTTGTTCTCACTTGTATTTACGATCAAAAAGATGCATAAATTTTTCAAGTGCGTTTGCTCCACGATTGCAGCTCGTCTAGTTGAACTCTTGGTAAAGAGATTTTAAAATTTTTCGATCATGCAATACTAAACACGCCGAGTGGAGTGATTTAAAAAATTAATGCAGTAAGTAGTAAGTATAATCAACAAGTTGACAGAAATATTCACCATGAGTACACAAAAAAGTAGTTTTCCATGCGCAAACTATGATAAATTTTTTGATCTCGATGGTAATGGTTTATTTTTATTTTTGTTTTCCGTAGAAGCAAGCAAGCGCCTTCATTGAACCGAATTATAAAAAATGCATCAATGCACAAGTTACACGCGCGCGCTGCACACAGCATTGTATTTACGTCCTATGATTTCGAAGAAATAACGTGACGTGCTTACAGTATGCAGTATGTGTTAGACGGGCAATCTATACACAAAACCAATGGAATGCATAGCTTAACCCTGGGATAGATTCAGTTATCCCAGGAATAGCTGTTCCTCGCGTATTTCGTGTTCTGTAATACCGCATTTTCTTATTCCTGTGATAGCTTATTCCGTCCCTTAACCCAGGAATAGCTATCACGAGAATAAGTTTTATTACGAGAAAAGCTATTCCCGGAATAGGGCTTATCCCAGGAATAACTTATTCCGCTTTCTGTCATACGGCCCTAAATAGATAAAAATGAAGTAAATTTTAAGGGCTACACGTCGAAGCAAACCGCGTTCAAAAAAACGTAATATTGAGTTGTTTATGGGGGTGTAAAGTTCGAAATCTGAGGTGTAGAATGGGCGAAAAAACAGGTTTTTTCGTATTTAATTGGTAAATCATATCAAATATTTTGCGGAACATAAGTTTGGCACATACAAACGTACTACAATCAAAGGGCTACAAACTGGCCCAAACCGAATTTATTTACACTCAATGGGGCGTTCGGTTCTGATTTTTAAAGTTTACAATGTGTGGACAGTGAAAAATACGTGTTTGTTCATATTTTTGTTCGCCACCTCTTAAAAAGTACTTTATTTTATCCTATTCGTCCTCTTCCGACTTCTTCACTTCATATTTTTGTTCGCCACCCCTTAGAAAGTACTTCATTTTTATCCTATCCGACCTCTCCCGACTTCTGAACAGTGAAAGTGGAGTGTAAATAAATTCGGTTTGGGCCAGTTTGTAGCCCTTTGATTAGTACGTTTAGTACGTTTGTATGTGCCAAACTTATGTTTGTAAACTTTACACTGAAAAAATTTTTGGGAAAAAAATCGGTTTGGGTTTTTTGAAACAGATGAAGAAAAACCGATTGATTGCCCCAGATGTACATTCTTGTGCTCAATTTCCATACGCACGTACACGACCGTTAAGCGCAACGCTTAAGCGAGTCGCCCGGGACCACCTTCCCCTAAAAATTATCATATTTTTCATTCCTTTCCCACACATATTTTCAATCAAAATCCGGGATAGGAAAATGGGCACTCGGGCTTAATGCGACTTGAGTACGAATTGATATGTGTGTTATCATATCTTACGTGTGTTAAAAGATCATATGTGTGTGTCTCATATTTGTGCCTGTCTCGTTTGTGCATACCTTTACCGTAAGCTTTTGCCCATAGGCCTATTGTCGTATTCATAGATCCTTTTCATATCTCTTGGTTCGTGTTGTTACGCCTCTTTTTTCCGCGTCAGTTAAAACTGCCTGCGAGCGCAGTTTTGACGGCACTTTTAAGATTTTACATTTTACAATTAGTTTTTGAGCCTGAGAGCCTCTCCGCCAGCTTCCGCGCTGAGCGTAGCGTATTTTTTTTCTTTTCGTCGCCGTACGTGAGCAGACTCCGTGCGTGCCTTTTTATCTGCTTGGCTGCAGAACTCGTCTGTTAGTTTTCCTGCGTAGTGTGCACGCTTCTTTTCGCCGTACGCTTTGTTTTTAATCATTCGTGTTTATGCCAATTGGCATCAGTTGTTGTATGCCTTTGGCAGGGCTTTGTGCCCTTGTTTAATTACATTGTTTGATTTTACCCGATTAGCGTAACACAACGGTCGGCAGCATGTATCCTCCATGCTGTCGCTTTTTTAATTGCTTCATAATTTTTCTGTCCAAAAAATATTGTAAAAATTAATTATTTAATTAACGATGCTGGGCTCGGTTGAATTTCCGTGCTGTTGAATTCTGTCCTTGTGCTACACTATACTTAGGAACCCTTAATATTTTCAAGCACCGGAATTCGGTCCAAAACAAGTTAAATAATAATCTTTCTGAGCCCTCAATTAGGTTTCCGGGGAACTTACTTTAATTAGGTACTTAATCTCAAAGGGGTTAAGTAAGTAAGTTTCACTAGGTGCGTGCGTAGAGGACGGGCTACCTTGAATAGGCCGGGCCGCTTACTCCCGAATTGCCGGCTGGTGATCGACCTCCTTAAAAAGGGCGAGAACCCCCGTGTGAGCGCATAAGCTTGAGATTCGGGTTAAATAAGCGAAGTGAACGTAGCTTGAGTCTACGTTAACACATCTGATAGTTATTTGTCCTTGGACCATTGTGGAGACTTAATTTTTTTAATAAATGTTGATCGTAATATCAGAATTACGAATCCGACTGAAATTTTCTTTAAACTCTGTGGTTGTGTAAAGTTTACACTGCATATTAACTCAACTCTTGTTCTAGAGCCTTGCCGAAGCTTAATTTTTTTCAAAATGTTCTACGTAAAATCAGAATTGAGAATCTGACTATTAGTTTTCTCTACACCTAGTATTTGTGTGAAATGTGCACTAATCATTTGTTGTTAAAATGTAGTTTATACTACAAATTTATTTTACTTCCAAATCTGAGCGTTAATGTTCCTTACACTTGATATTTGCATAAAGTTAATGCTGAAAAACATTGATCTGTTAAAATAATGTAAGGCTGTCTTGTTTGAAAAGGATAATGCTGATGTTAAGAACAGTATTGTTTTCCGTGTTCTTGGACTGCTGTCATTATAATGGCATGTTACTGTATGTGTTTACTGACTGATGTACTCAAATCAAACTAATTAAAAGTGGGGTACTAGCAAAGAAAAATGCTCCGATGGAACAAAAAAGATGAATATACTTGGAATTGTGGATTATTAAGGATGTAAAAGGAGGGGACTAGGAAAAATCTACCTAAAGTCGCAAAATCTGCTAAAAATCAGACTTTCTCTAAGCAACGCAGATTGAAAAAGCGGCACGTTAGCTATGCAGTAACTATGGGAAATGATATTGAGTAAACTAACCGTCTTCTAAGCCAATTGAATGAAATAGCAAACATCGAAGACAATTGGAGACATGGTTGGTTTAAAACAGTAGGAAACGCGTAAGTTGACTTGAAACAGACTAAATGTAGATACACTAGCATGCCCGAAACGATTGTGTGCACTAATCAATCGGCCCCTGCTTTGCTTGCTATAATGCTCATAACAAAATAAGACAACTTTAAATACAATACCTCTTAGTTATCTATCAATCAGGTGCCAGCAATTTAAAAAAGTAACCTTGATAGATTTCGTACACTCTTATCTGAAACTTCGAACATCATTTAAAAAAAACACTTTTTTAGAGGCCGCAGAATATACATCGATTTTTTGCGTTGCTTAGAGAAAGTCTGATTTTTAGCAGATTTTGCGACTTTAGGTAGATTTTTCCTAGTCCCCTCCTTTTACATCCTTAATAATCCACAATTCCAAGTATATTCATCTTTTTTGCTCCATCGGAGCATTTTTCTTTGCTAATATATATATATATATATATATATATATATATATATATATATATATATATATATATATATATATATATATATATATATATATATATATATATATATATATATATATATATATATATATATATATATATATATATATATATATATATATATATGTATACGATGAGCTGCCCGGGCTGAACTTAGGCCTGATATATAGCTATGTGGAATTGATATGTAAAAAAATCCATAATTTTGATGTTTCTTGGAAAAATCCATAATTTTGATGTTTTTTTTATTAATCCGTAATTTTGGTGTTATTTTAAAAAAATCCGTAATGTTGATGTGATTTTAAAAAATCCATAATTTTGATGTTTTTAAAAAAAATCCATAATTTTGATATTTTTTAAAAAAATCTATGTTTTTTAAAAAGAATCCATAATTTTGATGTTATTTTGAAAAATCCATAATTCTGATGTTTTTTAAAAAAATCCATAATTTTGATGTTTTTTAAAAATCCATAATTTTGATGTTTCAAAAAAATTTCCATAATGTTGGTGTTTCATCGTGCCCTATCTTATAGCGTTGAGTATGCTATAGCATTGGGTACTTTATACCGTGTCATATCTTATAGCATTGGGTATGTTATAGCATTAGGTATCTTATAGCATTGGGTATGCTATACCGTATCCTATCTTGTAGCATAGTTGAGCTGCCCGGCGTTGCCCGGGCTGAACTTAGGCCTGATAGCTATATGGAATTAATATGTCTCTTGTATTTTTTATTTTTCAAGACTTTTGATGTTTTTGGGATATTTCTAAAAAAATTGTTGGTACAAACCATATTTTATTTTTTGGATTTTTTAAAATGTCTTTTGTCAACCATTTTTTTGATCAAATCCATATTTTTGACGTTACAGAATGGTTTTGAAAATTGTTTAGCCATAATCATATTTTTGATGTTCTGGGGTGTTCTGGAAATTTTTTTAATAAAACCCATATTGTTGATGTTTTGTGATGTTTTGGAAAATTTTTTTCGTCAAACCATATTTTTGATGTTTTAGGATGTTTTGGAAAATTTTTTTAATCAAACCCATATTTTTGATGTTTTGGGATGTTTTGGAAAATTTTTTCGTCAAACCATATTTTTGATGTTTTAGGATGTTTTGAAAAATTTTTTCGGTCAAACCATATTTTTGATGTTTTAAAAATTTTTTGTTTGTTGTAGCAAAGGGTGTCATATATCACGTGATATGTTATAGCTGATGGTATCTCCTATCTTATATCACTGCATGTTATGGCACAGACAGGGTATCTATACCAAACCTATCTTATAGCATTGCCTATCTCGTAGCACAGGGTATCTTATATCCCATACTATCTTATAACATTGCCTATCTTGCAGCTCGGGGTATCTTATATCACTTCCTATCTTATAGCATTGCCTATCTTGTAGCACGGGGTATCTTTTATAACGTTCTATCTTATAGCATTGCCTATCTTGTAGCACGGGGTGTCTTATATCACGTCCTATCTTATAGTATTGCCTATCCTGTAGCACAGAGTATCTTATATCACGTCCTATCTTATAGCATTGCTTATCTTGTTGCACATAGTATCTCATACCATGCCTATCTTATAAAATTGCCTATGTTATAGCATCATTTGGTTAAACCTGTATTTTGATGTTTCACAGTGCCGACCAATGCTATAACATATAACAATGTACATAGTGTCGCCAGGCATGCTCCTCTTGGCCGGGGTATCCCTATACAAACAGTATAAACTAATTTTTGAAAAAATAGCAAAAAATCGGCCATCTCCCGAAATCGTGGAGGCTTATAGCACAGGGGCCAAACCCTGCTCCCTCCCTGCCCAGGGCCAATGGGTGCGTTTGTCGAAATTTCAAGATCGCTACGGCTCCTTCCCCCATTGGACCGACCTCGGCCCAAAATATCAGCCCACCAAATTTCATTGGGCCGGAGCCAACCCGGCACAAACATACGAACATACGAACATACATACATACAAACAAACAAACTTTCAAAAATATATAGTAGATATATATATATATATATATATATATATATATATATATATATATATATATATATATATATATATATATATATATATATATATATATATACAGTCGAACTTGCTTAATGCGTACACCCAAGGGACCAAGCCCTTCTGTATGCATTATCCGAGTGTACGCATTATCCGAATACCCCAGATTTTTAACAATGAATACACCATTATGCGATAAAATCATTCTTTAAAGAAAAAAATCAGCAATACTCTGGTTTAACATATTTTCACGCTTTAAGTCTCAAAACTCTTCGATATCATTCATTTCGCTGTGCCTGAAGTATTCGTCGAACACAGAAAACGTATTCAGAAAATTGTACACAGAAAACGTATTCAGAAAATTGTATTGCCAAGAAGGAAATGAGAAATAATTTAATAGGGTACGCTACTTCGCTATTTTAACTGATCATGGAACAGAGGCGTAGCCAGGATTTTGGTTCGGAGGGGGCATGCACAAAAATTTTTGAAGACTTCTTTTGCATTGAATGCTTTGATGTGTTTCAGTGGCATGATGTATTGTAAAATTGAGTTTTCGACCATTAGTTGTGTAGCCTTGCTGATTTATGGGTTTCTGACGATCAACAATACAAGAAGTATGAAGCGGCGCAAATCACCGAAATTTTTTCAATTTTTTTACCGTTTTCGTGTAGAATTTACGGCCTTTTTATAGACAAGCAGTTCGAAATCATGAGTGACTCAAAATGCTCCAAAACTTAAATCATTTTTACCGCCGTTAACATTTTGTAGCCCCGTGAATACAGTCTGACAAAGCAGAAAATTACCAAATTTGTGCAAAACAATTTTGACATTATGCCGAAAGTTCAGGCTTCTAACAGGAAAACTGCGCATTAATAACTTAGTATGAAGCACTAAAATATTTTGACTGATTCAGGCTTTTAAACGCAATGCTGGAGCTTTAAAAAGAGAAACAACTGTAACCGGCGGAGCCATGCATCAGTAAATTTTGATGCTTTTGCTCTTTAAACTTAATTTATATCTTTACATCATACAGAACAGACAAACTCAGCGCTGCCAAAAACTTTAAGAAATTTCTAACCCTTTTACCCCTTTTTGTCCTACCAAAAATTTTTTTCACACGTGAAGGAGATTTTAAGGCTGGCCACAGCGGGGTCCGTTGCCGTGCCCCGGAAAATTTTGTAAACAATGCATTTATGCTGAATAATAATAATAAAATTTTTTGCAAAATCGGCCAAATCTTAGTTCTGAATTAAGCCCAAAAGCAGCTAAAATTGATCGACTCACACAAGACTTCTGAGGTGAAATGCGTTCTTCGACCTCTGCTAAGTATGAAGCAGCGGGTCCCTGGGAAATGTATCCATGAAAATATTATTCTTACCGTTTTCAGACCCATTTGTAGCCTTCTTATTAACAGGATGTAGTTCAGAAAACAGAAAATGCCTAAAAACACAAAAAAATGCGGATATTCTTTTCGATTACAATAGAATTATGTATCCTTGTAAAGAAAGACAAACAAAGCAGAGAATAAGCAAACTAGTATGCAACCATTTTCACACTTTTACTATTATGCTCAATAAGCATGCGCAGTTTCATTCAACGATCAAATAGTGGATTAAACCACTAAAGTGATCTGAAGCGCTGTATTATTTTAGCTTATTCAAGCTTCTAAACTCACGGATCTATATAACAATAAATAATAATGACTCGGCGCTAAGCGCCGGAAGATTTTGACGTTTTTTGCCTCTTTGAACTCAACTTTTTTTATCACAATTATTGCACCACAAAAATCAACAAAATTTTAGAAAAATTTCGGAGGGGCATATGCCTTCTATGCCCCCCTGGCTACGCCCTTGTCATGGAATGTTCATGATCAGAAATAAAAGCCGTACGCATTATCCGAAGAGCTGATCGCATTATCCGAAGTGAAAAAATACAGGCTTTATGCATTAAGCCGGGTAGTTTAACATGCAGGCATAGGCCGATGGATGAAATCGGCTGTACGCATTACGCATTAACCGAGTACGCATTATCCCATGCTATTGCCTTATGTTTTACATTGCCTTTCGGTCCGGACCTAGCCAAACTGTACGCATTATGCGAGAAAACGCATTATCCCGTGTACGCATTATCGAAGTTCGACTGTATATATATATATATATATATATATATATATATATATATATATATATATATATATATATATATATATATATATATATATATATATATATATATATATATATATATATATATATATATATATATATATATATATATATATATATATATATATATATATATATATATATATATATATATACATACAGGCCCGTATCCAGGGGGGGGGCGGGGGCCTGCCCCCCCTGAAATGGGAAAAAATTTTGTTTTTCCCAAGAGTCCCCCAAAGGGGAAAATGAAAAATTGGCGAAGTTGGTCTGAAACACCACCAAAACAGGTTTTTAGCGTACTTTTGAGCTAGAAAACACAAAATTTTCCGGCGCTTCGCGCCGGATTTATTGTTTATGTAAGGTTTTGTCTTCTAAACCGCTGAAAATCGCTCAAATTTGAGTTAGACATAGAAAGTATGTCAATTTTTTTCTAACGCTTTGCGCCGGATTCATTGTTTAGCTATAGTTTTTGCCTTCTAGCTCACTCAAAACAGCTCAAATTTGAGTTATGACATGGGTACAGGCCTGTATCCAGGGGGGCATGGGGAAAAAATTTGTGTTTCTCTCAAGGGTCTCCCGAAGGGAAAAATGAAAAATTGGCGAAGTGCGTCTGAAACAGCGCCTAAACAGGTTTTTAGCGTACTTTTGAGCTAATAAACTCAAAATTTTCCGGCGATTCGTGCCGGATTTATTGTTTACGTATAGTTTTGTCTTCTGAACCGCTAAAAATCGCTCAAATTTAGGGTGTCCAGATGTACTGATTTTGTCAGGATTGTGCTGATTTTTAGAAGCTCGTCCTGATTCTAAAAATGTCCTGATTTTGTCCTGAAATTCGGGTTCCCGTCCCGATTTGTCCTGAACTTTTAAAAATTTTAAGATAATCAAGCTGAACGTTAAATAAAGTATGTTGCGCTCAGTTACTTACTGTAAACAAGATTGCTACTGTTCATTAAAGCTGACCAAATCACATGAAATTTAAACCGTACTATTATCCGCACTGGTCAGAAATTAAATAGATGTGTTGTAGCTGATCGATTTTGGTGTTAAACAGCTTATCGGTTTTGTGACATTTTTTGCAAAATTGCAATAAAAATGGTCTCCACTTTCTTTCAAACCAAAAAATCTGTTGATTTGAATAGTCTAGTTGGCGTAATTTTTCGATTCCTACATCAAACGCGGCTGTGGAACGAGTATTCTCCTTGTGCAAAAAGCAGTGGACAGATGATTGAAATCGATTGAATGTTAAAACCGTGGAATGCTTGCTTCAAATTAAAATAAATTATTCTTTATCGTAAGGTAAAATGTATAAAAACATTTTGGGTGACGAAAATTTGCTGAATCAGATATCGTCTAACAGTAAATACGTGTGAATTTGATGTTTTATTGTAGTAATAAACGTTATTTTGAAAAGTGCTACTTTTTTTAGACGTCCTGATTTTGGACCAAAGGTATCTGGGCACCCTACTCAAATTAGAGTTAGATATAGAGAGCATGTCAATTTTTTTCTAGTGCTGTGCGCCGGATTCATTGTTTAGTTATAGTTTTTGCCTTCTAGCTCACTCAAAACAGCTCAAATTTGAGTTATGACATGGGAAACATGAAATTTTTCCGGCGCTTCGCGCCGTATCTATTGTTTATATGTTTTTTTGTCTTCTAGTCCGCTCAAAACCGCTCAAATTTGAGGTTGATATGCAGAGCATGTCAATTTTTCGGCGCTTCGCGCCGAATTATTAATTATCCGTATTTTTTTCCCTGTAAAGCACAATGATTAAGTACAAAGGCAAGAGATAAGAAATAATTCGCCGATTAGGTGATGAGAAATCAGCTTAAATGATAAATTTGCTGTATATCAAAATGAAATAAAGTGAAAATTTTTTAATTTTTTTAGTCGAAATTTTTCTTCACTGTTGTATAGAGCTCGCCGAGATACGCTCAAAACTGTCTTTCTTTTCGCCTATCTCCTAATGGTTCTCGAGATATCTGGTCTCAAAAATTTTCGGCCCCCCCCGAAATAAAATCCTGGATACGGGCCTGTATATATATATATATATATATATATATATATATATATATATATATATATATATATATATATATATATATATATATATATATATATATTAGGGATGCAGCGGATACCCGCACCCGCTATTACCCGCTTCTTTTTTGGTACCCGCACCCGCACCCGCTATTCCGAAATTTTGCTCGCACCCGCACCCGCACCCGCTAAAAATATTATGATAAAACAGCGGGTGGCGGATAATAATAATTAGAATTTACGAAAAGACAAAACGATTCTGAGGCAGTGGCACGTTAATGAAAAAACCAAAATGTATAACAGTGTGTTCTAACGTCCTAGTACATATTGGAAAAGCGAACATCTACTTGTAATGAGTCATATTTTTAGGTACCCTCTGGACTGCAGATACATGTTCAAGCTCTCTTATTGTTCATTCCAATTATGCGAATTATGCTTTTTAAAAAAGAAGGGTCTAGGTGCCAGTCTTTACATGCATCAGTTCAACCACTCTAGCGTGAGTAGAGATATTATGCAGCAATGTATTGTACATTGCTTTTTTAAGACGAAGTAGGACGTTTTGGCACTGCCGTTTTGGCGCCATACTCGTTGTAATATTATTAATTATTTACATTTAATTTATGATTAAAGTATAATACAGATTCTGAAAGCTCATTCAATTCTCTACGTGATGGTACAAATTACTTTTAGAATATCTTTGAATTTAATGAGATAATTAAACGCATCTAAAAATACACTGGATTTTCTACAGTTTTTCAGTCGTACACAAATGAATACTCGTCGATTCTAAATATATAATTTACTTAAAAATTGCTTCAAAATTAATGTAGTTAGAATATTTTTTAAGTTGCTGGCGCGAAAACGTCGTAGACCCTTTTTAAGAAGAGAATGACAACAACAAGTGTCTAAACATTGTATTCTGCAAAGTGCAAATATATTACTCATATTGGTCAATGGTTCAATCATTGACAATTTACTTATCTTTAGTTTGCAAATTTAATTCATTGAGAGAGTAGTCTGCAAAGAAAAAGACAATCAGCTTGAAGATTAATATGAATTTTGCACACAGTAAATAACTGCATTAAGCGGACAAAAAAATGGAGCATTTTTAGCCCTATTTATATTATGCTATATCTCACTGCTAAACCCGCCACCCGCCACCCGTACCCGCTATTTTTAAGGTGCGACACCCGCACCCGCACCCGCTAAAGCAAAATTTTGGTACGCCCGCACCCGCACCCGCTATTCCAAAAAATGTGCACCCGCTGCATCCCTAATATATATATATATATTTATATATAAGAGTGTATAAACATAATCTAAAATGTTTACTTTTTGTAAATTGCTTGCAAGTTGCAACGCTGACTTGCTACGTATCATGATTAATAGAGAACTAACCGCAATTGTATTTAAATGTATTATATTTTGTTATCATGAGCATTATAACAAGCAAACCTAACGTCAATTGCTTAGTGCACGCACACTATTATTGCGGACATACAAGCATACGTGGGCAGCAAGAAAATTCTAAGGGGTCCAGGATTTTTGAAGGTCAAAAATGGCCTTAAAAATGGTGATATGGCGATAAAAACACCATATTTCGACGTTTCTCATCAAGCACTATCCATTGGCATCAAAAAATTGCGAAAAAACGAAAAAATTTTCAAAAATTGATTTCTGGGGGGTCTTTTGATTTCTGGGGGTCTTTTGGTTTCTGGGGGTCCAGACCCCCCACGCCATATGTGTGCATACAAGTGTACCTACATGTAGTCTCTTTCACGTAGACTTAGCGTTTCCTACTGCTTTAAACCAACAATTTCTTTGATTGTCTTGAATGCACCGATGCTAGCTATTTCATTCAATTGACTTGCAAAGTCTCTCCTAGTTCACTCCATCAAATTTCCTATAGCTACTGCATAACTAAGTTGCTGCTTTTTCAATCGTTTTTTTGGTTCGATAGTTTATTTCAATCTGCAGGCCGCAAAATATACTTCGATTTTTTGCGTTGCTTAGAGAAGTTTGATTTTTAGCAGATTTTTCGACTTTGGGCGTATACATAGGTAGCTTTTTCCTAGTTCCTTCCTTTTATATCCTTAATAATTCACAATTCCGAGTATATTCGTCTTTTTTATTTGTTCCATCGGAGCATTTTTCTTTAATAGTAGTAAGCTTAATCAATGTAATACAATTTTTATGCTAAGTTTGTAACTCAAAGGATTTCCTACAGTCTATTCCAAGAAACTATGACGTATGTTAATTATGTTTGAAACGAAAAGTAGTTAAAACACGAGCACTTTGTTGAGTAAAATATTCTAAACATGTGGCCTTTCAGGAAACGACATTTGTAGTCACTTAGGTGCTAAAAACTGTTTCCCATGCGCAACAATTAGTAAAAATTTCAATAAATACGATTAAAAATTCGGTTTCTTTAGATAGTAAGTAACACTTCATCGGACTGAATATGGAGTCACTTACTCGAAGCTCTATAAGTGTCGAAAAGTTATATAATCTCTAACTCGTAATAGGACTCGATCAAATTTACTATAACTACAGAGCGAGCACATAAAGCGACTAAGTTGTAGGTAGGATTACCCATTGAGTGATTCCTTGACGTGTGCGATGTAACCTAAAAGGTTGATTACATGATTTAACCCGAATGTTTTATTTTGTTTAAAAGTATGTGCGCATATCGTACTCAAATTTTCCTAGTTAATAGTCTGTTTCACATAACTTCATGCATAAATTCTGAGAATTTTCAACGACAGTAAGCCGAGGGTTATGTTCGATAGTTATATATCATATCAATGCTATAATCGTAATCTGTCAGCTTATTGTCCGAGATAGATTTAAAATTTATGACCGAAGTCGTGTGAAACAGCTAATAACTAGTGTTGTAAAGCGATATCTTTATCTTTTTAGCAAGATAAAGATAAAGATATCTTTATCTTTTGGAAAAATTACAGGCTATCTTTATCTTTCTGATAGGAATTTATCTTGCGAAAAAGATGAAGTATGTACATAAGTTAGCATGTAATCCAAAGTGCAGGTTTGACGTGAAATACGTTTAGACGCATTCAAGTTTTATTGTAATACAAGAATAGAAAAAGAAAACGATTGTTTAAACCCTATGGCGTGTGGCCCAAACTAATGCCTGTATATCTACCTAAGTAAGCGGGAGTGATACCGATCTAAGCGGGAGTACTACTACTAGCACCCACGTTAATCTAAGTCAAAGCCTAGGAAACATATGGAAGTTTGAAAAAATCAATAACTGTTGCGACTGTACTTTGTACAGGCGCACAGAGCAGGGTTTTGATGCTTGTGAAAAAGAAAGAAGTGACTTGCTGTCGGCCAGTAGTAGTAGTACGTGGGTCAGTCAGATATCGCGGGTAAAGCCCCAAAGCTAATTTACGTGGGCTTAATGCCTATCAACTCTTTGATCTCAGGTGTAAAAGTTAAGGCATTCAGTTGGCTGCATTACATCACCCACTCTCGTTTGTTGCACTTCACAAACATCATTCTCCTGTATCCAGGCAACCACTTTTACATATGTACACTTTATCTTTTTGGTTCCTATATCTTGCAAATTATTTTTATCTTTGTAAATTTTTTATCTTTATCTTTTAGATTTCAAAATTTCAACTTTATCTTTATCTTTTATCATGCAAAAATTCCCCATCTTTTACAACACTATACCCCACTCCTGCCGACCCCATGCCATTGGGCATCCATATGGCACTTGTACATATAATGTATGTTTGTAGAAGTATGTACAGTCAAACACTAAGCAACTTTGGGAAAAAATGTGATCTGCCGGCTTACAGTTATATTTTTTAGTATATGACATTTTCCTAATTTTACAGAAATACGATCAACTTTGTCATATATGCGTCTGAGCTTCACTATTAGCAAAATCAACTCAAAGAGAAACGAGTCGTGTTGGTGATAATATGGCAAATCAAGATGCGTCTTAGAATCAAACCCAGACTTTGATCCAGATCAGTAAGGAAAACGATGATTGGTTCTGCTGCGAACTGAATAACTCCAAAAACCGATGCACCATGAGAATTGAAAGATTATCCTAAAAACGAGATCATTCCAGCTGGAATAGAATGCTGGAGCGGCGAGGCGCCACCGAGCAGTTACACAATGCTGTTAAAAGAAAAAGGGAACCGTATGACCATCACACCTGGGCGTGGGGGGTTTGAGGGGTATGCACCCCCCAGAAACTAAAATACCCCCCAGAAATCAAAATACCCCCCCCCGAATTATTTTTGAAAATTTTTTCGTTTTTTTCGCAATTTTTTGATGACAATGGATAGTGCTTGATAAGAAACGTCCAAAAATGGTGTTTTTTCGCCATACCACCATTTTTAAGGCCATTTTTTGACCTTTAAAAAAACTTGCACCCCCAGAATTTTCTTGCTGCCCACAGTGATGACCATGTGTTGATCATCAACAATGAAAATCAGTTTCCAATAATTTAGAATAAGTACATAACTATAGTCTTTTTTGAAATTCTTGTGACTTTTTTTACAGTAAGTGTTGCAAAATGCAGTCGGAAATAATCTAATAAATTAATAAATACCTAAGAGTAATTTATATACTGAAGTGCATGATATGCAATTAGTGAACGATACGATCAAATGCAGTGCGGTATAAAATTTTGAGTGGGTTAGTCTATTTTTGAAAATAAAGAAAGTCTAAAACCGGTAAGAATTATTGAAATGCATAAAACAAAATTATACGAATTTCAGATTTGTTTTTTCGGCCCTGTAGCATTAGTTTATAAGAACGACTAGAAGGGTTCTAAAAAAATCGAGCACGAGTGATACGAAGGACGAATAAAGACATTCGTACTATAATCGAAAGAGCAATTATGTATTTGTTGACGGGTTTTCTCCTACACAATTTTGTCATCATTGTTTTTTAAGCCGTCCGCATTTACATCTGTAACGCGTGCCTTTTATTTAATAATGTGTATGTTTAAGCTGAGCGATACTTTACTTCGCTTATGATATAATGTTAGAGCAAGGTAAGTGATACTTACGTTATAAAATAGCAGCGATCGCAAACATGCACATACGACAGCAAAAATAAAACTAAGCTGATTCCCCAGAATTCGGGAGATCCAACCGAAGTTCGTTCGGCACGGCTTTCATGCGAGTTCATGTTGAGCAGAGTCGTTTTATATTCTATGTTGGACGAGTGCGGAGCATACGTGGGCAGCAAGAAAATTCTGGGGGGGGGGGTGCAAGATTTTTTGAAGGTCGAAAAATGGCCTTAAAAATGGTAGTATGGCGATAAAAACACCATTTTTCGACGTTTCTCATCAAGCACTATCCATTGGCATCAAAAATTGCGAAAAAAACGAAAAAAATTTTTAAAAATTAAATTCTGGGGGGTATTTTGATTTCTGGGGGTATTTTGGTTTCTGGGGGTGCATACCCCAACCCCCACGCCCAGATGTGGTGCGGAGTATAGAAATAAGTTTTTATGATATTCACATGACCAATAAAATTCGGAGATGAGATGCTTAAATAACTTTTTGCTATGAGCGCAAGCTGCGAAACTATGACGCAAATAATATCGCAAATTTCGATGCTAATGTCAAAGTTCGAAAATTAGTGCATTACGCATCGCAGGAGTTTTTATCCTTGTCATACTCCCGATTCTCATGCTGATTTTCAGTTCGCAGGGTCAAGGCTGTTGCATCATTTTCTGAGGACTTCGTATGATCAACGGCGCATTTTACCTTATTTACAGCATTTGGACAGCGTTGATTGCTGAATTTCCAATGCTCGGGCGCTAGAAAGAGGGAAGAAAATGAGGAGGCAAGTAAAAAAGATAAATAAATTGATACATAAAAAAGCCAATACTAGATAAAAAGAAAAGAGAAAAAAACCAAAAAAAAGAAAACATAGAAATAGTAAGAAGTCATCATTACGAGAAAGAAGCAAAAAAGAAGAAACAAAATTAGGAGAAAAGCAACTAAGTAAATAAATAAATAGATAGATAAAAAAGCAAATACTAAAAAAAGAAAAGAGGGAAAAATGAGAAGAAAGACAGGATAGAGGTACATCATGCTATTAATAAGAAAGAAACAAAAAGGACGCGTGAAATAGCACAAGTTTACCTGAAAAAATTATATTATGAGAGATAACATGTTTTATGAGGCGCAAGAGTCTAAATGAAACAGAAAAAGTAGGCAGAATCATAAAGCGAAAACTTACATAAAACAGGAAAGAAAAAGGAAAAAAGGAACGTAGAAAGAAAAAAATCATAGAAACAGACGAGGTCATCAGAGAGGAACTAGGTTGCTACAGTTTCGTGCCTTTAATCTTCTGACTGTCACTGTAACCTGGCGGCTCCAGTCTAGGCGACTAGACTGTCTCTCATTATGAAAAAATAAGAAAAAATTAAATAAATAAATAAATAAACAAATAAAAATTATAGATAGTATATTATATATAAATATTATGATAATAATATTAACATTAATAATAAAAAAGAAATATTAATAGTAAATATATAAATAATTAAATAAATAAGTGAAATAAAAAATAAATAAATAAAACATAATTAATAATAAAAACATTGTAAACCTACATGTGAAATACTGCCGTACCTGGCCTGATCAATCACGTGAGGAATTACAATAGAGCAAGACAGGAATAGAAAATCTGCATTGATGTGCCCGAATACTATAAATACTATGATAATAATAACTTCAGTAACAAAAACAATATTCTAAAAAAATAAAATAAAATAAATAAATAAAAATCGTTGTAAACCTACACATGAAATACTGCGGTACCTGGCCTGTTCAATCATGTGAGGAAATACAACGAGTAAACAAAAAGCGTGAGCTGGATAGGAATAGAAAGTTTAAGTCAGTGTGCATCAGGGGCGGATTTAAGGGGGGCGGGGGGGCGGCCGCCCACCTTCCTTCATTGGCCAAAAATATTTGGTGAGATAAAGAATGGATAAGCAATTTGCAATGATTTTTGGCCGTCAGTGCCATGCCCCATTGACCAAAAATATTTGGTGAGATAAAGAATGGATAAGCAATGTGCAAAGATTTTCCCCGATGTACAAAGACTTTTCGGGACCGTCTTCGAAAAAACGCTATTTTGCGCGTTGAGGGCAAATTTTTGGACCTATTTTTGACTGTTTTTGGAAAAGTTGGGACACTGCCCTCCTTAGGAAAATCCTAGATCCGCCACTGGTGTGCACCTACTCTTATACTCTCTGAATTCAGCGCACTGAGAAAAAATATATAAGCGCGCGCGAAAAAATTTAAATCAATATACACCTACTCTGATAATGTCGGTAGTAATGCACTACATTGCGAATAACTTAACTACGTCGGAAAAAATAAAAATGTGGGGATTAACGTGGGAACATGCCGACGCACCTACATCATAGGTAGCGCGTTATCGCGTACCTATAATATACTTGGTTACCCACAACATATGCCCCTCTCCCTCACAGCTATATTTCTCTGTTTAGTAGGTTACGAATCTGGTCTTAAAATTTCTTTACACTCATTAGTTGTTGCACAGAAGTGTAAATCAGACGGTTTTTTACTGTTTTCATATGCACAAGCATATCTAACTCAGTTTAACATTCTATGCAGTCTGATTGGTTTCAAAAGGTAGACCAGTAATAAAATCTAGGGGAGCCTTTTTTATTTTGTTTTAAAGTAATATTTTTAAATTCAGAGGCGGTTTATTGTTAAGAGTCTGGGACAAAACAATATTTTTTTCCTGTCATATTCTCCACTTAGTAGACAGAACGTGGTAATTATCTGTAAAATGTGCCACGTCCTAAGGGCTGCGCGTCAAAATTTATTCTGTTTCTTCACAATCAATATTGCGTTACTAGTGCAGGTGTAAACTCTACACTGAAAAAAAATTTTTTCCGTCTAGAGCGTCGTGGATGATGGATTTTTTTCTTAAAATGTTCCCTGTAAGGTCAGAATAACGAATCTGACCTTAAAACTTTTCTGCAGCCAGTGTTTGTTGAGGTATGAAGAGGTGAACTTTGAATTATACATCTATCTTCTATTGCCGATAGATAACTCCGTTTTGTTTATTGTTTCAGGGGCGGATTTAAGGGGGCGGGGGGCGGCCGCCTCACCATTGGCCCAAAATATTGCGCAAAATTAAGGATTTTCGGGTGATTTTTAGCGATTTTTGGACTAAAACGGCTAATTTTTCCGTCCAAGTCATGGTTCCGCCCCCCTTCGGGGTAACGCTCCCTTAGGAAAATCCTGGATCCGCCACTGAATTGTTTGATCATATTTTCTTATTTCAGAGGTTTTTGACTCGTCTTTATTGAATAATTATTTTTATTATCGTAAATGCACTATTCTTAAACTTCGGTAGAATGATGAATATTTTTCAAAATAGTATGACTAAGTATAAAAATCCGCCGATATGTCGAGTTGGTGCAGAGGCATACGAATATTTAAAAAAATAATGGGTTCAAATCTTCTGAATACTTACTTTTTCATTTTTATAATTCTTTTGGCAAAACAATGCACGTCATTTAACTTATTCATCTATTTCGGTTCTGCAGATAACACTTTTTGTTTTTTGAATTTCGCCTTACTTCTCGAATTGGAGTGTAAAGAGTGCGAAAATCTGGGGGTGAAAAGACACATTTTGGTCGAGTTTTCGACTTGTTCATTTGTTCATTTCTGCCAACAACTCCGGTTATGAGTTTTAAGGATTTTTTTCTGACAGAAATGTACCGCGGATCAAGGGCTATCTCGTGCTTACCAGCAAACTTTTCTACAATTGATACGCAGTTAGTACCAGGGTTTAAACTTTAAACTCTAATGGATGAGTAAAAAACAGATTTTGTCCAAGATTTCTCTGCAATTTTTTTCGATAATGAGTTGAGATGAAATAAATAAAACAGAAATAAAGTAACTTTTAAGGGCTACACGTCAAAGCAAGCCGTTCAAAAAAACGTAATATTGAGTTGTTTATGTAGGTGTAAAGTTCGAAATCTTAGGTGTAAAATGGGCGAAAAAACAGGTTTTTCCGTATTTTGATTGGTAAATCATATCAAATATTTTGCGGAACATAAGTTTGGCACATACAAACGTACTACAATCAAATTGCTACAAAACTGCCCAAACCGAATTTATTTACACTCAATGGGGCGTTAGGTTCAGATTTTTAAACTTTACAACGTGGTGGACAGTGGAAAAACGTGTTTGTCCATTTTTTGTTCGCCATTTTCTATATTCAGAAGTCGGGCGAGGTCAAATAGGATAGAAATAAAGCACTTTTTAAGGGGTAAGCGTCACAGCGAATTGCGTTTGTTTACATCAATATTTAGCTTTTTCGGTAGGTGTAAAGTCAAAAAAAATGGTGGAGTTAAACGCGTTTCTGTCTTGTTTTTTCTTGCCAAGTTCTGGGTTATAAGTCTGGACATAATCTCAAGTCTAAAAATAAACCAGAAACCAAATGTGATACGCCACTTTGTTTGCACTCAACAATGGTGAAAAGTGGTTTAAATCTGATATTTATTTGTCCTCGGGTCATTGTAGAGGCTTAATTTTTTCATAAATGTTGATCCTTATATCAGAGCAATATCAGAATTACGAATCCGACTGAAATTTTCTTTACACTCTGTGGTTGTGTAAGCTTTACACTGCGTATTAACTTTAGTTCTAGAGCCTTGCGGAATCTTAATTTTTTTCAAAATGTTCTACGTAAAATCAGAATTGGGAATCTGACTGTTAGTTTTCTCTACACCTAGTAGTTGTGTAAAGTTTGCACTATTCATTTGTTGATAATATGTAGTTTTTACTACAAATTCATTTTACTTCCAAATCTGAGCGTAAGTGTTCCTTACACTTGATATTTGCGTAAAGTTTATGCTGAAAAAACTTTGATCTGTTTAAATAATGTAAGGTTGTCTTGTTTAAAAAGGATAATGCTGATGTTAAGAACAATATTGTTTTCCGCGTTCTAGGACTGATGTCATTATTGTGGCATACTACTGTATGTGTTTACTGACTGATGCACTCAAATCATGCTAATAAAGTAGGCTACTAGCAAAGAAAAATGCTCCGATGGAACAAAAAAGATGAATATACTTGCAATTGTGGATTATTAAGGATGTAAAAGGAGGGGACTAGGAAAAATCTTTCTAAAGTCGCAAAATCTACTAAAAATCACACTTTCCCTAAGCAGCGCAAAAAATCGAAGTGTATTCTGTGGCCTCTAAAATAGCGTCTGTTTTAAATAATGTTCAAAGTTTTAGATAAGAGTGTATAAACGAAATCTATAATGTTAATTTTTTTAAATTGCTGGCAAGTAGCAACGCTGACTATAGTCTGTTTCATTTATCCGAGAGCTTTTTCAGTAAATGTTTTCGGAGGTTACCGTAACTCCTTCTTTCTTATTTACTGTAAGTCGCTAGATCTCACTTTAATTACGTAGCAAAGAAGGGTTTTTCAACAACATTTTCGCGGCTCAATTTATTCTCGTCTTCCAGCAGATCAATTAACTTACTGATAAGAATCGCACATTCAGCTATCTTGAGTCGACACTTTAAACACAATTAACTAAGATGTTAAGAAACGCCGCGAACTCCTGCATAGCTCAGTAGTAAAACCTCTGCTTGTAGTCGAAGCAACCTGGGTTCGATTTCAGCCGATAGCTTTTTAGTTTAGCGCACTCACTGTAGTATGTCCCAGCACTGATTAAATGCATAAATTAAATTTACCTGGGCGTATTAGTGCATTTGAAATGGAAGAATGCCAGCCACTCGCCCTCACTGAGCTGATCTGCCGAAGTACAGTAATTTGTCTTGTTTAGCTTACTGTAGCCCGTACAAGAATTGACTAAAAAGCTCTCGATTAAATGAAATGGACTATAGCTTCGTATCCTGATTGATAGAAAACTAAGTAGTATTGTATTTAAAGTTGTTTTATTTTGTTATGAGCATTATAGCAAGCAACAGGGGCCGATTGATTAGTGCACACAATTGTTACGGGCATGCTAGTGTACCTGCATTTATTATGTTTCAAGTCAACTTACGCGTTTCCTACTGTTTTAAACCAACTATTTCTTCAATTGTCTTGGATGCATCGATGTTTGCTATTTCATTCAATTGGCTTGGAAAGATTGTTAGTTTACTCAACATCATTTCCCATAGCTGCTGTATAGCTAATGTGCTGCTTTTTCGATCATTTTTATGATTAAATATATATTTTAATCTGTTGGTCGCAGAATATACTTCGATTTTTTTGCGTTGCTTAGAGAAAGTGTGATTTTTAGCAGATTTTGCGACTTTAGTTAGATTTTTCCTAGTCACCTCCTTTTACATCCTTAATAATCCACAATTCCAAGTATATTCATCTTATTTTGTTCCATCGGAGCATTTTTCTTTGCTAGTCCTCATATGATTAGCGTACTATAATAAAAACTGAGAGATTACATGTTTTTGAGACCTGAAAGTCTGAATGAAACAAAAAAGTAGGCAAGATTATAAACAGAAAACTTATATAAAAAGGAACGTAAAAAAAATCACATGAACAGACGAGGTTAACAGAAGAACTAGATTGCTACAGTTACGTGCCTTTAATCCTCTGACTGTCGCTGCAACCTAGCGGCACCGGTCTAGGCGGCTAGACTGCCTCTCTTTATAAAAAAGGAAGAAAAAATCAAATGAATAAATAAATAAACGAACGAATTAAAATTATAGATTCTATAATTATTATGATAATAATGATAATAATAATATTAATATTAATAATAAAAAAGGAACAATAATGAAAAATATGTAAACAATTAAATAAATAAATGCAATAAAAAATAAAAAAGGAAAACATTGTAAACCTACACGTGAAATACTGCCTTAATGACCTGTTTAATCACATGAGGAAATACAATGAGTATTTAAATAGCGAGAGCAAGACAGGAATAGAAGATATACATCGATGTGCCCCAATACTATTAATACTTTGATAACAATAATAACATTAATAACAAAAACAATATTCTAAAAAATAAAAAATAAAAAAGGAAGCTGCTCGCCACTATTTCTTCCTATTTGATTACGTGACAAATTTTTACTTCTTAAATTGTGAGTGGTGTTCTTTACTATCGGAAAAGTTAATCGGCGTTCCATATGATCTGTAGAAGTGCGTAGAAATTCTGCTTTACAGCAAGTTCTAAAAAAACCGAATCCGTCGGGACGCATTGCTCGATGGGGTTTAGCCCTGCAAGATTTTCAAGAACTTATTATTAAGCATAGGACAGGTAAGAAACATAGTAACGCAGATGCATTGTCTAGAAATTTAGCAGCTGCAACTTCAGCTATTCACGAACAAAATCAGAGCGTACAGGAGGAAAATGAGGAAGAAGAAAGTTTATCGAAATTTCGGGAAGCAACAAGTAAGGACAGATTTTGCTCGATTTTATTGAATTTTCTGAAATATCGGGATCTCCCAATCGATGATAAGGAAGCTAGGCACATAATTTTAATCGCTGATAAATACATAATTTTAAATAATTTATTGTATTTTATCGAAACACCGGGAAGTAATCCAGAAGGTGATAAGAAACTGGTCGTGCCTGAATCTTTGCGTGAAGAAATTCTAGAAGCACATCATGATGACGTGTTTTCTGGACGCAGAAAATGAGTCAGCAATGCCTAGAAAAATCTAAAATCTAGAAAAAATGATCAGCTAAAGTATAGTCTATTTATAAGTATTATTGTAAAGAAACATAATAAAATTGCTCTTACCTAGAGTTTTACTCCATCAGAAAATAATTTTTGATTACTATTGAAAAATATTTGGTTATTGATGAGATTATCTTCAAAAGTTTCCCACTGACCTGTCAACCTTGCATAGATGTAAAGGGTGTGAAATTGATTATCCTGCACTTCCCCACATTACACCTCTTTACTTAAAAGCTCCCATTAATCAACACAATCAAGAGTTAATCGCAGAAAATGGGTCAGCAATGCCTAGAAAAATCTAAAATCTATATAAAATAATCAGCTAAAGTATAGAACCTCTAGCTATTTATAAGTATTATTGTGAAGAAACATAATAAAATTGCTCTTACCTAGAGTTTTACTCAATCAGAAAATAATTTTTGATTACTATTGAAAAAAATTTGGTTATTGATGAGATTATCTTCAAAAGCTTCCCACTGACCTGTCAACTTGGCGTAGATGTAAAGCGTGTGAAATTGATTATCCTACACTTCCCCACATTACACATCTTTACTCAAAAACTCCCATTAATCAACACAATCAAGAGTAAATCGCAGAAAATTGGTCAGCAATGCCTAGAAAAATCTAAACTCTAGATGAAATGATCAGCTAAAGTATAGTACCTCTAGCTATTTATAAGTATTATTGTAAAGAAACATAATAAAATTGCTCTTACTTAGAGTTTTGTTCAATCAGAAAATAATTTTTGAATACTATTGAAAAATATTTGGTTATTGATGAGAAATCTTCAAAAGCTTCCCACTGACCTGTCAACTTTGCATAGATGTAAAGGGTGTGAAATTGATTAGTAGTATACCGTGGCCCCCTGTGGGGCAACGTTATAACATATACAATGATGAAAGATAGGCAATGATGAAAAATAGGCAATGATGAAGTATAAGAGTCCATGGCGTGCCTGGACATGCCCGGGGTAGGTGGTGGTTGCAAGACCTGCCCTAACCCGGCAGTAGGTCTAAGTGGAGGGGGTCCTGAAAAAGGGGGTTTCTACAGTAAAAGCTGGTTTCGGAACCAGCTTGTTCCGAAACAAAAGGCAATTTAAGTTGTGGATGAGGGGTAAGGGAGTATTGTTGTATTTTGGGGGTACCAGTGTAAAGTGTGGGCCCATAGCCCCCTCCTAAGGTACCAGGGGAGGGGGTCCGAAAACAGGGAGTGTAAAGTGTAATTTTGTTTTTTAGGAAGAAGAGCGGGACGAAGAAAGGTCAGTACCCGTTCGCGGTTAGCAGGCTTGACGATGCCGAACGGGCTTAAACTGCCCGAGTGCAGTCAACCAATAGCTAATCATTTTTTACACAATACAGTGTTAAACCCGTAACATTCATGTTTTACTAACCATACAGTACATTTATAAGCGCAGCTTCAAAACTAGCATTCATAGTCTAGGTCGACGGTCTACTAGCAAGAAAATTCAGACCGTCGGCCTGGATTAAACAAAATTATTATCTAATATTAATGCGTTTTAGATTTGTAAAGAAGAAAAATAGAAATTTTTATATTTACCAACCTCAAAAATGATATTGGCGTCGGTTGGCGGAGACTCGCAAGCCCCTATGACACCAATAACCCCAGATATATATATATATATATATATATATATATATATATATATATATATATATATATATATATATATATATATATAGACCAGGGGTTTCCGGGATTCCCTGCTCTCCCACGCGCAGCGCTCATATTTATACACATTTCCCTATATTAATACTTTTGGTTAAACAATCACATATAGCAGTTGGGGCAAAGGATATTTTTAAAACTTTCATGAAATGTAGAAAATTTTGCTCTAATCTAGCCATCCTCCATGCAGTAATAAAAACCCTGTCTCCCTCACCCCCATCCTAAGCCAAATCCCTCCAGACCCTAAATTGCTGCATGTTTCCACTCGCCAGCCACTTTTTATTTTTGTTTTTTTACTCCGTTTTCCGCACTTGTTAACCTAGTCGGTCGTTGACTAAGTTTCACTTTTTCTTTTTTCTTTTATTCCTTCAATATATATATATATATATATAATAATCTAAAAATGTATTAAAAAGTACCTAGCTATAACAATGCGATTTGAAATAATTTTCAAAAAAAATACGAAAAAATGCTAGTAACCATAAGGCAAAGTGCAAATTTCCGGGTACAGTGCGCACTTATCGTATACTACTCGATAATTTTTTTTACAAAGCATTGTTATAACGTTTCGTTCGTGATCGCGCAAAATTCGTTTTTCAAAAATTGTTCGAACAATGAAATTATGAGATGCGAAACCGAAAACGATTTTTTTCAAACATTCGAAATTGACCGATTTTTTGTTTTCAAAATTAAGCCGAATTCCTCGAACCTTATTGACTTCCGCTACCATTTTTCCTTCCTTGTTTTGGACGCGGTACCCGTAATTCTTGGGGCTGCCGGCTACGAACTCTTGGATGTAGGCTCCTTCGCCGTAATCTTTTAGTTCGTTTGTCATTTCGCCAAGAAAACTGCCCGTAGGGACTTTGTATTGATCGTTTTTGGTAGTCAAGTATATGATTGAATCTGTAATTTCAATTTCTCTAATTTTAAATCCAGAAAAAAATGTTTGGGACTGCCCTCCATCATATGCATATAAAAAGCTAATATGTGCGTGAAATAAATTTCTTACCAGTGTCCATGCAAAGGACCCTTTCCTGTAGACGCTCCAAGTAACTGTACAGCTTCAAACGAGCCTGAGCTGTGACGAAACTGGCGATGACGGGGCTCGTGTTATGGAGAGCCTCTAAGAATTCGTCCTCGTTCGTGTATGTGACGCAAGCTAATGCGTCGCCAAAAAACCGAATCGAAGGGACGTTCTTGGTGGGATCGAATACCAAATCAAAAAATTTGACTGGATCCGAGAAGAATTCTGTGTGGGATAAGTTATTTCGCTGGCCGAACTGAAAAAAAATTTAAAAATGCATGAGATTATTAAATTAGTACTGCTAAACCTGAAGCAAAATATTAAACGATAAAATAAATTATTGTCGAAGGAAAAAATTTTTAATTAAATCTTTTAAAATGTTTTCTTACCTTGCCCCAAAAGCTGTTGAGCATGAGCTTGGCCAAAGCTCTCATGCCTGGATTTTTTCTATTTTAGCCTCGTTTAATTTGATGCCTGAAACAATATTAAAAATATTTAGTAAATAAACAAATAAATGATTTAATAAATACATATATAAATGAATAAAAATAAATAGAAGCAGAAATGGGTTCTCACCTTCTACTGCCTCGTATTTTTTAACGTAGGCCTTTTTCTCTGAATCGGTTTTGGCCGACGAGGGCCAACCATCCGCCTCTTGTTTGAGTCGCAGGAACGTATTAATGTATTCTGCGAAAAGACCGCCCGATTTGGATTCCGGGTCGTACTGCTCCGTTGCCCCATAGTGCCCGATTTCGTGGATTTTTATGACCTTTAAAAAGCAGAGGAAAATTTGAAAGAAAAATATTAAAAAACAATAAACCTGAAATTAATAACATAAATTGATATAAACAGAATATGTTTCATGCAACAAATGCTGGAATAAAAATTATTTTCTTACCCTGTACCCTTTTTCTAGGGCCTTGTAGAGCTCCAACGAGACCCAGGCACCTGTAATGGCTCGGTCCTGGTCCGTGTGCTCGCATAAATCGATCTGATTCTCTGCGCATGTCTTGCATAACGGGAACAATAGTTTTCCGTTAAACCGGTATGGCAATAAAGGGTGGTAGAGGGCGCGAGGCGGAACGACGGTGCATTTGATAATGCCCGTGTATGGTTTGTTCGCCAAATCCGCAAAATTTTCCATGATAATTTTGGGATGTCTAAAAAAACAATGAAAAAAGTAAAAATTTTTGTACTTAAAATACTAAACCTAAAAGAAAAGGTATTAAGAATATACAACAATGAGTTATCGAACCTGTAGAAAAAATATAAAAATGAATCTTACTTTATGGGAAAAAGTCCCGTCTTGCAGACCCAAGGGTATAATGAGCAAACGTCGACATAGTCGATCCGTTCGTCCGGGCGGCAGTTGTGGTACAGCTTTATAGCGTTTGTTCGCCCGCCATAAAACGCGTCCCTTGGTCCTAGTGGTTCCATGATTTGTACGTTCTTGAAGAATTCCGCCATTACCTTATTGGTCTGAAAAAAAGCGAAAAAAGATAAGTTTATAGATCTTTAAAATACTAAAACCTGAAATAGAGGTTATTTAATAAGAAATAACAAATTAATACATGCATCTATACAAATTTTTATGACTAACCCTTACCGATAAATCTTTTCGAAGCTGGCATTCCCATTTTTCTATAACCGTGTATCCTTGGGATTCTAGGTACTTTTTCCGCTCGATGGTAGATTGGTAGGCTTTGTCCGCCGTTTTTTTATTATTGACCGTCTGGTGAAACCTTTTGGGCATGCAAACTGGGCAACTGTGCCAGCTGAAAAAAATAACATTAATTTTCTCATGAAAAAGACATGTTAAAAATGCATGGTAGGACGTTCCTGAGTGCGAACGAGGTCATGCGTTGACCGCTATTTGTTATCGCTATTATCGTTATTTTATTTTCGTTTATTACGTTCGCTCAGGATAAGGCGTTGCGGACGTCAGAGTGTCGCTTAGTAGAGGCGTTGCGGACGCCAGTCGTTATGGTATACCCCGAAAAAATTCTCCACTGCGTGTCTAATTTTTTCTATACATGGGGGAGTGTAACTACGAGAGTTACACGGTTTGGCGAACTTGTGTTAGCAGTTCGCGGTAGCCACTTACATAGCCATTACTAGTAGCTATCTACGATAGAAATTGATTCGCAAAAATGCCGATCTATTTGAGGATGAGCAGAGATGAAACGAGAAGACAATAATGAAGTTGTTACATGTCTAGCAGTGCTCTGCTAGACTATCCAGATCGGATAAAAATGCTCAGAATGTACATGTAGTGTCCAATTAATTATTAATCAATTGATTATTGTGTTTTTATTTTACATGAATTATTTGCGTACTTTCTTTGAGTGGTGGCTAAATAGGTAATCATAGGTAGCGCGTTAGCGCGTACCTATCATATACTTGGGTACCCCTAACACCTGTGCACCCCCTACAGCTATAACGGGACACTTCTGGAAGGTGCGGTTTTTCTAAAAGAAAGATAATAAAAAAATTCGCTGCCCGTGTTTTTTGTTTTTCTTGAAACTCAAAACTGACTGTGTAAAGAAGGTGTAAAGTTTTTGTGTAACGTTATAACAGGACAAATTTTGGGACCTTTTTATCACGGCATGTGGACAACTGAGTATTGATGACTCGAACAATTTAACAGCATAGGATTATAGAGTGATGAATTCTACAGATTACAATTTTTTTGTTTTTTGAAATTCGCATTAGTTCTCGAATGGCAGTGTAAAGAGTGCGAAAATCTGGGGGTGAAAAAGCACTTTTTGGTCGAGTTTTCAAGCTGCTTATGTCTGATACTAACTCCGGTTGTGAGATTTTTCAAAATGTTTTCTGACAGAAATGTAGAGCGGATCAAGGGCTACATTCTGCATATAAGCAAAGTCTTATAAGCTCTATGGTGAGTTAGATCCTGAGGTTTAAAGTTTACACTCTAGTGGATGGTGTAAAAAACGGATTTTAACTAAGATTTCTCTGCCAAATTTTTCCGCTTATGAGTCAGGGTAAATTGAATACAACAGTAATAAAGTGCCTCTCAGGGGCTACACATCGCAGCAAACTGCATTTAAAAAAACGCAATATTGAGTTATTTATGAATGTGTAAAGTTCGAAATCAGAGGTAAAAATGGGCGAAAAAACACGTTTTTTCCGAATTTTGATTAATAAATCATACCAAATAATTTTTGCAAGAGAATTTTGGCACACAGGAATGTACTACGATTTAAAAGCTACAAATTGTACCAAACCGAATTTCTTTAAACTCAATGGGGAGTTCGGTACGGAATTTTAAAGTTTACAGTGTTCTAAATGATGGAAAATACGTTTTTGTTGCGTTTTTTGTTCGCCACTTTCTCCGTCCAGAAGTCGGGATAAGTCCAATAGAATAAAAATAAAGTGCTTTATATCGGGTGCATGTCAAAGCGAATTGTCTATACATTAATATTTAGCGAGTGTAAAGTCAAAAATTTGGTGTTTTAAATGCGTTTCTGTCTTGTTTTTTCTGCCTGCTTCTCCGGTTATGAGTCAGGGACACGATTATCAAGTCTAGAAATGGACCAGGAATCAAATTTGATATGACAGTCTGGCGCATATGTTTACACTCTACAGTGTTGTAAAGTGGTT
Source organism: Mermis nigrescens (assembly GCA_036768485.1). NCBI lineage: Eukaryota > Metazoa > Nematoda > Enoplea > Mermithida > Mermithidae > Mermis > Mermis nigrescens. Next base: position 11,833,127 of record JAVLUZ010000145.1, on the reverse strand, counting down.
TACATTAATTGTTACTTTGCCCATAGAACATTATGGAGACTTAATCTTTTTCATAAATATTAATCGTAATATCGGAACAATATCAAAATTACGAATCTGACCAAAATCTTCTTTATACTAGGTGTTTACATGAAGTTTACACTACATATGTATTTATCTTCGTTTTTGAGCATTCCAGAAACCTAATTTTTTCCTGGAGTCTAGAAATTTTAAAAGGATCAAATGTGAGACGTCACGTAGGCGCGTTTGTTTACATCCAACAGTGATGTAAAGTAGTTTACACTCATTGTTTATTTGTCCTCAGACCATTGTAGAGACATATTTTTTCATAAATGTTGATCATAATATCCGAGTAATATCAGATTTACAAATCCGACTATAATCCTCTTTAAACTCGGTGGTTGTGTAAAGTTTACACTGCTAATTGATCCTCGTTCTAGAGCTTTGCGAAAACCTGAATTTTTTGCCGAAATCTGAAAATTTACATGGAATCAAATAAGGGACGTCAGCTGGGCGCGTTCGTTTACACTCAACAGTGATGTAAAGTGGTTTACATCTGTGTCTATTTGTCCTTAAACCGTTATGGAGACGTAATTTTTTCATGAATGTTGATCGTAATATCCGAGTAATATCGAATTTACAAATCCGACTGAAATCTTCTTTACACTCGTTGCTAGTGTAAAGTTTACACTATATAATAAGCTCCATTCTAGAGTCTCACGGTAACTTATTTTTTTCCCTGAAGTCGTAAAATATATCTGGAAACAGATGTGATACGTCTGCTAGGGGCGCATGAAGAGTAGTGTAAAGTGATTAACACCTAATGTTAATTTGTTCTTAGAACATTATAGAGGTTTCATTTCTTAATAAATGCTGATCGTTATATCAGAGCAATATCGAAATTATTAATCCCACTAAAATTCTTTACACTCTTGTGTAAAGTTTAAAATGTAAATTAAGTTTAGCTCTAGAAAGTTTTGGAAGCATGTTTCTTTACAGGATGTTCTACGTAACATAAGAATTACTAATCAGAATGTTTGTTTCTTCTACAACTAGTAGCTTTGTAAAGTTTAAACCATTTAATTATTAGAAGAACCGCACAGTAAATGAAATCTAGTATTGTATTTCCAAATCTTGCTAATTAAAAGTAGGGTACTAGCAAAGAAAAATGCTCCGATGGAACAAAAAAGGGGAATATACTTGGGATTGTGAATTATCGAGGATGTAAAAGGAGGGGACTAGGAAAAATCTCCCTATGTTATATGCCAAAAATCACAAAATATGTTAAAAACCAGACTTTCTCTAAACAATGCAAAAAATTGAAGTACATTCTGCGGCCTCCCAATAGAAATAAACTATTTACCAAAAAATTGATTGAAAAAAGCAGCGAATTAGCAATGCAATAGCTAAGCGGATTGAATGAAATAGTACATATCGATGCATTCAAGACAATCGATGATATTGTTGGTTCAAAGCAGTAGGAAACACGGAAGCTGACGTGCAACAGAACTTATGTAGATACTCTTTAACACATGTCTACAACAATTGTTTACTAAACTTTTACATTTTTCAAAGGCCGCAGAATATACTTCAATTTTTTGCATTGTTTAGAGAAAGTCTGGTTTTTAACATATTTTGCGATTTTTGGCATATAACATAGGGAGATTTTTCCTAGTCCCCTCCTTTTACATCCTCGATAATTCACAATCCCAAGTATATTCCCTTTTTTGTTCCATCGGAGCATTTTTCTTTGCTATGGATATGTAAATAACTCGGCTGAACACTTGCACACTTAAGGAATTCTCAGCCGTTTTAGCTCTCTTCTTTTTGCGCTTAAACCCATAACTTTGATGTATTATCTGTATTCAGTTGGCGTTACTGAAATCGGCACCCTGTACCTGATGGGCTCATATGACCTAGGAGAGATTTGACGTTCTGCGCCCGCATAGGGCCTTAATTCGGCGCTACGCGCCAATGCTTTGGGGATAGCCCTCTCAAGTTCGGCACTTCGCGCTTTTGCTTCGTGTGCCGCCCAGGTTCGGCGCTTCGCGCCTATACTTCCGTGCTTTATTGTTGTAGTATGGCCCCATTGTAGGCGCTTTGCGCCTCAAGGAGTCTCTATGCTTAAGCATGTGCTATGCTTAAGCACGGAGGCGCTGAAGGGTCCCGCTTTGCTACTGCCCTAGCCAAACTTGACCACAGATTCCCTTTTGTCAGTAGGTATTCAACTTAATATATGACGCGTTATCAAGTATCTGTTGTGTAAATTTGCTAATTAGTAGGTAAGTAAGCTGTAACTCTTAGTAGGTTTTAATAATTATTTTATATGTTCTCTGAATATCATGATTATGCATTAATTTTACACAAAGGAAGGCTGAATATTTTAATCAGGTGGCGAAGGCACAAATTTTAGTCTATTATTATTATTATTATTATTATTATTATTATTATTATTATTATTATTATTATTATTATTATCATTATTATTATTATTATTATTATTATTATTATTATTATTATTATTATTATTATTATTATTATTATCATTATTATTATTATTATTATTATTATTGTTATATGTTATTATTATTATTATAAACAGTTGTAAAACAATTTTGTTAGCAGAATTAGCTCATCTTAGAAGAAAACAAAAGTTTCAATCCATTCTGGGGCGGGCTCACTTTGGATACTGGCTATACCAACAATCTGAAGAGGATATTTTAGCACAAGGTCAACAAGTGTGTACATCAACCAAAACGAACAATGTTCTATTAACGTTGCCAAAGTTTCAAACACTTTGTTTCCAGCAATGCGTGAATTATTTTGCACTTAAAACGCTAAGATCTAAAGAACTTAACAGATTCATAACTTGAGACGTAGCTCATTGAGAAGAGCATTCAATTTTCTAAATACAGTAATCCAAATGGCAGCCAAATTGAAATTTTTTTCTGCTTATCCTAAGCAAACAAATGAGTAATCCTTAGGGAGCTCTTCTTTTGCTCTTTCAAAATCTTCTTAAACATTAAATAACATAAAGTGTTTAAGCAGATACAGCACACAGTAATTTTTTCCAATATGGCTGCCCCCATTTAAAAATTCAAAACGCTAAGCCCGCAAGAACAAGAAAAATCCGTCAAAAAGCAAAGTAGGCACAATTCAGCCTGTCTAAGGACGCAAGTATTTTGCCACTTCTGAGCTTGTTATCTATAGTACTTAGTGAATAACAGCATGTGCAAATTTTGGCTATTTTATCAACATAGTGCACCATAAACTTGAAAAATTTTAAATTTTTTTCAGCAAAATAGTTGCGTTTTAAAATTTCTATCAAACGCATTTTATTTTATCAAAATCTGTTCGGTAGATCTTTAAATCTTAGCAAAAAACCTACTTTTCTATAAATGAAGTTTTTCAGTGTACAATTGACAACAGTAGCGAAAACGATGTGAAAAGAGTTATGCGAAAATAAAAGTATTTTTTCTGAACAGGAGCCGACGAATAAAGTCCGTAATGGGGTAGTGAGCTTATCGTGATATTCAATTGATCATAGCTGATTTTTACATCAAAAGAGACTAGAAGCAAACCGCAAGCACGCTGTGAGCAACCCGATAACGGAATCAGCTAGAATGAAAAAGTTTGATCAGGTTAATATAGCCTTCAATAAAATCGCACTATATAAAATTACAGTCTATAAAACGACTTTAGATACTTTTGTAAAAATTATTTTTCTTTTTTTATAGCCTCGATTGATCTTATTTTCTTATAAATTTTGTTCCATCGTGGTACAGACTCCACCAAACCTCCTGTTTGTCTTATCAAAGCAGGATTAAATTAAAGAATGTCTGCATCAAGATAAACAGATACACAGTTTTAGATAAATTTAAATATATAAATATCTGCATCAAGATAAACAGTTTCAGCCGTCAAGGTGCAAAGATACCTAAGTACCTACATATATAAGTGCACATATCAGAAAATTGGCTTCTATAGTCTGTTCCAATTTAAACTGCCCATTTTTAGCTAAAATCTTATTACTATAACAGATTTTCACTGCATTAACACGATATCTTAATTATGCTTTCGTAGCAACTGCTTGCTTTAAACTCTTCTTATTGATGTTTAATATTTTTAGCTTAAAAAATAGCGCATCCAACAGACTGCGCAAAAACCTAACCCGTAGAATATTGTGCTACAGTAATAAGCCGTAAAGCAAAAATGGGCCATTTGGAATGGAACAGACTATTGCAGTTTAAGTTTAACAAATTATAATGTGTCAAAGCGATGTGGAAAACCCCAAATTTTCGTCAATATTCGAATTATGGATCAAAAGCTCAAAAAATGTTTGACTTTCACTATCAATTGTCGGATGGGACAGAATCTGACGAGCGAATCAATATCTTATTGTCAACGTGCGACTAACTGACGTGTGCAAATATTAAAATGTGCCGAAAATACAAAACATATTCTGAATGTAAAAAATAATAAAAATATAAAGTACAAAATGTATATTTTAAATTGTAATGTATGTACGAGGGTTGATCGATAAAGATTTAGCTTTTTGGTGAAAAACAGCAGCATGGCAATACCTACCAATACTCTATTTTTCAACAAAGTCATCAGACATGATCAAACACTCAAGCCAATATTCGTCACACTTTTCTATGCTATCTTGCCTATGGATTAAACCTCGACCCCCAAAATCAGGGTTTGACCTCATATTTTACCTTATTATTACATAAAAACCTGCATTCCTTATAACAACACCTACATTTTTGGAAGACACAGGACCAATAGTACAAAATCAGGAGATTGGGGCGAATGATCTATAGTCTGTTTCACACAACTTCGGTCATAAATTTTGAAACTATCTACGGCAGTGGCGGATCCAGGATTTTCCTAAGGGGGCAGTACCCCTAAGGGGGGCGGAACCCTGACTTGGGCGGAAAAATTAGACGTTTCAACCCAAAAATTGCTAAAAATCGCTCAAAAATCCTTAATTTTGCGCACTATTTTGGGCCAATGGGGGGGGCGGCCGCCCCCCGCCCCCTTAAATCCGCCCCTGATCTACAAAAATAAGCTGAAAGATTGCGATTATAGCATTGATCTGAAATATAAATATCATAGCCCTCGTCCTACTGTCGACCAAAATTCTTAGAATTTATGCACGAAGATGAAACAGACTATAACTGATGGAGCCTGCAATCAACCAAAGTTTTTTCGTGAAAACCGTGCGTAGCGAGGTGGTGCATTATCGAGCATAATTAGTCTTTCACTTTTCTTGATTAATTTTTGCAACTGGTTCAAGAGTTTGCAGTAATAGTTGGCATTTATTATTACATTGTTTGGTGTAAAGCCAATCAACAAAGGACTAAGAATCTTAAAAAAGCTACAAAATCACGTTTCTGGCTGATTTGGAGGCCTTGGTCTTCGATGATGGTCTTAAAGCCTCCCCAACTCGCTTGTTTGACTTATTTTTGGTTTTTGGCTTATTGCAGTAAACCCCTCCTTCATCACCAGATACTATTTACTTAATAAAGTTTTTGGTATCTCGTTCAAATTGATGAAAAAGTTCTTCATGTTTTCAGCTTATTCATGCTTTTGCTCAGCTGTCAACAAATGGGGCTCCGATTGGGCGCACACCTTTGTCAATTCCAAATCATGCTACAATTTAAAATTAATATTAAGGCTAACGGATGCACCTATTCGTCGATTAGTGGTGCGAAGCCACGCCTACATAACTGTCCAATAATTCTTTACCCGCGAGGCGTCAAAGCTTGCAATAACATTATTTGTATAACAGAAACGTTTGTTACATAGGTACCTGCCAGCCGAGTGTGTATTGTAAATTCGGATTCGAACAAGAGGCGCCCAACTGTCTGCCACACTATTTTTTCGTTATTCATATATAAGCATATAAACGCTATTAAACACGCCCACAATGCAATCTGTATGCAAAATCGCCTCTCTGCAACGCCATCCGCTTTGTTGCTATTGTAGGGCTTTGTTGTGAATAAGCGTAGCGGCTTATGTGCCGACTGTGTTCACTGGAAAATACACACTATCTGCCTTTTCTTCGCGAGAACGTTTGTGCTTACGGTATCTAATACCTGATAAAATATTTTTTCCAGAATCCGCTGATTTATATTTATTTTTTCGGTGGAATTCGGGGTCAGCTTTGATACACAGGCACCTATTGCTCACAATAAAGACAGGTAAAATTTACATTTAGCCTTCTGTCTCTCTCTCTCCTATGCATACTCCACTTGAATAATTAATTATCAAAAATTATTCACAGCGCTTACTAATAACAGGTTTTTGAAAATATCATAAGACCACGATTATCAGAAGCGGCTAATTGCAAAATGTGCGTTGTTTTTGGTTTAGCTCATCATGTCTGGGATATCTCTGATAAACTAATCCTTACGCAAGGAAATTACCGTCGCAACTGTTTAGAATATGTTTTACTTATTAAAATCTTAAGCGAAAATAATTTCTTCACAGCAGGCACGTATCTCTAGGGAGAATCGGGGGGGGGGGGGTTCGGACCCTCCCAAAATTCAGAAAAATCGGAAAAATATGACTTCAAACGTTATTTTGTGCTATTTTTGGCTTTTTAGGGCTTAGTCCCCCTCAAAATTTGTGTTGGTCCCCCAAAATAGGACGGCCAGCTACATGCCTGCTTTCCACTTAAACATTTTTAAACATACTGCCCTCGAGAAATATACAGAGCAGTCGTTCCGCTTTTCGTCGTTTAGCTATCAGATTGTCATAGTCGTAATTATTGTAGTATTTATAGATTCAATACTCAGAGGGAAATTGCACCGTTTGAATCCTTGACTGAAAATTTATGGCCACGGTTCTCAAAAAAACTGTCTCATCTTCGTTTAATTAGTTTCTATATTCATAATTTTCGATTCAACGTCGAACTTATTCGTCGCATTGCACTTATTTTATTTTTTGAAAGCGTAAGCAAGGATTTTATAGATTCCTGGCACTCAAAAAGAAAACGTATTATTTTAGCTTGAAAATAAATTTACATATATTTATTTTATTTTTTACTATATTATCATTTTCACAGTATCTTCATCTGAATTTTATTTACAAATATTAAGTGCATCATCATAAACTTCTGCACAAGTAGACATGATGAACAGATATGCATGCGGGGGGGGGTAGCGGTTCGGACCTTAGAATTGAAAGTAGGGAATTTTCTGGGAAAAATAAGGCAAAATGAAGGCCACAAATGGATGAGAATAAAAAATTTTTCTGCAAAAGTGCTTGGAATTGATCAGGAACGCATATTACCTTGTTTTCAAGCTATTTCTACATGTCAGATTTGGAGCTTTTTGGCTCAAAAAGGCTATCTGGCTGACAGACCAAACCGACCATGCTGTTAGACGGCAAAAAGGCATTAACGTTTTAGAGCGTAAATGGATTTTCTAGGGTGATTCAAATCCTTACAAAATGGAAAACAACAACTCATATGTAAGACAGGTTTTAAGAGTACGTACATATATGTAGGATAAGATAAGATTTTTACAGAAATCTTATAGAAATCGTTTTAAAATCGATGGCCATTGTACTTTCGTTAAAAAATATCCAGTCTCATCATAGCACTGTAAAACCGAAAAGAACAAATTGCTGATCCTTGACGTCTCAACTGACCAGGGGAAGCTTTATTTCTGCTTGGTAACTCAAAATACAGCATAATGAACCGCGAATTTCAATGTGTCAGGTAGTCAAATACGAGCAAATCAGAGCTGATAAAAGGGAGGGATGACCAGATCTTCTTCAGTTGCCAATTTCAAGCACCTAGTCACTTATTCTATTCTATTCTAACTCTTATCTACACTAAGCAGATTTGCTACAAAAAATGGTAATATTTCCAAAAAACGGTTTTTATGCAAAATATACATTAAAATATGCGCATTAGCGTACTGCACTATTCGAGCTTAACACAGAGGAGTGGATCTAAACTAGGTAAATTTTTGATGTTGCTAATAAGGTAAACAAAATGAAAAAATTAGAATGAGGAATACGTGTTCTTTATTATTTTTTCTTACTGTTAGTTAACGCTGATAGCTAGGATTGATCATATTTTTGACCTTTGCAGAAAACGCGTTACTCAGAAAAAAACAGTATCAGTCTGATATCGAGAATCATTGAAGTGTCTAAAATTTCACTAAAATGAGCTTATTTAAGCTATGAACCCGGTTCCTCATTTTATGTTCCCTTGCATGTGTAGACTGACTGAATATATAAATCTGTTGCACTGGGTAATAAATCTGGACAGACATTGCATTCTATTTTCGTGCTTTCTAAACTGAAAACTCTAATATAGCGAAGAGTCAAAAAGAGTGAAGGTCTTTGAAAAAGAAATGAAGAAAAAAGCATATGCCATTTAGTCGATGAGTTAGCTTACTTAATAAAATGGAGGCTAAAAATCCAGAATTTATAAACGTAAAGATTTATCTTTTAAATAGTCTTTCATCAACCAGTCATTGGGCGGCTTGCAGAATAGACAAAAGGTTGGGCCAAGGAGGACGGGCACTTCTTCGATTGAAAATTGTTCGCTGAATTAAGGATTGATTACGTTCATTTTTTAATTCAGTTTTCAAATATTTTCAATCTAGCTTTGAGATTCTTGTGTAACATCAGTGAATGGCATTTGTTGTCTATTCAAAACATTTAAAGTGGTAAACTCACACAACAAGAATTTTCTTAAGAACCGAATCCGATTTCGAATGAAAGAAAATGTTTTTTCGAGGCTACCAATCCAGAATGTTTGGGAAAAGCGGATGTTTCACGACCATAGATGCACATTATGGTCGATTAGGGGCTTTAACCGGTATAGGGGGGTCGAAAATTAAGCTTTTATGGGCTGAAATGACCTCAAAAACTAATATGAGCGCTAAAGTATCGTTAAAACTATATTAATACGCAGTTTATGATCAATTTGTATTGCTTAATTTTTCCCTAAAAATTTCCTATTATTCCATTCTGGGGTGTCAGACCCCAACCCCCATTTGCGTGTCTGGTCATGATTGAGTTTCGAACCTTCTCTCGCGAATATATTGTCATTATGTTCAACCACCAGCGGGCACGCATAGCAAGAATTAAATTTTTTTCTTGATATCCTTTAATTTATGAAAACTAATGTTAAAATTGTAACTAAAAAATTAAGTCAATCTTCCGTTTTATCTGTGTTCCCTTTCTTATTCGTTCAGCGCTATTTCAAAATATCGAATGAAAGAAATTGATTCGTGTGTGCTGCGCTCCGACCTTTAGAGTACCTATATATGAAAACAAGACCACAATTAAATTTTGGTTCAAGCCAGATTTCTTGCCTTGAATGTAATACTACATTTTCTCTCACGAGGCCCGATTTATCCCTCAAAACCAAAGTCCGGTTTAAATTATCTCCGGCCTAAGCCAGACTTGAACCTGTCCATGATAAATAGTATTTATCAGGATTAAATTTAACTGTCGAATGTTGCAACTTGGCGTCAGCTTAAAACCTGGCTCAAGCCTGAGCACGTGACCGGCTTAAGCCAGGCTTAAACCTGATCTCGCGTCTTTCAACACTGAAATCGGGCTTATAACCGGGCCCAGATCTTTGTGGGAGTCAAAATCAAGCTAGCATCAAAACAATTTTTCACATCGACCAGACATGCTTCTCAAGTCAAGAGAGTCAATTCTCGAAGACGAACTAATACTCATATTATTTTCCTCTGCCTAAATTATTTTATTCTTTGGATAAGATGGCTATTTGAAATATAAGAAGTTAGTATAATTTTGAAATAATATTTTAACACAAAATATGGTCATGTCTTATAAGATTTCCTGCCTTCCGTAATTCAGAGGCTTAGCGATGTGCAGGCTGATTTGTGTAATCTCAGAATGACGCCTCCGTCGACGTGCTTGGAAATTGGGCATTAATCCCATCATCGAAAGTTCACTTGACGGATAAAATTCAGAAAATCACAGACCATTTTCCGGGGCTAGCCAGATTTTATATAAAAATTTCAGAAATCAATCGATCGTGAGAACCTCCAAATTAACTAGTTTATGTATTAAAAAAGAATCTTTTAAATCAAAATCATAAAAAATAGGTGGACGGTCAATCCTGTTTGAGGTTAAAACGCCATTGCAGGAATTTATCATAATTAATTCATTGCAGATAATCAAAAATACCCAATTTCTCTTTAATCCAGCTCCTTAAATGTCAAGCGGAATCGATGGCGCTTGTGCCAATGTTGGCGTCAATGTTGGGCACGTTAAGCGGCCCATGAACGCTTTTATGGTTTGGTCCCGCGGCCAAAGGCGTAAAATGGCCCAGGACAACCCAAAAATGCATAATTCTGAAATAAGCAAGCGGCTGGGGCACGAATGGAAGACGTTGAACGACGAACAAAAACGACCATTCATCGACGAAGCGAAGCGACTGCGAGCGCTTCACATGCGCGAGCACCCTGACTATAAATACAGGTAATTTTGGTCTACGAAAAAGCTTCAAAATTCATCTTCGGAAAAATGACTCCAGAAGAGTAAAAATAGTAAAATTTTTAGATTTATAGCCCGTTTCACATATCTTCGCTCATAAATTTTAAGAATTTTCATCAACAGTGAGCCGAGATATATCAGATCAATGTGTTATCGCAATCTGTCAGCATTGTCGGGAGATAGTTAATAAGATTTTGACCGAACTTGTGTAAAACAGACTCTGACTTAAATAGGATCGCAGTGGGTAACATTCTTTAGCTGATTTAATAAGCAAACAGGGAAGAAAAATAACGATAAAACAATGAGACCAAGAAAACTGAATCAGCAATTATTTACAGGATACAAAACGACATACATGGGCAGAAACGAAATTCTGGGAGGGGAGCCCGATGGAGAAATGTTGCTAAAGAATAAAACCAAAAATTTTTGTCTAGAGTCTATTGATTTCGGGAGTCTTTCAGATTCTCGGGGAGTTCAGACTTCCACGCCTATGTGTGAAAACGACTACTCCCAGGAAAATGCCAGGTGTCTTCGAATTCATTTTCAAATTCACTATAAACAGTTTTTAAAGACTTTTCTAGCTGTCGAAAAATAAAAACAATTAAATTTTCTCCCGCACAAAATGACTAGCATCAATCTACTGATGTTTTTTTGCAGACCCCGCCGTAAAGCCAAAAATATGAATGGAGCTCCAACTGGACCAGTCGGATTGGCCATTGGTAATTTCGGAAGCGCGCATTCGTCTGGTAGTAGGCGACACAATAGCGGGATCAGCGGGGATAAGATGTCGTTTCATTATGCATACGTCCCAGCTATTGAAGATGCTCTTGGGTTTGGCAGAGCAGCCTCATTGGCTGCTTATGAAGTAGGCGAAACTGATTCAACTTATTACTATCATTATGTTATTATTACAGTATTATTATTATTATTATTATTATTATTATTATTATTATTATTATTATTATTATTATTATTATTATTATTATTATTATTATTATTATTATTATTATTATTATTAATATTATTATTATTATTATTAATATGATTATTATTAATATTATTATTATTTTTATTGTTGTTGTTATTATTATTATTATCATTATTGTTATTAATATTTGCTATGCTACTATTATTGTTATTATTATTACGACATACTACTATTACTAATACTATTTTTTCTTGAATTTTTCTTGAATTGAAACTTTGTTTTTGTTTTACTTATGCATAACAAAATCAATCATTTTTATTAGCTCAAACGCTGGTCCGTTTATTACATGAATTACTAATATCACTTTTGCGTTTAACTCCTGCTTGGACGGAAGCACATTTGAAATTCACCAATTATACTCTGAGAAACTCAAGCGACGCGAATTTTCTCACAATGTTTTCTTTAACAACTACATTGCGTGATAGACTTCGTTAATTTTTTGAATTCATCTTTTTCATTTCTAACGCTACAAACTCATACAAAAAGAGTTAAGCTTTAATTGCTCTGAAGGAGTAGATAGTGCTAAAAACATTTAATTTTGATATGTTTAACATATTATAAGCATGTTAATCAATTAAAATTTTGAACCATATGCAATGAGTCGAGAATATATGTAATGGCGATTTGCTCAAAATGAGTGATTTTGTGAACTATGCTACGCATCATCAAAAATAAGCTCATTTTTAACTGAATCATTCATTACCAGGCGGACAAGGCCAGAGCGGCGTTTTTTCATGCTCACAATTCGTCGACAATGCAGCAAGCAGCCGCAGCGGCGGCCGCCGCCTCCTTTACCCAATGACCAACGCGTTCGATCCGTCGGCAGGGATTTTTCGTCGGTGCTGGCGACGGGAGCGCCACCGGCGGCGACGGCGTCGTCCACTTTGCCGTCGACGACGGCTTGTCATCAGCAGCCGCCACCGTCGCTTATGCCGCAACCGTTTCCGCCGACGCGATCGCCGCCGCGTCCGCACCACCATCACCCCCACCAGCAACAGCAGCAGCAGGAGCTGCTCAAATTATCGCCGTTGCAAAAAGTCGACCTGGCGTCGTTTTATCCGAGTCTTTACCCCGCATCGCTATTCGGCGCCGCCGCGCCGGCGATGGCGTTCGCCGCGGCGTCGTACGCTCCATCGGCGGCGGCGGCCGTCGGCTACGCTGCGGCAGCGTCGGCCGCTGCCGGCAATCGGCCGCCGCAAACGTCGCCCATGTCGTCCTACATGAATATGTTCCTTAGCAAGCCGCCGTCGATGGCTTCGACGGCGACGCTGCTCGAGTCTAACGGCGTCGGCGTCAACGCAGCCGGTGTGCAACAGGCGAACGCGATACTGGCTAACGCGTACGGTGGCGGTCAGCAGGCGAATATGATTTAGTAGATTGCTTGCCCTTGGGTTTTGATGCCATCAATCTTGCGTAATGAACTCGGTTTTGCCATATTTCCATACCTATGTACCAGAGAGGGGATGGGGGATCTCCCACCCAATGTTGGTCGTTTCCATCCACCAAAGCCTGAAAATTTTTGACCCCCCCCCCCGATTTTTAGGGGAAAATTAAATCATTTGGCCGTTTTTGCCAAAAAATTTAAGGTCATTAACCCCCCTCTCTTAAAATGGCCGGAGACCGCCATCCGAAATTTCGAGCTGTTACATGTATGCACACTACGATATTTTAACGAGCTAACAACTTAATTTTTGACAAAAAAAATTTTTATTCATTTCTCGTATGATTGAAATTTTTCTAACTTTGTTAGCTAGCCAAAATAGGTTTTATAAGTGCTAGGAATAATTCTGCTGAATTTCAGATATTTTGCTTAATCGTACGCTCAATGAGGCGGAATAATTTTTTCAATAGACTGCGGAAAATTCGGTCAACAACTACACCATAAAAACATTTTTATTTATTATAATTTGGTGCTCCTCTTTTTAAGTAGATTGAGTTATTTTATGAGCGTACCTGCTCTACAAAACCTTGTAAAATTTGGATTTTATCACGCCTTTATTTGCTGCATTAATTTTATTTTAAAAGATTTGATTGTGGAAAAAGGGGAGAAGTCCCATCGTGGTATATTCTATATCACTTTGAAGCTGCTGTAGAAATACGCGAAATTTTTTCTACGCTTTTAGCAGGTGAAAAACGCAGAGAAGTTTTTGCTTGATTAAATAGGTACATACACAAATACGACTATTACTAAAGAAAATTTTGGTTCGTTGATTCGCGCGCATGCGCAATTATCATCAGAGCTTAAAATTTTCGGACAACAGGATGAAGCTATGCTTCAGCGGCAATTTCATAGGAGAAATTTCAAAAGTATCCTAATTAGTTTTTGATGGGCTCAGCTAAACTTTTAAGCTTTATCTAACTAAAGTTGGTACTGAAAGCCTCAGAATCTCTAATTTTTTCTGGCATTTTCCGGAGAATCGACTCCCGTCTTATTTTTCTTTAAAGCATTTTTTCTGGTCGGTAAATACCTTGAACTTTCTTTTACATTGCATGTGCCGGATCCCGCTACCACTTTCAAGTAGATAGACAGGACCAAAGTTCTTGAGATGTCTGGGTTTCCGAAAACTAACAATGGTCAAAAAGGGTTGAGGGGTTAAAAAGGCCTTTTTTGACGTTTGTCATGCATGTACATAGCTCTATCCATTTGTATCGAAAAATCGTGAAAAAGAGAAAAAAATTTTCATAAAATTAAATTATGGTGGGTCTTTCGAATTTTGGTAGGACCTTTTGAAATCCGGGGGTTCAGACACAACCCAGACCCAATAGGATACCCAGACGTTGGTATCCTATTGGTACACTGATGCTGAATGTCGTGTGATTTCGCTAGTGTGCGTATATGATATTGTTTATTTTATTTTCATAGATATCTCGTTGTGCCGAATGCCGATAACGTGTGATTTTTGAATTCGTTAGACGTACGCTAGATTAATTTTTATTGTTCGTCGATGCTTCAAACCGGAATTCATCATAGTTTATTCTATACAATGCTTTTTTTGCTACAAAAACTGAAATTCGCGCTCGGACTTCATTTATACGTGGCTATTTCTCTAGGTCAACTTGTTTATCCGACATGGATGTACACAATAAAGGTTACAGTATATTCAAAAGCGCTCCAATGAATATCTCAATTACGCGCCAGAACAAAGGGTATTGTTCCCCGGCTTTTCAACCGTAATTTAACCACTAAAAGCTCTCACACTTGTAAAATCAATGCGAATTCAATAGAACATCGCCGTCTCGAAAAATCTCGAATCGTTGTGAATGATGAAAGAGAATATTATTAGGCCACTTCGGCTAATTGTAAGCTCGTTCGCATACAGGTCACATGCCCGTTCCATGATTGCACCAGCTTTATTATAAGCGCTACAAAAAGCAATTAGCAGTCACCTATTGTGCCCAACACTACTAATGCATTTTTGAATAGTTAAATAATGATGCGTATATTACGTATTTGTAATAAGCATTTTCGCAGTTCGCACCTTTTTCGGCGTGAAATTTATTACCAATTGTGCTCACGATACATTTACGTATGTATACGTATGAATGCTTACGTTTATTCGGGAATTTGAAAACATAAACTTTGCCATGTGACAAATACGTATGACCTAACAAGCAGCCTATACGCGGATAATTTAAAACTTTTCATTTTGAACTTTTTATTTGGGAATAATATCGACTTCAAAATAATTTACATGTACATTAGCTTGTAAGCATTGCTTTCTAAGATTTCAGCGTGAATGTTGCGATCCTTTATATAATGTTTCAATCGTTGGTTAAATGTATGTGAAATCTTTTCCCAATTTAACTCACTGATTGAGCAAAGTACACAAGCTGCATACTGATTGTATAGTAATTAAAGAATCGAGAGTGGAATTCTATTGAAGAAACAAAGCCTAAAAAAAGCCAAGCATTTAAAATAATATTCTCAACTTTCCGGACCATGCTTTCGCCAATAGTGTGTACTACAACAATCGTGGCATAAAAAAATTGTATTTTTGAAAACGGTTCTATTACCGAAGAACACTTTTCTATTGTGAAATGATTTCGGGTACAATCGGGTATTATTCGATAATCGTCATTGTTACGCAGTTTTGGTCAACAATGGCTCGGTAATAATGGTTTCGGGCAAAAAACCCGCCGGTTTACTGTCGAATACAATAGCGCCGTATTATACACCAGTAATAGAAATATGTACAAATACGTAAGTAAAAGTTATGGTTGGTTGAAGGGACGACATTGTCATCATCTATCTCATCATCATCATCATCTCATCGTCTTGCGATTTCTCGCGCACTTTCATTGTGCGGTTTCTGATTTGACAAGCATTTTTTACAATATGTACACAATCGTAATCCTTTATTATTTTCTAGTTACTTCTTAGTATACGCGCCTATCAAGTCATTTTGAAAAATCCCTTCAATACAAGGCCCAGAACCATAAACTTTTACTTGCGCAATCATTCGTGCGCGCAGGTCAGCGCTCTTTTATCATTCATGGCTTCTTACTGTAAACGATTGCGATTTTTCGCACATTTTTGTAGTGCGATGTAAAGAAGGGACGCTTTTCGCGCTTCCACGTAAATAGATGGGTATTAAATTTATACAACAAAGTCAAACGATGATGCCATTTTCGCTCCTTGGTACAATATAACAAAAAAAGCCGCCGACTAATTTATGTACGAAAATATAATAACACCAATGGGCATAAAGAAAAGCGACGACGCTAAATAAAACACATTCAAATTGTGACGCTTGTAGTACAATAATAATAGTTTTAAATTTGAATGGAACGAATAATGCGTAAATAACATATCTCGATATCGAACTCTGGAAATCGGAACCCTATTGTGTCCAAGCGATTGTGCGCAGCGGTTTTTTGCGCGAAAAAAGCCGACGTTTTGTCGGATTACGCCTTTCGTATATACTGTTTTACGTTGTGGAATTTTTCAGACGGGCTACAGTTTTCTACGCATGGCAGGACGTGGCGAATATTGTAAAATTTCTTGCGCCAAGAAAAGCACAGCATGCGTATTAAATTCTTAAACTTGAATAAAGTGGAGGGAGAATTGAAGTGGGAAAACTGTGATACGTGAAAATTTTTAAAAAGTGCAAGTAAGAAAAGTACGTTCCTTACTACCTATTGTCCATTTCAAAGTATTCCGTGTTATTGTCAAATTATTTATAGATTAATAAATATTTTCCAAAAAATTTCAGATTAATTGCCATCCTCTGGAGTTCACTTTACCACGTTGTAGACTGATGGCAATGAATAAATGACTAGGAAGATTGAGGTACATGAGTTGTCTGCCTATATATGCAGGCTGAATAGACGGTGGAAAAGTGCGTAGAACATAATACAATTTTTAATGATATTTGGATTTACATTTGTAAAAACCTGAAAAAATTGAATTTCAAATACATAGTAGAATTATAAAGTAACCTATGCAAAAACCACATGCAATTTTTTTAACTACCACGAAAAAGTCCTAATGCATGTGCATGTGTGCAGGTGGTTCAAAGCAGGGCATTAGCGGCTTTTTCACAAATGAATTAATCAAAAACTTGACGTTGCATATTTACCCGCATGGGTCTTATAAAATAATAAATAGTTAGTTGAAAGTAAAGAATTGCTCTTGCCGACAAAAGAACAATGGCTCGCTTACTTTTTGCGCCAATTTTTTGGAAAAGAAAGTCAGGGATTCAACCGCGCTTAGTAATTTACCATGAATAAAACCGCGCACTCACTGTGATCCTAATGGATGGCTCTATTTTTTTGGAGGAAAACTGTTATAAATGGCTTTATAGCCGAGCTGGTCGGGGCCGTAAATATACAAAGTACGCGCTATTTATGCAAATTAAATCCGCACAGCGAGTGTCTGAACCTTTCACAATTCGTACTCAACAATATGGTTACTGTGTGAGCTTTGTACAATGAAAAAACATAAATCATAGTAAGGTAAACTTTTGCCGCATGTATGCCGCCGCCAAACAGTCTGCGGGCTCCTTTTAGTCTAAAGCGACTAATGTAATGTAATGGATGTCCGTTTTTGTGTGAAAGATACTAATTCGAGCATAATTGAAAAAACTGGTTTAGTTTTTCATAATCTCTGATATCGGAAAAAATAAGCGAAAGTTAGCAATTACATTTTGTTTAATTATAACAACAATTCAAAATCTATTGAATTGAATTCAGAACCGATTGCCCAACAGCGGATTCTTAAAACACAACTTTTCTTTGCTGAATTTGTTGGGATTTATGTATGTTGTAGGCATATACATAGCGGCTCGAAATTTTGAGTGGGGGGGGTCCCCGACCAATCTTAGGAGGAGGGGGTAAACGACCTCCAATTTTTAGCTAAAAAACGCCTAAAATGGCCAAAAAAAATTTGATTTTTTCCCAAAAATCGGGGTAGGGATGAAAAAGTTTCTGACTTTGGGGGATGGAGGGATGGCCGACTTTGGGTGGGGGATCCTCCATCCCCTGTGACATACATGGCTGCAGGTATTCGTATTCGTTGTGCATGGATGCATATTGTACACATCAAATCGGTTACAGCTCTATATATATATATATATATATATATATATATATATATATATATATATATATAATATATATATATATATATATATATATATATATATATATATATATATATATATATATATATATATATATATATATATATATATATATATATATATATATATATATATATATATATATATATAACGCTTACGACACAGTGATATAATGTAGCCAAGGCTCGTGAATACATGATTTAATCATTTATTTGACGATAACTGAACAGTCCTTAGAATGCTGTTTGAGTTCATTAGGAATGTTCTGTCTTTCGTGTTTCCCGTTGGAAAGATGGCCTAACGCTTGCTTAGCTTATACTTCTAGCGTATTATTGTTCTTAGGAAAACGTACGAAGAAAAGATACACATGCGATTCCTAATCAACAGAGCACGAAACAAGAGCGTAAATTCGGTTCGTTAACTAATTTTCACAACCTCTTCACACATTTACCACCATAATGAGCCAACATCGGACAAAATCCTCTTATGAAAAGGCTTTTCACGCAAATTGTACATCAAATTAAAGTATAATACATACAGACATAGTATAACCAGGAATCGGGATTCGTTGATCGCAGATTGCCTAATGAAGTCAAATTACAGGAATTTTCGTTAACAAAGGCCTCTTTTCTCTGAAATTTATTAGATTAAACATAAGATTTTCGTCTTTGTCGATTTTTCGCCGTATTATTATCCGATTATTGTTCCGCGACTTAATATTTGTAATGAAGCACTTGCGTGTAAAGAGTACAGATTGAATTTTTAACGCGTTTTTAACATTTATTTTCGAGTTAAGACTGGTAAGCCTCGTATGCGATTAACGAAACGAAAATATGATTATTAAAACACAATTGATGGAATTTATTTAACATGAATAATTCTGTTTCAAAATATTAATTTCGAAGTTTGGATGTTCCCCGAAAAAGTAGTAGATACTTAAGGCATGCGTATTTAATTTGAATTATTTCCTGGTACGCACGCACAGGTACCATTTCTTACGTATGTATACATATATAAATGGCGCTTAAATCGAATTTTTTAAAATGGATTTTCATGACTATTATATGTAGGTACCGTCTTCTATTTTTATTTTATTATATATTATTATTATTATTATTATTATTATTATTTATATTATTATTATTATTTATATTATTATTATTATTAATATTAATATTATTATTATTATTATTAGTAGTAGTAGTAGTAGTAGTAGTAGTAGTAGTAGTAGGAGTAGTAGTAGTAGTGTATTAGAATTAATATTATTACTATTATTATTATTTTCATTACTATTATTATTATTGTTATTACTATTATTATTATTATTTTATTATTATTATTATTATTATTATTATTATTATTATTATTATTATTATTATAATTATTATAATATTATTACTATTATTATTATTATTATTATTATTATTTATTATTATATTATTATTATTTTTAATATTATTATTATATTATTCTGTCCTATGCATATTCGATAAGATAATCTAGGCACGTTATTTCAAAATTTTGACATTCATCCACTAAATGTATACAAAGTATGCCTAAAATAGTTGTTTTTACATAAGAAAAATTGTTGTGGTTTGATATGGAAGATGCGCGTCACTCGCGCATTTGTGCGTTTTTCGTTAGAAATCGGATATGAGGTACCTAAAGCGGATCCCCAGAATTTTGACAACAGACTGCTTGTCGCTCGAATAGCTCCTATTCTTTTGCCGTCTAAAACTGTATAATTTTTTTACAATGACAAACAAGGGACTACGCAAAGCGTAGCCTTTTGGACATTGTGGCCGTTTATACCGTTTGACAAAAACCTATTGTTCTGCCAAAAACATTTCTCGTCATTCAGGATTGTTCGAAATGCGTGTGCATAACACAATCTCGTGACGTGATACCGGGCCATGGTCACTCAGATGGTCATACAGAGTAGGCGCGAATCATCTATTTTTCTGGGACCATAAAACCGTGCCAGATTCCCACTCGCCACATCACTGCGTTTTCGAGAGTTAGATATAATTTTCCCGCTGGTTTATTGTGATGGGACATTGGCGATACAAAAATTTTTAGTGGTGGTCGTTGAATGAATGCAATAAAAACGTCGGTACTTATGTACCTGTCTTAAGCAATTTTATTTTGTCGCCATTGTATTATTTGATTTGTAATAAATATAAGCCAATTAAACGTTTTTACGCGCTATATGACGTTAGTATAAATGAGTCTCTATACCGCTTCTACAATAAGTAACACAATAAAGCAATCGTGGACAATGGAGCATTATACCCCCGATGCGCAAAACGAAATCTTACGGTCCATCAAACAAAAGACCGATTACTCTTAACGGGTCATTTAGGGCCGTCATTATTGGGCAATTTTCGTGGGTATATGGCCGACAATTCGCCAGATCCTTTTCAAAGCCGCGCGAAATTTTTTTCATTATTTCGACAAATGCCGAAATTTCGCGAACTCGCCGATGAAAAACGATTTGCGTTTTTTCACTATTTTGCACCAAAAATACGAAAATTAGGCTAAAAATACCTACATTATTACAGTATACCCTAAATCGCATAGCGTAGGTACATATGTACATACGTAGCATATTTGCTCAAAATTACCGTAATCCGTATTTAATTGACCGTGCAACAATAAGTCGTTATTTATGCGCTTAACGGAATATTGTGCGACGCATTCTACTGCGTACCTATGAACGCCGACTTTGGATTCTGCCGAAAATTTGATTTCCAAAAATTGAAATTGCGAAAGCAATATGCAAATGTTAAATTGCCGCGCATAATTCGATAATGAAATCGAAATTGAAGCTCAGCGTGTAGTAGGTCACCGGCCTGAATGGCTAAACGGCATTGAAATTTGTGTATTTTATGCCAGAACAGAAGTGCTTCCATTTATTCATATTCGGCTCCTTTTCTAATGCATCGCCATGTCGCGCTGAATGCTGCGAAGAAAGTGCTTTGTTCGATTTTCAAAACGTTTATGCACTAATAGAATAAAGTAAAAAAGTGAAATTTTATGTAGAAATGTTTTCTGGTACCTATGCATGTACATTCGCTGTTATCGTACACTTCTTGATATTAAATTACTGTTTATTTTATATTGTGCGATCGCGCGAACCTGCGCGATTAAGAGTAATCAAATATTTTTCCTTTTCCGTTAGTAGTAATTTCGAAAAGTAGAAAATTGATTCTCGTCCTAGTTAGAAAAACTTTCCGGGTTATGGTAATAAAATTTAGGGAACCGGGAGTTGGCGAATAATAAGATGTTTCTGCGTGCGTTAGTGGCTTATTATGCCGGAATCAATTGATTGTACAATAACGCAATTCAGCGTTTAAATCCCCAACGACGTACAGTAAGTCGGACAAAATTTACAGTAATCCGCCTCGGGGCGCGCCCGAATTTTCGATTCATCGGGTTTCTTTCATTTTAATAAATCCCGTATAAAAGCGCATAATGCTTATATATAAAGACATAAAGAAAATGGATATCTTTTGTGCACGTGGTGGACCGAAAATTGTGTCGATCAGTCGCCACTGCCCGAGGAAATTGGTGGTGAAATTAGATATTGAGCTTGGACTCCATTGCGCAGAAGAAACACAGAGGAAGGAGATTTGTGCGCTCTAATTCGAATTCCCAATTGTTTTCATTAGGCCAAATTTCTGCTCAACAGCGGCTCATCGATATTTTAGGGCGTTTAGAATGTTTTGCTTGATTCTGCTGACATTTCGAGAGCAGCTTTATCATGCTTGAACGTTTTTTACAGTCTATACACAAAATTTTGCAAGCGCATATTACACTTTTGCTTAAAATGCTTTGAAAACAAGAATAACACTAAAGAAATTCCAAAAGCACGAAATGGGCAGATATCATATATATATGTATCAAAAAAACATTTTGCACACAACAACAGTCATATACAACTATAGGCACATAAACGTGGGCATCTATTGAGAACAAAAGGCGAAATTTTTTTGGAAAACAGCAAAATTAAGGTTAAAAACAAATAAAAGCATGCTTTTTTCAAAAAAAGCTTAAAACCGACCAGAAACTGTCACGAAAGCTTTTACACTGTTCTTTGTACTGATTTTTAAGCTACTTTAGCTTGAAAAGCTCTCTGATTGACCCCGGCCGGGTTACCTAGACTATGTATTACAACCATTCTGAGTCATCTATAATGCTCGTAATAAAGAAGAAAAATAAGTGCTTCGGCAACGTTGACGAGAAACAAAATACAATGAAAATTTCCTCACTGTCTATTGACGATTGATATATGTATTGCTGACAATAGCAAGAATTGCGTGTTTGATTACTTATTTCTTAATTTTAATATTTATTTATTTATTTGTTTGATCAATGCAATAATCGCAACTCTTTTAGCTTATAGTCTGTGACAGTTTAAGGATATGGCCAAACTTCTGTGAAACAAAATATATGTTAATGCAAATCTGATTATGCTGTTTAGTATTTGATACTGACTAATTCCACGCTTTCTTCGTTGTTTTTTGATAATATTTCTACATAGCATGAGCAGCTTAAACAATACACATACAAAAACGAAGATAGTAATACACGGTTTTTTATGTATGTACTCGGCCGTGCGTCGTAATGTGTCGTCGGTTGACAGTTCAGGCGGATCTAGGACTTTCTACTAGATATCGGGATATCAAGTTTTACGAAAACTGTCAGAAAAATCCTACAAATACGGTGAATCATTTAAATTTTTGTTTTTAAGAATTCAAAGAAGTGAAAAAAATTTATAGTATAAAATATAAAAAAGCTTGTTTTAATTTAATGTAATGCAAAAACTGATGCAAATTACCGAAAATTCAGGAAAATTAGACAAAAGTATGGCGAGGTAACTAATTAGGTACCGTCTCATCCAAATATCTTGCGCTAGTGATATACAGTGCTCTAAAGAAAATTTTTCATGAATTATAAAAACTGCTTATATTGCTATTTTTTACTCAAAAAATCAGTTTAAACGCCAATTTTTTTGCATGCGAAAACCATATTTTTAACGCATGAATAAGGCTGCTAGGCCATGAAAGACTATATCATTTAGGATCCATATCAGCTTTGGAGCGCCAAAAAATCTACAATTTATGCCAGACGATGGGGCTAACCATTGTTAGAAAATACATATCCGGCGTCACTTTGCTAAATTAATCTTAGGCCAATGGAGCGGCCGCCTCCCCTAAATCCGTCCTGAGCCTTATTGAGCTAGAATGGCATTAGTTCGTGGATAAGTTGGAAAAAAATTTAAATTGAACTGTTTCTGACATGTAATCGGGAACCTCCTCAGAAATATCTAGAACTACGATCTATCGGCATTTTCGCAGATACTCAGACTCTGTGCATTATTCACGTGACCAACGGTTTCCGGTGGTCGACACACCAACCTAAATTCTGTCCCCAAACATGGGAACACCTATGTACAATGTGAATCTATATGTAATAAAGGTGTCGTAAACTTGACAAATCGTCGAAAGATATACAGGGGTATTCGGCAAAAAGGACAAATTATTTGTTTTTGTAATAATTTTCTGAGCAGAGTAATTGAAACTTCCCACAATTGAGCCAATATGTTTTTAATCTTATGCTAAATGTTTCTTTGTCGTCTGTAAATAGTCAGTATTGTTGTGCAAAGTCGAAAGTTACCCTCCAGAATACAATTTGGAACACAAAATTTCGTCTAGATCAAATTGTCTTATTAAAATTTGACTAGGTTGCTAAACTATGGATACTTAAAAGAAAACACGTTTAATACTGCATAGAAATCAGCATTTCCGTGACTGCTCTATGAGCAAACTTTGGATCAAGATCTTACTCATAAGCCGGGCCAGACTTGAGCACGTTCTCATATTTCTTGCTTAAAAATGCAAACGAGGCTTTTCTTAAGTTGAATAAAATTTATTTTAATAAGTTTTAGGACGAGTTTTGTTTTGTGCAGTCATCGATTCCTTCATTATCAGGCTTCGCTGTGCTAATGCTGAAGACTGAAATATGTGCAAAAATATGTCCCCACCAGACCTGCACAAAGGGAGTTTGGGGATCTAAAACCCCAGAATGAAAAAATGGAAAACCTTTCTGAGAAAATAAGGCAAAATGAAGGATGAAAACTGATGAGATGAAAAATTCT
Source organism: Mermis nigrescens (assembly GCA_036768485.1). Classification (NCBI taxonomy): domain Eukaryota; kingdom Metazoa; phylum Nematoda; class Enoplea; order Mermithida; family Mermithidae; genus Mermis; species Mermis nigrescens. The sequence continues at coordinate 11,808,898 of JAVLUZ010000145.1, read as the reverse complement.
CTCTAAAAGTGCCTGAAATTGACTAGAAAGTGTAAATTTAGTTTCGATGCTATTTTAGTATATATGCCAATCTTTGACGTCATTTTAGTCCAAAATATTTATTCAAGCTCCAGCTGACCCTAGGCTGACCCCGTTGTGTATCTTTGACTCTCCCACTGCCAGTGGCGGGCACTTCTTTATTCAAAATTACAAAATGATTCGGGGAGCACTTAAAATATAAAATAAAAATTATTTAAGATCAAAGCATAACTTTCTGATCAGAAAATGCGCAGCATTGTGTATGACGCATTGTTGGATATGCAAAAACAGGCAAAAGTTAAATTATGCCTGAAGGGACAATGCAACTGAATCCAAGTAGCGTGCTGTAATATCTTGCCAGCATGTTCAGGAATAGTTGTGCTATGCGGGGGTAAAGAAATTTTTTCAGTTTTCCAGTCTAAAGTTACAAGTGAAAACAAAATTTGTCCTTTTTTCTAAAAGTGAATTAAATCGCATATTTTCGATTCACGCTCAGTGCATTCATTGGACATAACAGGAAAGTTTGTTCATAAAATCTCATGAAATCCGTCTCTTCCATTACTTAGAATGTCAAACTGCCAAAGATGAAAATTCAGCCAGATCACTGTTAAGACTTAAATGCAGAAACGAGCATTTTTCACTAAAAGATTTTCTGTGGGTACATACTTAGATAAATATCTTCTTTTGAGATCATGCTCATTAATACGATAAAGCAAAACATATGAAAGTCTGCATGGCATTAATCAGTGAATATACGTACTTTTGTCAACTAAATCAACCAATCTTCTGTTTGAAATCACTCAAATGACCTACATATTTTCATATTAAAGTTTTGGCACAATAGACTGATTCCTTATTGTCGCTACGAAATCTTCAACTCATCCTTGCATGTATATCTCGAATCATGTTATAGTCTGCCCGGACAAGCGTTTTTGAAAGCTTCCTTTCTTACGATATTTGGGGACAAAATCACGCGTGTACGACTTATGGAGAACAACAAGAAGTGGGCCAAATCAGAAATCTGGGGTTCTGGTAAGATCTTACTTACAGACGTGAGAGAAATTCGGAGAGGTCCACCAGATAAGCACTAACTTTTTAGGTGCGTAAAAACGATGGGTATCGATCGATTGGCACATCTTTTAGACGTTTCTGGCAATGCTCTTACCTCAAAACAGAAAAACGTAGAGAAAATTCTAAAAATATAATGAACGTGAACAAAACGTGGTCAAAAAGTGACAATACCGTACAAGCAGGGGCGGCCCCCGTTGGCCCAAAATAGTGCGCAAAATTAAGGATTTTTGAGCGATTTTCAGCGATTTTCGGCTTAAAACGGCTAATTTTTCCGCCCAAGTCAGGGTTCCGCCCCCCTTAGGGGTACCGCCCCCCCTTAGGAAAATCCTGGATCCGCCACTGCGTGCAAGGCACCGAAAAATGGATAGTTTTGAGTCAAACACTCGCTAAAAACGTTTCGAAACAGCATATTTTCTCGAGTTTTCTGAAAAACTGAGAAATATTGTAGGTGTCAGCAGATTTTTGAAGGGTACGAAGGGGTCAGCGGTTATTCTGGGGATCGAACTCCCTACGAACATGTCGAAGTTCAAGACCAGACATGCAAATGGATGGTTTGGGGTCTAGACCAGACATGTACATGGGGTTTTAGGGATCTAGACTCCCATAATAGAAATAGGAAATTTTGTGAGAAATGATGTAAAATTGAGGTCAACAATGGATCAAAATATAAAACTTTTATTCAAACGTGCTTAAAATGACTAGAAACTGTATAATAACGTAGTTTTAACGCTATTATAGCGCTTTTGCCAGTTTTTGATGTCATTTTGGCCCCAAAAAACTCACATTTTGAACCAACTCCCCGACGGACCGTCTGATCCTCCAACCCCCGAGATCGGCCATGCTTTGCATCTATGATCTAGACGCTTGGAATGGAAAATTGTTTGGGGAAAAGCAAGATGAAGACCAAAAATTGATGAGAACCAAAAAATCTTATGCAAAATGTTTGAAATTGGGCAGAAACTGTGGATTAGCAAACATTTTCACGTAACTTTAGGATTTACACCATTTTCGAGGCCTCTTAGGCTCCAAAAAATTCTTCTGACCAGCTATGCCCGTGCATTCATTTCGGACACTTTCAATGATAAAAGGGCAAAATGGCAAGAACATCATGTCCGTGTTGCAAAATTATACAGATTATTGAAAACAATTATCCTTTTTTCGTACGTTCGGCCTTTCAAGTCAGGCTTTACTCGAAGGCATATAAAACCAGCAAAAATATGAAGAAGAAAAATTTCAAAAATAAGACCATTTCGAATCAAATCCTCCGTTTAGAGCTTCTAGTAAACTTAACTTATGTATAAGCATGACTTGAGGGTTTAAGATTGTTTTTCATCTTCAGTTTTACGATAGCACCCTCTTGGGTTTGAAGTTGTGAATAATATACCCGTCGTAATCTTTGGCTCAGCCATGGATTTTCACACGTTTATCTTATCGCACGTTAGTCGAGATCTAACATGCACTTAGGGATTCGGGAGGTCTAGAGACCCCTTCCAGAATGGACAAATTGGGAAATTTTCCGGAGAAAATGAGGCAATATGAAGGCTAAAAATAGATGAGAAATGAAAATTTCCTTTACGTGTGCCTTAAATTGACCAGAAACTGTGCAATAACGTACATAGTTTTAACACTATTTTAGCGCTTATACCTGTTTTTGAGGTCCTTTTGGCCCCTAAAAAGCTCCATTCTCAATCCCACCTGAGGTAATCAATTCTTGACTTTCAATTCAATTCTTGCTGAGGTAGTCAATTTCCAATGCTTGACCCCCTCCCCCACAGATCGACCATTCGACCATGCTGTGCATTTGGTCAAGATGATGTATGTATATATAATGGGCTCATTTTGCAAATTCTTCACATCCGTTCTTGCTTCCAGGAGCTAACTCATACGATAATAAGTACTTAGACAAAGATAAAAGTACAATTGACTTTTATTACTCGAATGATTCATATTGTCAACGTTTATCAGTATTATTATCATGACGTCAGACAACAGACGCAACAATAAGGCTTATGGCATGTGTTTTAATTACTAAAATTATGCTTATTCAACGACCTTATAAACGTTAATGGACACTATCGCGAGTTTTGCTGACTCGAGTTTTTAACCTACATACTTAGAAAGTTTTCGCACCAACACTATTTGATCAATGCTATATTACAAATAAATTGCATTCGTTAATTCTTCAGATGACTAGACCTAGGAAAATGTATTTAATATTGCATACGCTGAAACTGGGTGTCATTCTGGTCTCTCTTCAAGTTAGAATTTAATCTTAATATGTATTTATAGATAGTAGGTACTACGTTGTTATAGGTACTACGTTGTTAATGTAAAACTAATCAGGTTTTGCGAATAACATAAGACGCTTTTAGAAATTTTGGTAAAATGCAGGCCATATGCGTTGTAGGTAGGTACACTGAATGCATTATTTATATGCACTTAGATCACCTTATATATTATTTCCATCACCTACATTTTCGCTTATAGGCTGCTCTCTGATTTCTTCTGGCATTTGTAAAAGTACGTATACTTACTTTTCCGGAATTAATATAGATTAAATAATAATAATACCATCCAATGTAATGATGTGCGTCAATTTTTGATTGTGTTTAAAGTCGCAGGCTGTTTTGCCTCGACCGTAGATACACAGATCTTGTTTGGATTATTAAATGTTTTTACATTCTGCACAGATGACTTGATTCAGCATTACATTAATTAATTACTTTATCAATTAAAAAGTCCGTTTTATGTTTACTTGTTTCCTTTTGTTACTCAGATACGGAAAATATAGATTAAGCGCATGGACTGAAATTTGTATTGGAGCTGCTTCGCAAGCGAAAACTTAATTAGTCAGATCAGCTTCGATGCTGAGAGAAATTTGTTTTTTACATTATTGCAAATAAAAAGCGACATTTTGTTCATCATACTGATATGCCCTGCTTTAACACCAAATATTCGATGTCAAGGGCGAAAAAGGGTGTGTCTCAGCAGTCTCCTTGTCCCAACAATTCCAATATCACAACAGTCCCACCAAAAATCCCAACAATCATATCAATTCCAACATCCCAACAGTACCACCAGACCCACCGTCCCAAACGTCCCCCAAGAATCTCAAGGGGCCCATCGTCCCAACAGTCCTACCAGTCGCAACAGTCCCACCCCACTATCACGTGCTAAGAATGAAACGAATTCACGTAGCATCGCAGTAAGACTCAAAGCTGATTGCGATTTTTGTGTATTAACTTATTAAGCATGCCATATTTTGATCACTTCCAACTTCTTTTTCCATTCCTTAAATAACGTATTTTTTGTTTTTTACTAGCTCGTTAAGACGATTTATAATTGATTTGCGTTAAAAATAGCTGTATGAAAAACTTCTCAGCATCCATCTAAGCTTAACACTGAAACACTTCTTTGCTATTCAATTCTAGTACATTGCCAAGGAAAAAATATGAAGAGATAAGTAATTCAACACGAAGCACCGGAAAATTTCGATATATCCAATATGCCTTTTCCTAACTTGAGCTGCTTAGAACACAAGAATTATACAAAAGCACAGACACCTGAAAATTTCGAATTGTATAGCTCGAGAGTGTGTTTAAAATTTATTTTCGTGATCCTTCAGACTCGCTACAGGACCAAACATGATCTTGGGGTGAACTTTAGGGGTTTAAACCCTCCCAGAAAAAATTTTCACCTCCCCAGAAATTTTTTTACCCCCCAACTCCGTCAGAAACGCCGAAAAACGATGTTTTTGACGCATAACTGTCATTTTTTGGGCCTGAAAAAGCACTTCAAAATTTTGCTGCCTCCCGAACTTCCAAGTTGTGCATGTCTGTACAAGACCTTTTAATTTTTTCCTTGAATGAACGCAAATCAATTACAACCATTTTAACGAGCTTACAAAAAACAGAAACGCAACGTAAAGAGGATTGGTCATTAGAAATGTGACCAATAATACGGAAGGAATAACAAATATAGCAAGTTAGATACATATGTACATATGTAGCTGACAGGCTGCTAGATTTCACTCATGGTGTTGGGACAGTGGGATTGTTGGGAGTGGCTGAACTGTCGGGACCACACATGGGCGTGGGGAGTCTGGAATGGGGAGTTATGCCCCGCAGAAGTTGAGAATCCCCGTAGATTACTGTAGACCTCCAGAATTATATTCTGAGTAATATTTTTAGGTCTTGTGTTGTGAGTCTTTATTTTTCAATGACTAATCTTAATCCTTTAATTTATTACATTGTGCGATAGTATAAAATTCATTTTCTTGTGCCAATCCACCATTTAATCTACGCTTCTACAAATTTCGATGCTTTTTAATGCACAGTGCGATCGCTCCATCCGAATTTATAATTTTGTAGAACCTCCTAAGAAATAAAAACACACAAAAAATGATGAAGAAAATTGGGAGATATAGGACGATTTTTGCTGCAAAACGAAAAACGTTCTTTCTGGAAGCAATATTTTATGACTTTCGGCATATCTTTTTCAATGATGTCTCAACAGTCCCAACGGTCTCAACAATCCCACCGTCCTAACATACCCACCAACCCTAACAGTCCCACCGTCCCAACTGTTTTACCGATAATTGTACAGTCCCACCAGTCCCAACAATCCTACCAGTCCCTTCGTCCCAACAGTTCCACCGGTTCCGACCATCCATGGACAGCAAAAAATGCTGGGGGTTCTGGGATGAATTCGCCAAATAATGAATAATAGCATCAGATCGTATGACAACAATGAAAACCTACCAAAACTGTGAAAAAATGGGAACGAGTCGACAAATAAATAAATGGAAGTATAAATAAACGAATATGTACAAATATCCGCATAAATGCGATTTCTGCTTTGAAATGTGCATGTTTAGTTCCTTTTTTATCAATCATATTATTTCGTCTACTTGAAATTCGATGTTTTTCAAAATTATTTTGATTATTCTTAGGATCATAACTGGAGCGCATGACGTATGTATTCTTACATATTGTATCGAACTACTTTTACCTTTTAAATTTGAAATAATATTTCAAACGAATCGTGGTTCACTTAATTGTCAACATCAAAATGACTAATCAAAATGCGTGATTTTGTTGATTAGTAAGTACTGATGTTGTCCAAATTTCTAAAAAACGAATTATGAAATAAACTTGAAAAAGCGAAACTAATGATTAAATCAATAAAATCTGTATCTGGCAATATTTTTCACATTGCAGCTGGTTTTAAAGTTCGTCAAGTTTCAATTCAGATGCATTAATCGTTTATTCCGAGTCGAAATTGCAATTTTAGCCATTATAGCGAAATTTCGTTCATTCAAGCGACGTTCAAAAAATGGAGATTTCGCGGAAGCAGGCGCAAGCAATATCAGAACTGAGAGGTCGACTGATAAATGATTTGCCAAGCAATTATGACACAGATTTCAATCTGCTACGTTGGATAATTAACGCCGAAAAACTATCCGGTGTTAAATCTAACTTAGACATGGCCGAAAAACAAGTGCGGAATCACTTGCGCTACAGAAAAGCTTTGAAATTAGGTATGCATGATTGGATTGAGTACTAAAACAGCAGGCAAGTGGCTGGGAGGATAGGGGGACTAGTCCCTCCAAAATTTTCAAAGTACGAGTATTTTTCACAAGAGTCCTCCAAAGCGAAAGATTGAAAATTCTTGATCTAGGATTTTCCCAAGGGGAGGGGCGGTATCCCAACTTTTCCAAAAAAGTCAAAAATAGGTCTAAAAATTTGCCCTTAACGCGCGAAATGGCGTTTTTTCGGAGTTTTACATTGTATACTTCTACAAAAAATCCCTTTTGACTCAATGTTTTTCTGAAAATTTTAAAATTTTAGGTGCGAAAAATCATTAAATTTCTTTGACTTTGACAAAAATCTGGCGCGAAGCGCTTGGAAAATTTGTGAAATTAAGGCGGATAGACGTCTAGAAGCATAATTTACTGCTTGATTTCCTGTATTTATAGCATTTGATGCGAAACATTGAAATTTTTAATTGAAAATGAAAGAAAACTATGCAAAAATAGCTGTTTCTGCTGTTAAAATTGCTTTAAAACCTAAATGAACAGAAATTGGCTTCCAGGCAGTGTTTTTTTGTACAAGGTCCGTTTGTACATGTACAAAGATGGTCACTAAAAGTCTTTGTACATTTTGTACACACAAATTTTTGGGTACTATGATATAGTACGGTAGCGACTTTAGTGCGGTGAAAACAGAGTTGTTCGACTTTTGGTAGTGTATTTTGGCTAACTCCTGCTTTTATGAGGGCAAAAATCATTAAGAATTGTCTTAAAACGGCGCAAGGCGCCGAAAAATTTGACATTTTCCCTTTCGAAATGCGATTTCTGCTATTATAAAGATATATAGAGCACACAATTTGTGCGAATTTCAGACCTTTTTTTGCGCCTTTCCAAAAATCTTTGTTGTACATCGGGAAAAATCTTTGCCAAGTACAAAAAGCGTGCTTCCAGGTCGCCAAGAAAGTGAATAAATGTCATTAATAGAGATCATCCGGCGCGTAGCGCCGGAAAAGTTTGAGAAATTATGGTCACTGACGGCCAAAAATCATTGCAAATTGCATATCCATTCTTTATCTCGCCAAATATTTTTGACCAATGGGGGCGGCCCCCCGCCCCCTTTAAATCCGCCCCTAATGCTCATAGTCTGTTTCACACAGCTTCGGTCATAAATTTTAAGACTATTTACGGCAATAAGCTGACAGATTGCGATGATAGCATTGCTCTGGATAAATAAATATCGTAACCCTCGGCCTAATGTCGACGAAAATTCTTAGAGTTTATGCAAGAAATTATGTGAAACAGACCATAATTGGAAGACCTTCGGAGTAGCTTCTAGCATATTTTTGAGCTAATAGATCCAGTTTTTATGAATTTTGCGCCGAATTTATTGTTTTTGCATAATTTTTATCTCCCAAAAAGCCCTAATTTGTTTAAACATGGTTAATATGTCTGACGCTGTGTAGTGTAGAAGTGAAAAAATTATTTTTCAGCAGTTGGATATAATGTTGAAAAATAATTTGTGTGGCTATTTTATGCGACACACATTTTGAATACAATTGAAATCAAAATAAATTTCTCAAATTTTTCAAAAAATCCTTTTTCCAATATATAGAGTTTCGATGAGCCTGAGGAACGCTTAAAAACGTCTATTTTTGTTTATATTTAAGCAGTTGTTGAGATATCTAAGTTCGGAATTTTAGTCTCCTAAATTCAGAAGGCCAGCTACGCGCCTGTAAAACATCATCCATGTTCTATTTATATATGAGCCGAATTAATTTTTAACTGTTTTTTGAAAAACATTTACAGACGAACCTGGAACGGTGCCGTCATTAGACGAAAATCCTTTGTACAAATTTCGTCTTATACCTCGTGGTTCACTGACGCTGATGAATAAAGTCAACAAATTTGTATGGTATACAGAATATAAAACTTTGGACCTGGCTGGACTCACCAAAGCTTACAGCACTTCGGATATTCTCAAGTACCATTTGTGGGCTTACGAAGCATTTTTGAAAATGGTCAATGAGCAGGTAGAATGAATTTTACGTAAAACGATTAAATCTATCAATTCGCAATCTTTCGCTGGTGGGCTGGGGTTGATGATTACATTCATTATTAACCCCCAGAAAGAGCTGAATAAATCTTTATAGAGAAGTTTAAATTTTGGTACAAAGATATAGGAAATTGGAAGTTTTTAGAAAAGTGTTTCAGTTCATGACCCAATTATCAATTCGGAATCCACTGTAAATCGGAAAAGATTAAAATCTGTAGTTTGTTTCACGTAATCTTGCGGTTTTCTTTTAATAATTTATATCGACGACGGAAATCTGCGATAAGTAATCACATAGATGGAAATTCTCAAGTTGAAGCCACGAGCTTACGTGAAACATACTATAGATTCTCCGTTTTGCTTGACCCGAAAAAACAGAAGAAATCATATAGAATTTATAGCACAAAAAGTGGATGATAGATTTATCAATTTATGCTCAATACAGCTTCAAATTAACGCAAAAATGTTAACCATATTAGTACATACATACATTATGGTTGGATGAACCTTAAAATCTTGTTCTGTTTGCCTGAAAGTCTATCAATGTCGTCTGTTATTATGGCCATCATGGCACAGCATGGCTGGTCTGGGGGATCAGTCGGTGTAGGGAAAAAGTTGTTAGCATTCCCGTAAAAGGATTGCGTATCACCTACATATTCTGATCATTTTTGTCATTTGACCTACGAAGAAAAGTAGGAGTTGAAAAAATACGTTTTGCGTTTTGACTGCAGCTCAATTTTTTAGTAATCAGCTTACACATATAGCGCAAGTGCGACAAGCAAATGAAACATGTCCAGTGGCTAAAACTTATGCCCAGGGCACACAAAATAAAAAAATGCACAAATTTGTGTCTAAAAGATTGAGAAAAACCATAGCAAAATCGGTAAATTGTACATAATAGGAACAAAGATGGTATATTAGCAGTGTGAATGAAAGTTGAAAATTAATGGTGCTTTTTCGGTTCGAATTCTGTTTTTCCTTTTTCTTATGCTAAAACAGAAAGTTGGACAGAAAAACACATACGTAAATAATGCTGATCTTAGGAGAGTGTTGGAAGCTAGATTAAGCTTATGTCATGCTAGATTTTCTTCTATGCCAAAAAATGTCAAATTTGGTCAAATTTTTTAGGAAGCACGAACAAAACGCATGTCCGGCATAATAGCTGTTTTGGACATGGCCGACTACGCCTTCAATCCCGCCACAGCAGTCCTGTTCAATAATGGTCAAATGACCTACTACGTCAGTGCAATTCACTACGACCATTATCCTCAACTCGCCTACCCCATCTACGCCATAAACGTACCAAAGTGGTTGTATCTATTGTACAAAATGATTAAAGTCGTGCTACCGAAGGACATAAATGATCGAATCAGAGTGTTGGATCATAATTTCAAGTAAGCTAAGAAAAACAGGTCGGAAAGTCAATTAAGTTTATCAAAATCTAAAGACAGATGTAAGCATAAACACATAAAAGGAAGAATCAAAATGCAAGGTCTGGGCGGTTTGGTAATCTTCAAAGGTCAAGCCTGTTTAATGCGTTTTCTTTTTATAATCTGCTTGCAAACAAAAAACCACAAGGGCTCTTTAGCTAAAGAAACAGAACATACAAACAAATCGTGAATAATTTATAATTTTACAAAAAAACGATGTTATTTATTTCACTGTAAAGGACTAAATTATGTTTTTTATAGTCTGTTTCACATACGTTTGGGCATAAATTTTGAGATTTTTTTCAAAAGTAAGCCGACGGATTACGATAATTGTTTATCAAATCTATGACATAATAGCAATCTCTCGGCTTCTTGTCGGACATAGTTTTTGAAATTTATGCCCGAATTTGTGTGGAACAGACTACAGTAGTTCAGTATATACTCGTATGTATGTAAGTACGACTATTCCATAGGCGTAGCCAGGGGGGGCATTGGGGGCACATACCCCCGAAATTTTTCGGAAGTTTTGTTGATTTTTCTGGCGCAATAGTTGTGTCCAGAAAATTGATTTCAAAAAGGCAAAAACGTGAAAATTTTCCGGCACTTCGCGCCGAGTCATTATTATTTGTTGCTATATATGTAGATCCAATAAGTTTAAGAACTAGATGCAGCTAAAATAATCCAATCATTTCAGTGGTTTAATGCACTATTTATTCATAGAATGAAACTGTGCATGCTTGTTGTGCATAATAGTAAAAGTGCGAAAATGATTGCTTTCCAGTTCGTCTATTCTCTGCTTTATTTGTCTTTTTTACAGGACACATAATTCTATTTTAAATGAAAGGAATGGCCAAATTTTCTTGTGTTTCTGTTGCGTTTTCTGTTTTCTGAACTACATCTTGCTAATAAGGAAGGCCACAAATGGGCCTGAAAACCTTAAGAACAAAATTTTCAATGATACATATTTTTTATCTTATTGGCAGCGACCCGTTGCTGCGCTAGCAGAGGTTGAAAAACGCATTTCAGCTCAAAAGTGTTGTGCAATGTATGAGTTCGTCAATTTTAAGTGTTTTTCGGCTTCATTCAGAAGCAAGATTCGGCCGATTTTGCGAAAATTCTAACGTAACTATTTAACAATAGAGTGCTTTTTTACAAAATTTTCCGCGATTCTGCCCTGAACCCCGCTGAGGGGGCGCTTGAGCGTGTCACCCCAGACCTTCCAGCCGTAAAACACTGTATACATGCAACGAGATTTTTTAGAGGACAAAAAAGGTAAAAGGGTTAGGAATTTGAGTTTAAAGAGCACAAACGTCAAAAGTTACCGGTGCATAGCGCCGCCGGTTACTGTGCTTTCTTTTGTAAAGCTCCAGTATTGCGTTCAAAAGCTTGAATCAGTCAAAATATTTTCATACTAAGTAAGTTATTCGCAGTTTTCTTGTTCTGCTCTGTCAGATTATTAGTATTCACAGAGCTACAGAATGTCAAGGGCGGTAAAAAAAATGACTAAATTTTTTGTTGCTTTGTGCCACTTATGATTTCCGAACTGTTTGTCAATAAAAAGGTCGTGAATTTTACATGAAAACGGTAAAAATCTCAAAAAATTTTGGCGCTCCGCGCCGCTTTACACTTTTTGTATTTTCGATCATCAGAAACCAATAGATTAGCTAGGCTGCACTACTAAAGGTCAAAAACTCAGTTTTACTATACATAACGTTACTGGCATTCAATGCAAAAGTAGTCTTAAAAATTTTTGTGTTGCCCCCACATCTAAACAAAATCCTGGCTACGCCTCTGGTCTATTTCTTAACGTGCTTCTTCTTCTGGAGACATCACTAGCATAAAATTTTTGTTCGTATCCATTTCCAGAGTCTTCGCTTAAATAAATAAAAAAAATTAGACCTGCATACTGAACATTTCAAAGATTATAGGTATCCGCTACCAGTCATGATAATTAGCGACGTTAGACTCAAATTTTTGATCTGCCGTTTAAGCAACGAAAATGTTGAAGCGTGTCATCGGCAGCCTTAGCTTCGAAGATTAGAAATTTTTAACTTATCAGTGCTATTGTTTTCTGTGCGGCTCTTCATCTATAGTCTGTTTCACATAACTTTGTGCATAAATTCTAAGAATTTTCATCGACAGTAAGCCGAGGGTTATGTTACGATAATTATATATCAGATCAATGCTGTAATCGCAATCTGTCGGCTTATTGTCGGAGATGGATTTAAAATTTATGACCGAAGTTGTGTGAAACAGACTATAAAAGCTGCAGTGATAACGAAAATAGCGAGAAAGCGGAGATATACGTCTAAAATTGAAGGTTGAGTAAGAACTCAACTGTTTCGTTACAGTTGTTAAAACTTTCTGAACTTTTTATTATGTGTATGTGTTAGTTTGGCTTTCCTATAATTCCGGTTCTAACGGCGGAGCGGACCTCTCACGCTCTAACCTGCGACTTTACCAAGTCGGTTGTCGCCAACCAGTCACATGCAGACATGAACGTGGAGGGCCTGGGGCGTCTAGACCCCCAGAATGAAAAAATGGAAACGTTTTTTGGGGAAAATGAGTCAAAATGAAGGCCAAAATGGATGGAACTATAAAATTTTCTTCAAAAGTGTCTTAAATTGACCAGAAACTTGTGTTATAGCGTAGTTTGAACGCTATGGTCACATGTAATGTAGCATTTTTTCCTGCTATTATGTTTTACGCCATTTCGATTAATTACGTAGAAGATAGAATTTGTAGTATCGTCAAAAAATTGTCAAAAAGCGCAGCAAGAAACTATCGACATTTTTAAGCCTTTATGTGTGGCTAACCGACTTTTTAACCAACGCTGAACTATTGCTCGACTGGTGTTACAGACATACGTTTGGTCAAGATTTCGATTTAGCCGAAATGCCGGAATGCCTTGGCGGCGCATTGCCCGATTCGGTGTATCGTCGTTACATCGTCGAAGCTCGACGCTGGGCGTCCGACGAGTTGTACCGGGCTTCGGCGGCTGATCCAGCGCCTCACGAGTGTCTGCATTTGCAAGTGAACGCCCGTCGCCGCAAATTCGTGCCGTTTGAGTGCCGCAGGGCTGGCACCGCCTTGCACTACTATTTCACTTCGGACGCCGAAATTACGTTCGGCGTTTTCGTCGACAAAACGTTGCCCGGTCAGCAGCACCATCACGCCCCTATTCACAACGTCGCCGGCGGCAAAATGGCCAGCGTGTTCAAGTATCATCATCAACAGCACGTCGAAGTAGACACGGATGCTCTGACCATGGTAACTGCGTATGCCACAGTTCTGTAATATGCAACCACATTGGGCAAGAGCCCATCCATGGAAGCTAAAGCTGGACGGGTTGGAGAATTAATTTTGAAAAAAACTCGAGAAAATAAAATCGAACAAAATCACCTTTGAAATGGAAAGTCTGAACCATAAATGCACAACATGGCCGATCGGGGGGTAGGGGTCAGCCGGTCTAAGGGTGTCAAAAATTGAGCTTTTATGGGCCAAAATGACCTAAAAAAACTAGTCTAAACGCTAAATAGCGTTAAAAATTATATTACTCGTATTACACAGTTTTTGATCAATTTGAAGCTCTTTTACAGAAATTCACATATTCTTCTATTTTTGGCCTTCATTTTGCCGCATGTTCTCTAGGGAATTTCCCATTTTTCCATTCTGGGTGTCCAGACCCCTAACCCCCCACATGCATGTCTGGTCTGGACCCTCCTCCCGAAAATCTGAAAACTTCGAAAAACCTTTAGACCCCACTGAAAAGTAATGTTTAGACGATGGAGGGTTCAAACGATGAGAATAGCAATAAAAAGAGAGATAAACAAACATTGCTGTAAAGAAGCTGCTAGGATCCAGGTGACACCCCGATCAGTGGCGGATCTAGGATTTTCCTAAGAGGGGGGACCGTATCCCAAATTTTCTAAAAACAGTCAAGAATAGGTCCAAAAATTTGCCGCTGACGCGCGAAATAGCGTTTTTTCGGTGTTTTGCATTGTATACTTTTACATAAAATCACTTTTGACGCAATATTTTCTCTAAAAGTTTTAAAATTTTAGACAATTTTGTGCGAAAAAATCAATAAATTTCTTTGACTTTAACAAAAATCTGGCGCTAAGCGCCGGAAAATTTGTGAAATTAAGAAGGATAGACGTCTAGAAGCATGATTTACTGCTTTATTTCCTGTATTTATAGCATTTGATGCGAAACATTGAAATTTTCAATTGAAAACAGAAGAAAACTATGCAAAAATAGCTGTTTCTGCTGTTAAACTTGTTTTGAAACCTACATGAACAGAAAATAATTTCCAGGCAGTCCTTTTTTGTACAAGGTCCGATTATACATGTACAAAGATAGTCCCTAAAAGTCTTTAAGACCTTTTTATTTATTTATCATTCGCCAAGTTATCTACAGTACATACTGCACTCTTTCGTATTGTTACAAAACGGAGCTAATGTGGCCTGATACGTTCGACTACTATTTCAAGAGCCAAACCTACTTGAACAGAAAATGGCTTCCGGGCAGTGTTTTTTGTATAAGGTCCGTTTGTACGAGTACATGTACAAAGATGGTCCCTAAAAGTCTTTGTACATTTTGTACGCACAAATTTTTGGGTACTATGATATAGTGCGGTAGCGACTTTAGTGTGGTAAAAACAGAGTTGTTCGACCTTTGGTAGAGTATTTTAGCTAATTTCTGGGTTTATGAGGGCAAAAATAATTAAGAATCGTCTTGAAACGGCGCGATGCGCCGAAAAATTTGACATTTTTCCTTTCGAAATGTGACTTATGCTATTATTAAGATATACGTATAGAACACACAATTATTGATTTCGGCGCGAAGCGCCGAAAATTTTTGCGAATTTCAGACCGTTTTTGCAGTTTTTGTCTTCCCAAAACTTTTTGTACATGTACAAAGACGGTCCCGAAAAGTCTTTGTACATCGGGAAAAATCTTTGCTGAATACAAAAAACCCTGCTTACAGGTCGCCAATAAAGTAAATAAATGTCATTAATAGGTATCATCCAGCGCGTAGCGCCGGAAAAATCTGAGAAATTATGGTCACTGAGGGCCAAAAATCATTACAAATTGCAAATCCATTCTTTATCTCGCCAAATATTTTTGGCCAATTGGGTGGGGGCGGCCGCCCCCACCCGCCCCTCCCCCTTTAATCCGCCCCTGACCCCAATCAACCGACGGAAATCAAGGCCTAAAGGGAAAACGGGCATAATAGGTAGCTGCTAGGTACCATCTCGAGTACCTATCTAAAAACACAATAAAAGGCGAAGGTTCCAATAAAGAATTGTGCAGGGAGACTCTCCGGCCAGAAGCTGATTTAAATATTAGGCCAAAAATAATGGACTTTGAGGCATCAACAGTCAGAGAGCGAACCTCTGGCAAGCTTAAAAAAATAATTAATTTGGGAGTATTTTCCGTTCGGGAATTGAGGAGAGGAAAATATAAGTAGAAAGATCAAGGTCAACGAGTTCACTGGAGTGCTGTTTATTGGTAAACGGCGGAAAACTAGCACGCTTTTAAAAACAAATCCACTATCATTAGAGCACACAAGCCACGCACAAGAGCACTAAGCAAGCTATTCCAGATCGAGCAGGAAAACAATGTTACAGTAAATACGAAGAAAATTCAAGAAACAGATAAAATTCGTAGAGCAGCTGTGCTAATCAATTACGAGAATTAAACAAAGCGAAAATTATTCACATGATTAAACGAAATAGTGTAAAGCGAATAAAACGAAATAGGCATACTGTAAGTTGGCGATAATAAAGTACTGGCTATCCAAATGGATAAAGCCTTTGCAAAAGCCGTGTAAGGTGACCGTGCACCCTTACACCACAATTGAATTTTTGTTGCTATTAGCGATTTGGCCCCATCGAACCCCCAGAATATGGTTGCTGCCCATCTACGTACATTGTCACCCATTTTTAGCTCGACCTAACTTCTTGGGGGCGGAACCAACTGACCTTTTAGAGCCATTAGACGAGCTGAACTTTTGACTGTTGCTCAGCGCAGCCACGTTTAAAACCCACTTAATGCCGATGAATGAGGATATTTTTAGGAACTTTGACGGATTTACGATTTTTGTAAGCGCTTTGCCAAAAGATCAATTTTCAGGATTTTGTGATTTTTTGCGTATAGCAGTGTTAAAATTTTGATAGGGGAATAATAAAACGACGCTTGCAATTTTATGTGCTTTTAAGTTATTTTTTACCGTTTTCTTTTTGCAACAAACTGACATCAAAGCGGGATTGCTTGAAAACGTTAAAGAATATCGTACGATAATTTCATATTGTATATTTCCTGTTTTAGAAATTATCTCATATATGATAGGTTACATAGATAAGCGATATTAACGTAAATATACTGCGAAATCCATTTTATCCGATAAATACAGATACAATTGTATTTTTATTTGTATCTTTCCTGTATTTGTCGTCTGCTATCCAGAAAAATAAGAATGGGAAGTTGAGACAAAATTGAAGCACAGGATAATATAGGTACTTCTGTCCTGACTCGAAAACATGATAATCATCATTACATAATTATTTTTATAGTTGTAGTTAAGACTATTAACAATAATATCGTATCATTATTATCTTAATCCTATTTATTCATAGATTGAACCTCTGTTTTGCTTGTCGGCGAAGTTCGTGCCGGAACAGGGTATTGTGCTTTGCGAATGGCCAGGAACGTACTATTTCGTATTTTGGAATAAGAATAGTTGGATTAGTCGGCGCAATATTTATTTAAAACTTGATTTACTTGAAAAGGATGCGCAAGAGCAAGATCAAGATAAACTCAAAAATCTAGTCTCTAGAACCTTCAGCACAAATTGATGTGGTCGATTCCAGAAAATAAAGAATTCAATTAATTACTGTTGATGCATTTTTACATTTGTTAGCTGTTTTAGCCTGTTTTTATTTATTGACCTAATACTTACGAGTATTTGACGAACATGTAGTAAGAAATTCAATACACTTGAAACCACAAGGATTTAAGGCAAGAATGGCATGGTAGGTACGTAATCCGCTTATCTCTAAATTCTGTTTTATCGAAGGCTGCTATGCGGAAATAAAAATACTCGTATGCATACGTGGGCAGCAAGAAAATTCTGGGGGGTGAAAGATTTTTTGAAGGTCAAAAAATGGCCTTAAAAATGGTGGTATGGCGACAAAAACACCATTTTTCGATGTTTCTCATCGAGCACTATCCATTGGCATCAAAAAATTGCGAAAAAAAGAAAAAATTTTCAAAAATTGAATTCTTGGGAAGATATTTTGATTTCTGGGGGGTATATTGGTTTCTGGGGGTGCATACCCCCAAACCCCCACGCCGAGGTGTGCTCGTATGTATGTATGTAGGGTTTAATTGACCTAAGCCTAATAAGGAATTAATGCGTTTAAGATTCACAACTAAAGCATTGATCTAAATAGATTGGTGAGCCGACATTAGAGCGCAGCGACATTAGAGCGTAGCCATAATAGATGTTTTTCACGTAAGTTTACAAAACTTTTATGCTGATAAATGAAAGAATTCACCGGTTAAAGCTTCACGGTCAAAACGAGCATGCCTTTGAAAAAAGTCCTACTGTATCTTACACTCGAGATTATTTGCAACGATTCAACAGGGCAAAGTTAACTACCTACGCATGAATATCTCGGTATCAGGTAGTGATAAATTCATGCGCTTTCTTTTGATTTGTAAAGCAATTTTAAAACTTTTCTGTACTGTTTTGGCTGCTCCTAAGTGACTTTTGATGCGAAATTGTTTTGAAAAATTTTTGAAAAGTTTTTGACATAACTTGTTTGTCACAAAAGTTATCAAAAATGCATTTTGCCTTTTAATCTGCACTTATAATGCCAAAGCGTCGCATACATGCAGATAAATTTACACTTCTGGCAGAGTTGTAAAATGATCACGTATACAAAATATGCTGGAGGGCGCGAAGCGCCCAAAAAATATGGTTGGAGGTTCAGGGGATGCGCATGCGCTGAAGGACCGCTTGACGGGTTTCTGAGGCGGAGCAGCAGAAAATTTTGAGTTCTTGAAGTTTTTAAGAAAGAAGGCAACGATAAAAAATTGAGGATTTTAAGTCACAACTAAAATTTGAATTTGAATTTACATAACTCACCTCACCAACATTTCCATTAATGATTAGCAAACTTCCATTCCATCCACCAAGTATGACCCTCACATTCAGGCCCTTTTCTGTACGGGTCCCTGTGCGCCGGTGCACATTTCCGAAAAGGCGGATCAACAAATTACAACAGATCAAAAAAATGACTTCTCATCCTCAGAAAAGGATCTGATATTTTCTGATCAAGATATTTTCTATTTCAATTTCAGTTATACTGAAAAATGAAAAAATGAAAGAACGAAAGAAAGAAAACGCTTCATGCAGCGTTTTCTTTCTTTGGTTCTTTCTTTCTCATTTTCTCTGTTTATCTCGCATTTTTCGAAAAAGCATTTTTCAAAAAATTTTCGATCTCAATGGGGCCCCTTAAATCCGGCAATGCATGTACGCTCTAATGTCGGCGTTCTAATTGTCGCGCGCTCTTAAGCCGCGCGCTCTAATGTCGTTGCGCTCTAATGTCGCGCGCTCTAATGTCTGCGTGCCAAATAGATTGAGTTATGAAATCAGAAAACTTTTACTATTAATTCGTCCAGAGAAAATGAAAAAGTGACATAGTCTAAAATGTGTAGGTAATGTATTTATAATTGACAATCTCCATGCAGTGACATGTTAGAACTCTAACCTTTGTTGAATTATGTGTGAATTATCATCATGTATGTTAATCATCAGTAATAATTCTCATAATTTCTATGAATTGTCAGGTTATCCAGATTTCTGAAAATACCACATTTCAGAACTTGACTATATTAGATTTCTTTGAGGCATTGGACTCTCAAGAAAGCTGTTGGCGAAATCGTATCATCCAGTATTTTTGGAAAGTAATCTGAATAAATTAAAGCAAGCAATAAATAATTTGAATAACTTATTGCAAGCAATAAGTAGATCTAATATTTTGTCTATTAAGAACGCATTTGCATGAAATCTGATTTCAACGTAAGAAATCAAGTATTATTTTCTCTGAGAGCTGCGCAGTAAAGTGTAAAAATGAAGAAATAATTAAACTTTCAGTGTGGCGGTTGTCAACTGGACTAGCTTATATGTAGTTTACTTGGTGAATGTGATATAATAAGATATAAAATGCAATAGTTGATCGAAGTTCTCGGGGTTCCAGACCATACATGTAAAGCATCGGAATTCTGAAGGGTCAAGCCCAAGAAATTTTCAAAAGCACCCTTTTTTAATTAAAAAACGACAGATGCACATTCTCACAAAGTGCCTTTTGTGCGCTAAAAAACGACGGATACATGTCAAAAACGCTGTTCTTAGACGTTTCGGACAATGCTCATTTTTCTGGAACATAAAAACAACGAAATTTTCAAAAAAAAATTTGAAAAAATCGAGAAAGCAAAATGTAGTCAAAAAATGTGCATATGGCGCGAAGCGCCGAAATTTTGAGACTGAGCCAAAAATGAGCTAAACACGCTTAAAAAGGCACATGTTTTTACAATTTTTACGAAAATACGACAATTATGAGAGGGGTCGCAGCCATTTTGCGGGAGATCAGTAGCTATTCTGGGGGTCTAACCCCCTCCACAAAAACCCCCAGAACACGTATGATTTAGAACCCCAGACCCCCACATGCCCAAGTGTGCTGGAGCGGCAGGGGTGTCCATTCTCGGGTGAGCTAGTTGGCGTCAGCTGTAGATTTCTACGGTCAGTTAGTGTTATAAGCTACCATTTCTTTTTGTGTTATTAATTTAGTGACTAAGCTTAAACACGGGGGTGTTCACATGGACTGCAGTTTGCTGGAGTTAAGAACGGCTTAAAACGAGTGCTATCTATCTTAGAACAGACGGTCATTTTTCACGTAAATGGAACATTTTCCAGGAATTGGAGTGGATGAGTGTGAGTGAGTCTTATTTTGAAATAAAGGGGCGCTAAGTTGGCGCCACTTTTGATCTGCAGCTGCCGCTCAAAATAGCTTTTCTGCTTTTCAAGAGCAAATAGTTTTATCGCTTAGCTTGGCGCCAGCTTTCTGTCGACAGCTGCAGCTCAAAATAGTTTTCTGAGTTTTCAAGAGCGAAGGGTTTTATAGCTCAATACTAGAATAATAAAACTGTTATAGCTAGGGCGCGTCTTTAGTGTTAAGCTGGATTTTATTATGAGATTGTTATGCAGTGTATGAGAGATCAGTTTTATTGCAGAAGCAGAAACATTTTAAACCAAAAATTTCCTTCGATTGTGAAGAAAAAGCTCTGCAAGATTTCAAAGTATTTCTGGGAAAGATTAGATCGTAGGCTCTCTGTTAAAGTTGGAGATGGTTGACAGCAGAAAACGCAAGCTTTGTGTTTTAGTGTCTTGTTATAATTTTGAGGAAAATTTTACTCGATATACTTGTACATCGTATCAGTTGTTTTAGTTTTGACATAATTGGGCGTCCTGGGCCTGTAGAATTAAAAGACATCCGAACTCGAAACATATAGAATTAAATTTTCGAAAACTTTTTCGTTTTTTGCGATTTTTGATGCCAGTAGACAAGGCTCGATTATAAACGTCGAAAATATTGTTTTCCCTATAAGTTTCCTTCCCTTTTTTGACTTTTGAATTGACTGATCGTACGCTATAAAATGTCAGAGAACGCTTGCTATAAATAAGTATGTACAATGTGTACCAACCTAGCCATTGCTTGAACTTTTCGAGTTGAACTACATTTCGCTATTGCTTACTTTTTCTTGTCATAGGTGAAGTGAAGCGCCAGTCGCTCAAGTTCTCTGCACAAGAGGCCTAACTTTCCACGATTAGCGTCAGCTTTTATCTAAGCCATAGAATGGGCTATATCAAAGTGTTGGCAGTTCTTCTTACAACCGTTCAGTGTAAGCTTGACTATACAAAAGTTTACTTATTCTTATTACTTTTAATTATAATTTGATTTGATGCATAAACTATCGTATAATTTTAAAGATCATTCACTCGGTCTGGAATTATTTATGCTAGGCCAAGGATAACAATTAAAATCACTAGCTAACATTAGATTTACTGCCAAATCTTTGTTATGCTTATTTTATCATCAATTCAGAACAAGCTAAAATGTGTCTAGCGCAAGTATTGCAATTATTTATCGTAAAAATGCAAGCTACTTGTTTTATTGCGACAAATGTTTTCTGTCTTCCTCTCTTTCACACGATCATTGAATAGAAACAAGAGAAATTTCCAACCGACTAAATTCTTTGTATAATGAATGCAAAGTTTCGAAATACCTACGATGTCTTTAAATAAGGCAGTTTATCCATAGCAGTGTAAGGCAGGAGCTTAGATGCTTTTCCATATAATACTTTTATGAAGTTGTCTGAAAGACTGTGTATCAGATAACCGAAAAGTGGTATGAAATTGAATCTGTCAGCCTGAAAATGCTCGGGTGATCGACAGTTTCGATGATTGTGCCCGTTTCTCCGACCGTCCCGATTCTCCGACCGTTCCGATTCTCTGACTCGGAACCGGATTTGAGGGGAGAGAAGGCCGGCCCCTCCCATTGGCCCAGAATAGTTGGCGAGATAAAGAATGAATATGGAATTTGCAATGATTTTTGGCCGTCAGTGATCATAATTTCAGAAATTTTTCTGGCGCTTCGTGAGTAGTACTCCCGGACCCTTGAGAGTCTCCGTGCTTAAGCATATAGCACATGCTTAAGCATAGAGACTCTGAAATTGTAGGCGCAAAAGTGCCTACAATGGGGTCGTACTACACAATAAAGCACAAAAGTATAGGCGTGAAGCGCCAAATTTCGGACGTTCTATTTTAAGTATAGCGTGAACCGCCGAATTGCCGAACTCTGGCGTTCTATTTTAAGCTTGGTACGAAACGCCGAATTTCGGACCATACTACTACACTTTAAAGCACGAAAGTATAGGCCCGAATTGCCGAACTCGGGCGTTCTATTTTAAGCTTGATACGAAGCGCCGAATTTCGGACCATACTACTACACTTTAAAGCACGAAAGTATAGGCCCGAATTGCCGAACTCGGGCGTTCTATTTTAAACTTGGCACGAAGCGCCGAATTTCGGGCCATACTACACGTTAAAGAATTTGTGATAATGTAGGTGCACTATAATAAATCAACATCAAAAGGCGCCGAACTTAACTTTACATGTACTGAGTGATAGAAGTACAGATGTTCAAGACCTTGATAAATCAACATCGAAAGCGAAGCGCTAAATTTGGACAGTATCTATGTATATAATTCAGCGAGAATCCGTTTATTTCAGTTCATATCACCAGGTGTGTTATTCAGACAACAGGTGTGTCTGCATTCTCTCATTTATATATGTTATTCTTTCTCTTGGAGCAGAATCATTTCATTTATAGTTCATGGGTGCTTAGCGATTATATCTTATGTGTCTGTCTACCTTTTCTCATTTATGTGTGTTATTCATTCTCTAGGAGCAGAATCATTTCATTTATAGTTCAAAGGCGTGAAGCGATATTATCTTATGTGTCTACCTTCTCTCATTTATGTTTGTTATTCATTTTGAACTTGGAGCGGAATCATTTGATTTCTTGTCCATCTGTTATTTTTAATTCATCTGCCAAACAAAATGCGCGCCCATTTTCTAATTCAAGCTACTTTTGCGAGTATAAAAGCATGCAAATTTGAGGACTGTGTCATTCTTTTATCATTTCAACTCCCTTCGCTATTATCACCTATGATGGGTAGGAATAGGAAGATACCGAAGAAACTCCAACGATCATCTGCAAGGGTGAGTATTTTTCAATTTTATGTTATATTTCATAAAATTTGCTGTATTCTTTCTATTTCGTATAAATCACTTACATCATTCGATTCAACAGTAATAAAGGCTCTGAATATTGGGTCGCCATTTTCGACTTAATGAGTCTCCCTGACAGAACATAGAGTCCAAGCAAAAACTTAATGCTCAGGTTGATAAGCAGTGGCGCATACACGTTTCACTACCTTCTTTTTCCTCTTCTTAGAACATGGATTAAAATGCGAATGTGCTGCCATGTTTTTTTCTCAATATAGAATCACATAATATAGCCGCATGGGTTGAAATGCTACAGTGTCGACCTCTGTATGCATACAATCCTGCGTACAGTCTAGCGTTACCAAACTTTTTTTGCACAACATTTTGAATAAACATACGACTTTAGCCTATGTTATGCGCGTATTTTGAATGCAACAGTCAAACAGGTTACGCGTTTTTGAAATCGTTTCAGTAGTGCTTCATTTCTTGCGACTGTTATAACAATTTTTCCGGTCGTAAAAATAAGGGCAGAGGGTGGGCCATCCGGAAATCGTATTTTCAAACCGGGGAATAATTCTTGCTCATATTCAACAAATTTTTTGTGCGCTTGAGCAAGAGTGCGTAAATTTATATTTGCGCCTAAATTTCCTGATCCGACAATATTGTGAATTTTATGTTCAGTTAGTTTTAGCTCGTATCCACTTTTCTCCAATATTTTGCACATTTTTTCGTTCGCAATTTTATTTTGTTCAACGCTTTTAGCACCAATGCAAACTAGTTTGCCGCTACTAAACAACAGGCCTGTACATTTTGGCTCTGTTATTCGAATTATTGCAGCGTTAAACTTTTTATGATCAAATTCTACACCCTCACAACTTCTTTTAATTTTATATAAATTTAAAAGCTTTGAAGAGACTCGAACTGTAGAAACAACATTTCGAATCGTAACCATGATTGAGAATGATGAATTTTTAATAGACACGACTATTTATATCTGAAAATATGACGGTTTAATCTTTCGAAAATGCAACTTGACAATTACTTTTCCGGAAATAAACGTTATTAATAAATCCAAATCGTCTTTTATGTTTATTTCTATGCTAGAAATATCTTTCACGAGAACGGATATATAGTGAGGAAAATCATAGATTCTGTCAATGATGTTAGGGTATGTTCCTTCCACGTTAATGATGCGCAAAAGAGGGGCTGAAACGTCTCCTACGATCTGGGGTTCTAAAATATTTGCATAGACGTACAAGGTTTCAAGACCACCCCCCACCAAGTCCGGCTCCTTATCTGACCATCCTGTATCTTTTAGTAGTGTTTCTTTAAATCCTAAAATATGTGCAATTCTTTCGGACAGTTTCACTGATTTCACAAAGCGTTCGAGTATCATTACAGAAACCCGTTTTATTGAAGTGTAATAATTGAATTCTACTCCTTCTACTTTTTCTATACAAAATTTCATAGCCTCTATAAATTCCTGGATAGAGTCGTAGCATCCTTCCTGCATTTGAAGTTTATATTCAATACCATCTGCATCTATAATTTTAATTTCCGTTTCGTGTTTTCTTATTGTTTGCCAATTATGGGGGTAAATAAATTCCGAGAGACCACACTCCCAATCACCGATTAATTTTAATTTTTGCGGTAAATGTACAATAAACTTTGAAGGCGTATTTTGTCTATCGCTTATCGTGTTGCTAGGCAAAGTTATGTAAAATTGATCCATTTTTGACAAATTTGGTTTATGATAAAATCTTCATCTATGACTGAGGTGTTTATCTTAAATAGACTATTTACAAAACCCGTTACCAATTCATCAGCATAACTTTTTTCTAAACTTTTTAAAATTAGTTTCATGGGCACCCCTGTGTACCTCCAAATTAAAAAATAAACACACATTTGGCCGCACGTAGACGTTAGTGGCTGCTGCACGCATTTTTTATTATGCTTAATTTTTGTAGCATACTGACGAATATAATTTTGTGTTTGGTTATCAGGCGCTAAGCCGTAGCTGTCGAAATAGTCGCACGTGTCATGTGCGTCAAAATACATGCACGTCCAATGCGAACCAGGTTGGGTACTAGGGTCCATATTCATTACCAATGCAGCAGGTTTGCTAAAAATGGGTGGTAATTTATCGCTTGGGAAAACACCAAGAAAATTTTGACCGACCGCTTGGTCGCCTTTTAATACACTATTTAGTTGAAAGGTATTCATTTTTAAGCGTTATAATCATACATAACATTCCGGTTCTTATCTAGCATTACTAAATTATCAAACTCGGCATAAACAATCACTTCAAGGCCCGTATCGGGAATTTTTTCGGCAAATGATATTTCTATGCTAGTTGTACCTTCCCTAATTAAATCCCAATGTCCGCCGTCATCTTCGTCTGGAGTCAAATCAAATGCAAACAGACACTGACCATTTTTGAACCCTTCTCTTGTCACCCCGTTCCCTTTATTGTCCCGACTAATATCAAGTGTTTCGAATAATTGATCAAAAGCTCTAAGGTACTTGTTATTTTTAAAGTCTAGCCTGAATGGGTGGGAGGGGAAGGTAACGCCCCCACAAATTACTTTTGCATCGTTTATACTGTATGATTTAAAATTGAAAGGAGATTTTTTTATATTTCCCCTATACGCATCTGCATCCACACATCCAAAAATAATGCGTCTAGGAAGCTGCCCTGAGAATAATGTGTTAGGGGAGTAGATTGACAAGTGCTAGGTATATGTATATTCATCATTGTAACTCTGCGCACGGGGTATTTAATAGTGTTTGATGCAAGTACTCTTTCGATAGCTAGTCCAGTGCTTTCTAAAATTTCTGCCTTTCGTACGCAAAACTTCATTTGTTGAATACTTAAATGCGCATTTTCGGCACCCTTAAAACTTTGCAAAACAAACGCGTCAGGATTTCTATTTAATTCAAGCCTGACGTCAGTATAATTTAGTAAAAATCTGTCTTGTAAAAATAAATCAATGTGTAGTGGCGCGCTTAATTCAACTATAGTCTTATCTGCAAAAAATGCTATGCGTTTTCTCAATCCATAATTGTCTTCTGTGTCGTTATAACCCGGACTATCTACGATGTACAAAGCAGATTGCAAGTGCGAATTTTTAGCATCCCACCCATAATTCAGTTCAGTCTCTAAAAATGCTCTGTATGCATATTTATCTCCGCTGTCATGTACGAGCTTATTATTTAAAAAAAGTTTCACTTGACGAAATAGAGTTTTGGCGATCAGATTTATAGGGCCTACATCAGGCGCTGTGCCATCAGCCTGAGGCGTTCCTTTAGATATAGAAATTTGCATGTAAATATAATTTTTGTTTAGCTGTAAGAAATGAGGATCTGGAGGAATATGAAATTCGTATGGGCCCTCATCAGTAACAGGGTTGGTCAGATTTATCTCATCCCAATACCCTCGTTTTATGGCTACCTGGGTAGGCGGTACAGTGAAAAAATCAAGTTCGCTTTTTGTACTAGCGACTGAGAATGAATCGATTAAAGACATTATTTCTTTTTATTTCGTTTTTTAGTTGAAAATACGTCATTACGAAGTTCTTTTATAGGCTTGGGTCGGGTGCCCAAACCTCGCCCCGTTTGCCGTTGAAATTTGTCACTAGCTTGTTTTAGCAAATTAGCTGCGCCTTCTTTTCCGTGTGCTTGCATTGATTGAACAATATTACGGCCGTCGAGTACATCTGCGGCAATATGTGCACCCGTAGATAGAGCTTGTTTTCCCACACTAGATGCTGCTGATTTAAAAATAGGTATAGCCATCCTAAAAAGTGAACGGAAAAAGCTACCAAGTCCAGCCCCTCTTTGGTACGGCATTCCCTTGAACCCTACCATACCGTATCCGACCTGGGAAGCCTGGTCGGTATAGTAGTCTAACCAAGCGTTAAAATTATCAGGATTGAATTGTTGTCTCATTTTTTGTAAAATTCTTTTTTGTGTTTAATTATGCATTAGATTTCTTTTATAGATTTATCCAGTATTTCAGTGGCTTTTTCTCTTCTGACGATGGCGTAGAAAATGACTGAGATGGCGATGCATAAACTTGGTTTTGCAATAAATTCAATCGACTTTTATTTACAATCGATTCTTTTGGAATATTTTCATCGATTAATTTTTGGAGAAAAATTTCAGCACCGATAGGTGGTTCAGATTTTCGAATACGTGAAAAATCGGAAACTAAATCAACAATGTTCGATCCTGCAATTTTATTACCGTCAATAATCATTTCTCCTTTGTCTGCCCATTTTATGTGTGGGCTTTTCCGAGCATATTTAAGTAATAGTGAGGCTTGTTTCTGCCATTTTCGGGGTACTGTGCTAAAAACAGCTTCTTCTACAACATCTGTCTTTATAGGTTCCTTAGGTTCTTTCATTTCTTGCTTGGCTGTATGCAAAAATTTAGCGTCTGCTGCTCTCTCTTCCTTAATTTCGAGCTGTAACGGTTTTTCAAGATCCTGCTTAGCTGTTTGATACCTACGCAAAATTTGATTATATTGTAAAATTTTAGCGTCCATAGGTAACGAATTATCGTTTAAAATATTCATCATTTCACGATCTAGGTTTGACACGTACCTAGAAGTGCTTTCATTTTCTCCCCGAGCAAGTTCGTGGGGGACTAGAATCATTTTGTTTGTATGAATCATCATTTAATAATTGCATTTGCTAAAAGCTGCCCTGCGATTCCTAATACAGGCGCGAGTAAGGCAGGAAGGAAACCACCCTTTTGTACCAATATGTCCTTTTTCTTTTTTATTGATATATTTGAGGCAGATAGGTCGCGCAGCTGTGTCTTGAATTTACTCAATTTTTTAAACTCGATCGGTTTTAGAGGGACATTACCATTTAGCACGTTGAGTATGCATTCGCATAAGCATAAAATTAGGTCATTTTCGGCATGTTCTAATATTGCCTTACGTTGTTTAGGTTTTGCCTTAGACAACACGTCGATGTAGCTAATGTGTTTTTGTAAACGTTTTGGAGCCATTTTTTATTTTGACCTAAAATATGTTTAAGTTCTTTTATACTTTTTCGGTGTAAACAACTGGATTTTTCGAAAAAATTTTAGCGCGGAGACGTAAATTTTCAAGTGTAGATTGCGTCAAGTCTACTAAAAGGAAAGAAAACGCTTCTTTTGTAGCATCATTAAAGGCTTCCAGAAAAAACTTAGGATTATGAGGGTAAAGCTGACGGGCTAGTGTTTGTACCTGGAGCCGATCAGACGGATTCTTCATTAAAACTAAATATTCCGTGTTTATGCGACATGTTCTCAAACCTTTGAAAAATATGTTTTGAACGATATTTATTACAGAAATATCCCAATGATGACAACCACGTGTAAATAATGTATCATTTTTTGCTTCTTGCATAAGATCATCTATTATAATTAATTGTGGTTCACTGCTATGTTGCCTAACTAGACTTAAATCAGGGGGACCTTTCATGAAAATTACGCTGGTTTCCATCTCTTTATGCAAACTCTGATCTTCTGCAAAAAACCACCATATAAATTTCGGAGGTGGATGAATAAAATTATTTGCATTTTTTACAAGCTGTTTTACAAAAGTTGATTTTCCAGCCTTTGTGGGGCCGGCTACAATACAAGTAAAGGGGTGTTTAAATCGGAGATCCATTTTCATTACGTGTATGAATTGTGCGTTTTCTAATATAGATGAAGCTCTCTCTGCCAGCTGCTTATGCAGCTGCCCAGCCTGCGGGACGAGGACCCGGAGCTTCAGCGTAGGCCAAAAAATTTTTTTGTTCTTTTTTGTTTTATTATTTTTTTCAGGCGAATGTACATTTTTCACAAATTTAGGTTCTCTATATTGCTCATGATACGCTCAATTTGCGTATCAACAGTATTTTCAGTTGACAGTGTCCAAACAACGCGACGTTCTGGCCGAATATGTTGCCACATTTCGACAAAGAAAGATGTTTCGAAACGGGCCATTTGCCGCTCTAAAGCAATAGCAAAATGCCAGAAGCCGCGCCGTTTGTTTTTTCCTGTCAACTCACGCTGCGTGTTGTATTGCGCAGCAGCCGCTTTCCACTGATCCTTGTAGGCATCAGAGAAGCGGTTCCAAAAATACGTAGCGACCCGATTTGCATTTTTTCGAATCCAAACATTTTGGACACATCGGTATTGAAAAAAATAAGTTGCCCGAATCTGTTCTAAAACAGTCTCGTTCTTCGCAAATTTTTTGGCAAAAATAACAAAGTTCGATCGTTAGTGCATACATTGGCCGAGGCAAGTTGCGGGAGCACAGCTGAATTGGAGCTTTAATCTTCTTTGAACGTAATTCAGGAGCAGAAGAGTCCATTTTTCGACCGCACAGTCAAGCAATAATTTTAAAAATGATGATTTTTAAATTTTCAATCCCTTTTATACTTTCTGAGCTGAGTCTATTTTTAGCACCAGAAAAACCGGATTTATCCAAATCTGTTTTAAAGCAGTATCTCTCTCTGAACAAATTTTTAATGATGCATACTTTTATCTGAAGTTTCTTAAATAGATTCATAATTTGATTAGTTGACTAACCCAACTATTAAATTTTTCAGGAAAACCGCGCCATTTAACTAAATATTCCGTTTTTCTTCCTTTTTTGCGTTTGTTTAAAACTTTTTCTACTACGTAAACTTCATCGACAATGTTAATTTTTTGTAGTTCTGGCTCATAGAATACGCCTTCTAATTTCTCACCCATCTGATCCTTTAGTGTGTAAACGGGTGGATTACGTTTAAGTTTTTTATCTATTACGAACGTTTCTTCACTCCAGTTAGGCTCGTAACCCTTCTCAAAAGTTCTCTTAACCTTACTTATGCGAACTTTATCTCCTACGTTAAATTTAAAAATTACGTTTTTATTGTCAATTTTGAATACTTTTCGTAAAATTTGAGACTCGTTGTTAATATTAACGTTGGCCGGTTCAATACCTATCGTACAATGTTTTGTATTATTGTAACCTTCAATCAGATCATCTAAAATATTAATGTACCTATATGTGTTATGTTTCGTAAAATAGCGCCACATGCGTTCTTTCAAAGTGCGGTTAAAACGCTCGACTACGCATGCCTTGAGCTCACTGTTTGTTGTGAAGAAATCAATATCATTTTCTTTCAAAAAGGCTTGAAATTGTTTATTTAAAAATTCTGTGCCTGCGTCACTTTGCACCTTTTCTGGTTTTCGACCTTTATCTAAAATGAGCTTGAAAGCATTGAGAATCGATGCCGCGCTTTTATTTTTTATGGGTATACTCCATGCATACTTGCTAAACACGTCTATACAGTTTAAGAGAAAAACATAACCGTCATTATACTTTTTCAGTGATTGCAAGTCTACTAAATCTATAGCCCATTGCTCATCTATCCTGGAAACTATAACTTTATTGCGCACATATTTTCTTCTCGCCGGTTTATGTAAAGTGTAGGTTGGTTGGGTTTCGAGCCAATTAATCACCTCCTTTTTAGGCAATTTCACGCGTGCTCTCAGAGGTTCGACCCCCGTGTACCCCGTCTGAGGATCGTAATAATTTTTTTCCATGATTCAATAGAAATATAATGCGTTTTTGCCTTTAGTTACAGTGCAAAAAATATTAGTACACTTTTTGCAAAATTTGACTACAATTTTTAATTTTTTGTTTCTAGAAATTTTTAAAATACAATCATCACATTTAACAGCAAAGCTTATATCGTCACGTTTTGGCTGAGGTCCTTCCGAATAAAAGTACAACATGTACTTATCTTTCTTGATAACGTTAATTTCACTTGAGCATTTCTCACAGAGTAAAAATGAAAAACTTTGAGACTTTTTACCTGTCTTTAAAACGCACTGTTTACAACCAGGTTCGAAAAATCTACACCATCTCCGTTGAAAACATGGTTTCTTATGCAGAAAATTACAAATCTCGTAGTGGTATTTCGATTTGGGCTTCATCGAACACTGCAGACAATCGACGAGATCCATTTCTACTTGATCCTAAGCTACTTAAACCTCTATGCAACTTTTTAATTTGTTTCTTCAAAAGCTTGCACAAAACTAAAATTGATAGAACAATTATGAGAACAATACAGCCCAAAATTTCATTATAAATAGGTTATAGGTGGTATCTAGTGATGCAAGTACCATTTAACATTTTTTATCATTTTTGAACAAGAAAATCTTATATAAATGTTGTAACATGCCTCTCCGCCACTGCAAATGCAGTGCCCGGTGCCAGGACGGGGACCTGGGCATGTGTCGGCACCATTTTTTTTTATTTTTTTTATTTTCACTTTTTGACGCACTTTTCTATTTTTCTTTGAACGTAATGAAAACTTTCTTAACACAAAAAGACACATGATATTGGGACAAAAGACGCCTAGAACATTCACACAACGACCCGATTTTGCCTATATGTACAAGACTGCTACCCCCTGCCACGAACTTGCTTCCGCAAGGTACAGGCGGCATCAGCAAAATAAAAAAGACCCAAACACTGGGTACACTGCACCACGTACCTGCTCCTCACAGGGTATGAAGTGCACCCAGAAAGCACAAACACACAATTGATTTAACCGCTACTTCCTGCCACGAACTTGCTTCCGCAAGGTACAGGCGGCAACAGCAAAATAAAAAAAGACCCAAGCACCACGAACAAACACACAATTGAGTTACGGGCATTTTAAAAACCGTAAGGCACGGTAGAATAATCAGGCTGTACAATGCGCTTATTATATACAATTTTGTACTTTTTTGATGCATTTTCTGTGACTATAGTGTGGTCGGGCAAGCGCCTAATTTGCGGAAAATATACAACTTTTTCTACGATATTGTTCTGCTGTACAAAACTTTTCACCATTTTTAATAACGAATTAAAGTTAATTTTTGTGGCAGTCACCGATGAAAGCGTGAACCCACGTACTTTTATATGGTAATAAAATTTACCATCTTTTGCGGAACGTACCTTGTACGCGTAATTTTTAGGCCCGCCGCTTACGAATTCTTCAATGTAGCTGCCTTCGCCATACTCCTTTAACTCATCCGTCATATTTCCCAAGTAAGAACCGATCGGCACCTCATACTCGTCACTGCCTTTTGTACTTTTGAATATGACACTGTCTGTGTCAAAATATAATACACGTTCGCCTAGCTTTTCTAAATGCTCATACAATCTGAGTCGGGCTTGTGATGTTGTTGTTGTATAAGCCGCGAGCACGGGGTTTGTATTCCCCATCACCTCTGCAAATTCGTCCTCCTTTTGCATGCGTGACTGCCATTAAATTTTCGTTAATTGCGTTAATTGAGTATATTACATTTGAAGCGTCGAAAATTAAATCAAAATATGGTGCTGGATCGGTGAAAAAGGACACTTTTGACATGTTATTTCGCTGCCCAAACTTTCCCCAGAACGAATTTAACATTAACTTTGCGAGAGCGCGCATACCGCCGTTTTTCGTAATTTTTGTTGCGTCAAGCTCGATTCCTTCGTTGTCTTTGTACTTTTGAACGTATCTTTCCTTATCTTCATCGGATTTTACCCATGTAGGCCACCCGTCCGATTCCTGTTTTGATTTCATAAATTTATTTATGTACGACGTAAAAAGGCCACCATTTGGGTTGTTTATTTTATCATATTGCTCCGTTTTTTCGTAGTGCCAGATTTCATATATTTCCATTATTTTGTACCCTAGTTCTAGCGCTTTGTACACTTCGAGCGTCACCCATGCACCCACTATTGCACGTTCTTCATCACTGTGCTCGCATTTTGTTGTTTGATGCGTTTCAGTGCACATTCTGCACAACGGAAAATATAATTTTTCGCCAAATCTATACGGCAGTAGTGGGTGGTACAAATTCCTGGGTGGGAGAATTTTAGCTTTAATTAAACCTTGGTATGGCCTGCTGTTCACTGTCATTTCCGAAAAATTTTCCGTAAAAATCTGTGGATGACCTATGGGATACAACCCATACTTATTCACGGTCGGGTACAGGCTGCAGATATCCGTGTACCTTATGTGCTCTAACGGTTCGCCATTTTCATTGCGTTTTATTTTCTCGTATAACTTTATTGCATTCGTCCGTCCCCCATAAAACGCTTCTCTGGGGTCAAGTGGGTCAACAATCTTTATCGAATCAAAAAATTGTTCCATGTCTTTATTTGCTTTTAGTTGCTGACGTAATTCGCACTCCCAGAGCTCTATTACAGCGTAACCCATTGTTTCAATGACCTTTCGTCGTCGTACAGTATTTTGAAACGCTTCTTCCGCCGATGTTACTTGATCCGCCGTCATTTGCGTTCTTTTTTTCATGCATTTCGGGCACCCGTGCCAAAAGCATCCATTGAATTCATATACGGTCTTTTCATGTATACCGTCAACTCGATAATTGCCCACCTTTTGTTCGCCCATATTGCGTGCATGTCTGATGTTGATTTTATTTATTTCGCTCACCCACTTTAACCATTTTATCGCTGTTATCGAATGCTTTTCCATTCGCCTATACCCTCCGTGCGGCACTATGCCTATTGTTTTTGGCTTTAAGTAGGTCGACCGAAAAACTTTGTTACACGCGCTTGCTATTGTTAGTGAGCATTCAAACGGATCCATCCCTGTCTCAGCTATGAATAAATTGCGAAATTTAAGGCAACATCGCCTTAAAATATCGACGTCAGACTCACAATAAATCAAAAGTTCTGACTTGAAATCAAAAATTTTTCCTTTTTGTTCAGCGTACCATTTTTGAAAACTTTCTTTGTTTTTTGGGTTCATGGTGGCTGGGGCATAGTACCACGCATCTGGCCATTCACCCACATAATTTTGATTTGCACGGGTATTGAAAAGATGCGGAAAAAATCATTTTCTTAATTCAGGTTCGTCGAATGTTTTGGGCAAAGCAGATAAAGCCATAGGCAGAAAATTGAATGAGTCGAAAAGTTTTACCGATCCTGCACTTAGGCTCATGATTTCTAAACCTTTTGTGACAATGGTGGGCGCGATGGCTTGCTTAAAAAGGTATTTTAAAATAAAGTGTCCATCGAGACCTTTAGCGTTATGGGCGATTGCTATTGCATTTTCGAGATCAAAAAGGAAATCGCAAAATGCATCTGTGCAATTATCGCCATCAAATATGCGCCGATTCTCGCCGCATTTATCGCAATGTCCAAGTGGCTTCGCCAAGCAATCCGTACATACAATATGCGCTATACACAAATTTGGTTCGTGTTCTAGTCTTGAATTACCGCACTCTTTTTCTTGTCTCGTTTCAAAATCAAAAAATACATATTTGGTCTTTTTCTTTTCATCTTTTTCGTCAGATACGACTTGCATATAACATTTATGATCATTCGTAGGCGCATCAGATTTACACGTTTTACAATGAAAGTGACCACATTTATGCTTCCGTATTTTATCGGCTCTATATACATGCCGACCACAATTTTTACAGAGCATCTTTTGTTGACAGATCGACTTTTCGTTTTTTCCGACTTTTTTATGATTTTCAAAACATTTTCGACCCCTGAATAAACGATTACAGTCTGTACATTCTGTGAGAGCAACGTTCGGGCATGCTGGACCGTAGCAACATGGGCAGACCTTAGAACAGCGATGCTCTTCCTTATTGTTATAGCCCTTATTGCAAGCTTCACAAAAGTAGCCGCGATTCATAAAGCCAGCCATGCTGCCTATGACATCAAAATGATTATTGTTATGATACAAATGTAAAACTTTTTCGGTGGGCGGCCCTTCAAAAATGATAGCGTTACTAAAGTCGGCGCTGAAAACTTTAATTTGAAAGTTCGGCATTGCAGCCTGCAGTGCCTGCAGCTCCGGTATACTACAAGGGCCTATATGGTCTTGAAGGCCTGCTTTAGTCAAAAGTTCTAGCGCTGCCCTGTGTTGTGCTTTTCTTTTAGCCGTATCCTTTTTACAAATGTTTTTATATCGCCATTCTAAAGCTTTGTCATCAGGCTTTTCCATATGTGTAGCACGGGCTTTTGCCACAACTAATGCCCTAGGCAAACACAGATCGTCATTATTATTAATTTTTACAAAGCAACGTTTTGCTTTCATTTCCTTTTCCAAATTTATAAATTTACGTTTATGTTGTCCTGAGCCACTTGGGGGGCTGACTTGCACAATTTTTATACGAGTTTCCGGCTGTTCAAGGTGCACTTCCTCGTTCGACTGCAAAATTCGTTCAATCGTATGTACAATTTGCTCGCCATTTATTTGTTCGCCTTTTCGGAAAGGCACAATAGCCGGTTTCTTTAGCGTCGGGTGTGTAATTTGCAGGCCCACCATGTCCGTTGTGTTAGGACCGTCAAAAATTTTTGTGATTGCACTATCGAAAATTTCGGCCAAATTTTTTTCTAGGTCGAGACGATCCAAATTTTTAAAATTTAATGTATATGCTCGCCCTTCCGTATTACACCGTTTTATTTTCTGCGTTTCTGGCTCCCCCAGCTCATAAAAATCTTTAGGCGGGTACCACTCGTCCACAACTTCCAAACTGTCCTCCCACTCCTCCCGCATTTCTTCGTCCGTTTCGTACCACACGTCTTGTGTTGAAAGTTCTTTTATTTCGATGTCAGAATCCATTCCAACGAGAAAAAGAATTGAAGAGCAGAAATTCAGAAGTTGAAAAGAAGTGAAGATTTCAGAGAATGATTTTTTCCTGCCTGTTCCCTTCTTTTATAGTTTTGAGATAGCATTAGTGAAAACTGAAAAAAACCGGAAATTGTTGGACTTTGGACTTTGTCACGTGCTCATGACTCATCTGCGCTCGAGTTCGGCGCTTAAAATAGAACGCTCGAGTTCGGATGGCCCGTAATTCGGCGGTTCACGCTATACTCAAAATAGAACGCCCGAGTTCGGCGCTTCACGCCTATACTTTCATGCTTTATTGTGTAGTACGACCCCATTGTAGGCACTTTTGCGCCTACAATCTCAGAGTCTCTATGCTTAAGCATGTGCTATATGCTTAAGCACGGAGACTCTCAAGGGTCCGGGAGTACTACTTTCGTGCCGGAAAATACTTATTAATGTACTTTATTTACTTTTCCAAGAGCAGAAACACTTATTTCAGCATAGATTTTTCCATTTTCAAGCATAACTTCAATAATTTTTGACGTTTCACGTCAGAATACAGGGAATCGAGCGGTAAATCAAACTTCCAACGTCCTTAGTTTTCTCGAATTTGTC
Organism: Mermis nigrescens; assembly: GCA_036768485.1. NCBI lineage: Eukaryota > Metazoa > Nematoda > Enoplea > Mermithida > Mermithidae > Mermis > Mermis nigrescens. The sequence goes on along the minus strand of JAVLUZ010000145.1, from coordinate 11,772,733 downwards.
AGCACTCCGCGCCGGATTTTCGCTAAAGTCAAAGAAATTAAATTTTTTTACATAAAATTGTGTAAAATTTTAAAATTTTCCGGGAAAATGTTGCGTCAAAAGTGATTTTAAATAAAAGTAGACAATGTGAAACGCCAAAAACGCGAATTTTCGGACCTATCTTTGACTTTTTTTCTGAAAAGATGGAATGCCACCCCAACCACAAAGAAATCCTTGATCCGCGACTGCTCGAACTTACCCATTTCTCCGACTGCATATCCTAATGTGATAGGTGGCATTAATCACACGTCGATCAACCACTGAATGGTAGCATAGAGGTGGTCTTGATCTATCAATTTGTTACATTAGTATGTAGGTAGATAGATATAAAGAATAAATTAAGTATAAAGGGCTTATTTAATGTACTTGAAGTATAGCTGTTAGGATATGTTCTAAATAATCTAGTGATACGTGATAAAGAAGCTTAATTTTGTAATCCCTAGTGTGAAAAACTCAAAAACTATGTCGAATTGAAGCGAGAATCAGGAATTTTGAGTGGTTAAAAATAAAGTTTTATACAATAAGTCGGCGAATCGGGTCGGTCGGAGAGATTGCGTACCGATTCCTCGACCAACTGATTCTCCAAACGTCTCAATTCTCTGACCGTCCCGATTCTCTGACTTTCTCGATTCTCACCTTCATCTCGAATGTGACAGGTAACGCTAAGTACACGTCAATCGACTGTTGAACGGTAGCATAAAGGTGTTCTTGATCTATCGATTGATTTTAACGCATAGGTATAAAGAATGAACTAGGAATGGGGCTAATTTTATGAATTTATTATTGTACTACCTTAATGGTTCATTCAGCAAGTATTACTTTGTCATTTAAAAAAGTTGGAAGTGGTATTTTGATATAGAGCTACTGTGACGTATGTAGTACGTACCTACCTATTTTCTCTTTTCTCAAATTAAAATATTCATCTCTTGTTTACTTGATTAACGTAAAGATGTAAGGATCTGTTCTAAATAATCTAAAAAGTGATAAAAACGGTCAGAGAATCGGCTAGGACGGGGAAATGGGAAGGTCGGAGAATCGTGAATTATGTGTGTCTAAAAATAACATTTTATACAATTAGTCGGAGAATCGGGACAGTCAGAGAATCGGGCTGGTCGGAGAACCGGGACGGTCGGAAAAATGAGAATTTCGCGTGTCTAAAGATAGCGGTTTATACAATTGGTTGGAGAATCGAGATGGTCGGAGAATCGGGACGGTCAAAGAAACGGGAATTTTGTGAATCTAAAAACAACCTGTTCTATCGGTAGACGGAGAATCAGGACGGTCGGAAAATCGGGACGGTCGTTGAAACGCGAATAGCGGGAATCTAAAAATCAGCTGTTTTATTATTAGACAGAGAATTGGGACGGTCGGAGAATCGGGAGAGCGGTTTCGATTAGCTGACCATGCCGAGTGACCAACCAAATTTATTTGACAGAATTAGCACTGTTTAAAAAGCATGGAATTCTTCCAGAAACTCGCTAAAGTAAAATAGACAACCGATTTTTTCAACGGCTAAGCGACTTGGACGTGTACACCTACCTTTGTAAAAGATTTCGCAACATAAACGATTCTATACTCATCAGAAAGCCTTTATATTCAAATTCTATGTCAAACATGTAGGTACATTAAATCTCAGTAGCGAAGCGTCCTTCGAAACTAGGTTAATAAGTCTCATTCTTAGCTGCACCACATTTTTAGTTGTATGTAGGACCAATACTGTTCGATCACCTAACTAAAACTGTCGATCATCCGCGTATGATATAAAAAATGAATATCCTTTTCATTAGTTATTAGCTTCTTTCCAGCAAAATTTTCGTAATTTCTCCTGAAGGAGACCCATATATTATTTTTTAGACGTTTATAATGAAGAATGATTGTATACTCGTAAAATACTGCAGATAAGTGAACTAAAGCGTAAACTGTCTTAACTTCGATTTTTTTAATGCTTGAGTTTTATTTATATTTCTATTTATTTAACTTAGCATGTTTTTACAATCTGCGCTGTTTTTTTCGTAAATTTTACAATTTTATACTTACTTTATTTTCAGATTGCCTTCAATCACCAGTAATCCTTGCTAATAAGTCGTTTGAAAGCGATGCTGCCATGCGGTTCGTGGTCGAAGCAGTTGAAAAGGTATTTATATCCTAAAATCGAGATATCCCATCCGTTGTAATAATCATAATAATAATAATAATGATATTATTAATAATATTTTACTTATAAAAATTTTATTTATAAATATTATTATCATTATCATATATTAATGTTGCTGTCGCAATAATAATAATAATAACAATAATAATATTAATAATAATAAGAACAAAAACAGCAACAACAATAATAATAAAATAACAACAATGATAATAATAATAATGTTAATAATAATAATAATAATATTATTAATAATAATAATAATAATAATAATAATAATAATAATAATAATAATATTATTATTAATAATAATAATAATAATAATAATAGAAATAATAATGATAACGGTATTAATAATAATATTTTTATTATTTATAGTAATGATAATAATAAGTTGACGAAAGTGGGCGATAATGCTTTGATAATTATTGCTTTTGAAACGGATCTAAGATTGTCGTATAGCAGAGATCGTAAGCGTAGGTAATGTTTTGGAAGGATTAAAGTTTCGTTAAGGAACGGTAATAAGTTGTTCTGTTCATTAGGAAAAAGTCGTATCGAAATATTTCATTCCATTAATTTTTTTGTCGAAATAATATTCCAATTGGAATTGTGATGATTTAGAATTCAAACGATGCACAAAAAATCATCAATTCTACCTTTAAAATTTGTATCATGGGAAATCAATCGGCTAAGATATGGCTTTTCGACGCAAGAAAGAAACCAGTGAATGTGACTTCGGTGGACCGTATAAGTAAGACTTGTATACTAGTACTGTGTAGAAAGTCAGTTAAACTTAGAGTATTATTATACATAATTAATAACTGGAGGCAATAACGAGTAAGAATCATTCTGCTTGGTTCCTCCAACGATTCTTTTTCCGACTGTTCCGACATACATGTAGCAGGGAGAATAGAGGAACCCACACCTAAACTTAATCGTCCCCCATACCCCGAGGCCAGAAAATTTTTGGCCCCCCCCTCCGAGTTTTGGAAAAAACTGAATTTTTTTGCTCGTTTTAGGTGTTTTTTGGCCGTCTTTGCCCAAAAAATGGAAGGTACCATAAAATGACCAAGGACACTTCACCCCACCCTAAATTTTAAGCCGTCACATGTTTGATTCCGATTCATTGACCACACTCAATATCCGTCTGCTTACAAAAAGTAAATGCAAAAATTACGGAATTTCTAAATTTTAGAGCATTTCAAAGTGTTGTTAAGACGCAAAAATACACCCTGCTCAATTTACAACGTTGTAAATTCTAGAGTGACAAATAAATTATTTCACTCGAAGGATAGCGTTCAAATGAACAAGATTAGGGAACGGGCAGAATTGAAATGTCCGATGATTTGAAACATATCGAGCATACAAGTATCTCGAAGTACAAAAAAATAAAGAACTGCCAACCTTTCATGAGCTTGAGCATTCTGAAGGGTCGACCCTGAAAATCTTTGGCGCTATGAAAAAAGCGTACTTTTGAATAGGAAGATCGATAAAATTGTATAAAACAGTCTGGTTTATATGGCTTTAAGTAAATTAAAAATTAAGTAAATTATAAATTATGCAGATTGAGCAGTTAGCCGCAACTCAGCAAACCATCTGCCGGAGTGTCAGATTTTTCGAGCGCGTATGACCGACCACAAAGTGAAATGTCTAACCAAACATAAAAATGGGAGTGATGGGGTTTGGAGTGACTTCAATTGAGCAGAAAGCAAATTTTTGGGTCTGATGGAGCGAAATCGTCAAAAAAACACTGAAAATTCAATTCAGAGGTTCTATTTTGCGATGTGTTAGATTCTGGGATTTAAACACTCATGCACATGTGTGATCAAGATTCACAGTATAGAATGGGGAATTTTTTTTGATGAGAGTCAGGTGTAATGGATAAAAATGAAATGTTCTCTGCTTAAGTGCTTGAAATCGACCAAAAACTGTGAAATTATAATTTAAAAGCTGTTTATAATTTATGTCAGTTTTTGAGGCTATTTGGCTAAAGAAGCTCTCTGACTACCCCTAGATCAGCCGACCCCTAGACTGGCCAGTGCATCTATGGTCTATGGACCTGGAAATAAAAAGTTTTGAATAATAAACATTACAATGAAAAAATTGGATAAAAATCAAAATTCAATTATGTAAATTTTGCTTTATATCTTCCAAAATGCGAAAATAAGTAGTACATACACATTATGTCCGGTGGCGAATCCAGGATTTTTGTAAGAGGCAGTACCCCAGCTTTCCCAAGCAGCTGAATGTGGGTCCAAAAATTCGTTATTCTTGTGATCATTCGCATTTCCGCTATTTTACATTAGGCATCTATTTTATTTAAAATCGTATTTGGTGTGAGATTTTTTTCAAAAAATATCAAAATTTTAGGCAGTTTTGCGCGCAAAAAAACTTGGCAGATTTGAATTTTAGCTCCAAACTTTATATAATAAAGGCAGAAAAATGCTTAGAGATTTGGATTACTACTTAATTTTCTGTTTGTGAGAGCAAGCCAATAAAATATTTGATGAGAACATCGAATCAAAATTTGAGCTAAAAAATGGGAGAAAACTATAATAAAATAAATTTTTATGCTCTAGAAATCATTTTTAGCCACGAAAATTATTAACTACACAAAAACATATTTCTTTTAAAAATATGACCTCCATGCCTCCAAGAAAGTAAATGGATGGAACGAGTAGAGATTGTCGAGAGGAAAGCGCCGGAAAAATTTGAAAAATTACGATGAACGATGGCATAAAATAATTACAGGACACGCTAAATATGCTAGACTAAATCCCTAACCTTAATTAAGTCCACTTATTACACGCAGCATGGCAGCATGGACTAAAGTCGTTTGGACTTCAAAATCGTGCTACGAGCAGTCATGCACGCGGGGGTTCTGGGGGTCTAGAACAGAATGAAAAAATGGAAGATTTTATGGGGAAAATGAGGCAAAATGAAGGCGAAAAATGGATGAAAATTGAAAATGTTTCTCAAAAGTGCTATTAATTGGCCAGAAACTATGTAAGAACGTAGTTATAACGCTATTTTAACGCTTACGCCTGTTTTTTGAGCTCATTTTAGCCCAAAAAAGCTCAATTTTTGGCTCCGAAACCGGCTGAGCTCCCCCCTCAGATCGGCCATGCTGTGCATCTCTAGCTACGAGTATAAGTATAACTATCAGCTTTTCAGAAGAGCATTTTGGACTTTTCATAATTTGAGAAAGCCATGTAAAACATTAGATCCTGTGAGGTTTCCCTTATCCGATAAAGCGCATTTGTATGGATAACTTATGTTATGGTAGCAACAAAGACCGAGAGAGTGAAAAATAGAAAGTTAAGAGTATTTTAATGCAAATACAATTTGAGAGCATTTACTTTTTTAGATAGATTATATTGATATTCAAAACACAATTCATTTGCATCGCTGTCGTCAAACCACTCGTTTTTTCATCTCACTTTCACATAGACTGCTTTCGTCCGAAGACCTTTTAGATTAAAAATAAATTAATATTTTTAGTGGTGTGTATAGAAGGTGAATAGAGTTGATTAATTAATTATTTAATTAAAATAATAAATAAATAAATTATTTAATTAAAATAATGAATTGACTAATGAAATTAATTAAATTAATTAATTATTTCATGAACTCAAAATCTTTTAGATTGCTACACGACACGTTGTGAAGTGAAGATTCCAGATACTGGCTTAGTGAAGCTCTTTAATAAAGAGGGAAATAATGTGCAGCTAAGCGCAACAAAATGTAGCCCCTTGGATGTGCTGATAAATCTAGTGACTCAATAGATAATTGCAGTGAAATTCGTGGCAAACTTATGATAATTTTGGGAGAGAAAACATGAACGATCATAATGAATTAATTAACCCTCGTGGTACTGATCCCCGTAGTTTTTATCGCCAAAAGAGTTTTATGTTTCTGTAAACTCAGTCATTATTATTTTGCATGCAATTTGGTTCCAAAAAAGCAAAAAAATTATTATCATAGAAAACCATTAAACTCATAAAAATTTAGAATTAAGCCACTTTACTGCATCAAGATTTTAAACTACTTTTGTAGCCTGATTTATGCGGATTAAATTGAAGAGAAAACCTCAAAGTTAAATGAAGCAGACGATAATCACACCTGGGCGTGGGGGGTTTGGGGGGTATGCACTCCCCGAAAAACTAAAATACCCCCCCCCAGAAATCAAAATACCTCCTCAGAATTCAGTTTTTTAATTTTTTCTTTTTTTCGCAATTTTTTGATGCCAATGGATAGTGCTCGATGAGAAACGTCGAAAAATGGTGTTTTTTCGCCATACCACCATTTTTAAGGCCATTTTTTGACCTTTGAAAAATCTTGCACACCCCAGAATTTTCTTGCTGCCCACGTATGACTATAATGATCAGTCAAATACTACTATGCCACTAAAAGATTTTCGATTCTTCAAAAACTCAATATTTGAATTTTATTTTATGTCGAAATAAAACAAAAGCAAGCTTGTTATCATAGAAAAGCACAAAAGACCACAAAGATATAAACTTAGATGCAGTAAAATTCTGAAAAACCTAGTTTTAATTTAAGTGTATTAAATGCATGTTATATGCTACCCATTTAAAAAACGAAACAAAAGATAATAATGTCAATAATCGGCTAAGAAAAAATTACTCAAAGACTAGACGTTTTCGCGCTCTGCAAATTTTAGCTCCCTTTAGTAAATTTATACAAGGAAGTCATAAATTGACTGCAGCTTGACTTTGCGCATCTAACAAAAAATTGGTAGTTCTATTGCGATTAGTTATGACATAATTATTATTGTGAAGCACACTTTTTTGCCAATTTTGTGATTAGTACCACGAGGGTAAGGAAGAACCGTCCTACTCAACAAGTTGAAAGATAGCAATGATAGGATTCTGTAATATCTTATAACATTTTTTCAATTAAGAAATTATTTGCAGTACTGTTTCATAAAACGCTTCATAAAAAAACTTATTTAGTTATTTATTCTATTTTTTAGTTTATCATCGGTAGCTTTCATTTTTTTGCAGCTAACGTTTCGTGGCAACAACAGTGAAGAATCTCTCCGGAAGTTGCTTAAAATGGGACGCAAGAGAAAGAAAAATAAAGAAAGAAGGGAAACTTGTCTTTATTCTCCATTTATCTGTTTGGCTTTACTTTTCGACTGAAAAAGTAGCTATTGTATTGTGTTATTTGAATTAGATGTTTCACGTAAAAATTTTGAAGGAACGCATCTGCTTCCGACATCCGTACAACAACGTAACGCCACAATTATCTCAATTCGATTATGCAGTCATTAGAGCGTACAAACGAAAAATCTAAGTTATTCGTATTTTTAGGGGTTACATAGATTCGAATTGATTTCTTTCTTATGAAGTAGGAAATTATGTCCTTACCTGACAATGATAAGGACAAAACAACAAAAATGTAACAATAATTTTTAAAATTACAGACACAAAGGCAGTGCTACTAGAGGGGCTAGTCTGACCCAGAGAACAGCTACAGTCCGTTTCATTTAGCTTCGAGATTTTTAAAAAAGTTAAAGTGCATACAAAAGTGCTTTAAACAACACAATAGTTGTTATATTCTACAGTACACCGAGTTATAGGGAGACTTTTGCAACGGTTAAGCCACTTTACTGCATCAAGATTTTAAACTATTAAACATTATGTATCATACACTTCCCAGCCACAAAAAAGCAAAAAACGTCGCGAAAGCTGTACATGTAGCTACATATATGTGATGTTGCAAGGTAAAATGCTCCGATAGAACATAAAGGACGAATTCACTTGGAATTATGCATCATTGGACATAGAAAGTGGGACTAAGGAAAAGTTACCTATGTGTGCCTAAGAATCAACTAAAAATTAGACTTCGCTAAAAACGCTAAAAAATCGAAGTATATTTTGCGGCCTGCAGAAGAGAGTTGAACATCCGATGTAAAAATAAATAACCCGAAAAGCTTATTCCTAGAAAAGAAGCGGTCACTAATCAACAAAATCGGAATAGTGTGAAGTACGCTAGCTTAGAATGCATTGCTTCGGAGCAGCAATAACAAGATGGTCTGCTTGCCAAAATTCATTTATGAAGCCATTTACACTCTGTTTCACATAGGTTTCGGCATAAATTCTAAGAATTTTTATTAACACTCAGCTGACAGATTACGATAATTATTTAACAGATCAATGTTATTATCGCAATCTGTCAGCTTATTGTCGGTGACAGTTTTTAAAACTTATGCCCAATTTAGTGTGAAACAGACTATAAATATTGGTGAGATATTGAAAGAGAAATTTGATAATGACAAGAAACTGCATCGGTTATTAACGCACATCAAAGATTCTTCATAATCTCTTTATCTAAGCCAGTGAGCTTGTGAAGGCAGACTTTCTTCAGAAGCCGCAGAATATACTTCGATTTTTTTGCGTTTTTTAAATTGCAACTCTCACAGGCATACATTGTAGGTAATTTTTCCAAGTCCCCTCCTTTTTTGTACTTAATGATGCATAATTCCAAGTATATTCGTCCTTTTTGTTTCATCGCAGCATTTTTTTTGCTAGTAACCCACTTTTAATTAGCAAGATTTGAGTAAATCAGTCAATAAACACATATATACGGTAGCATGCCAAAATAATGACAGCATTCCAAGACTGCGGAAAACAAGATTGTTCTGAACATCAACATTATGTTTTTTAAACAAGACCACCTTACCTTATTTCAACAGATCAGATGTGTTCAGCGTTACTGGGTGTAAAGAACACTTATATTCAAATTCGTAATCTCGGTGTTATATGGAACGTTTTGAAAAAGATAAAGATTTTGCAACGCTCAGAAAGTAAACTTAATTTTCAGTGCAAACTTGACACACATATTGGGTGTAAAGGAAACATACAGTCAGATTCGTAATCCTGACCTTGCGGAACATATTTTGGAAAAAACTCGTGTTTTGCAATGCTCTGGAAGAAAAATAAATTTGCAGTGTAAACTTCACACATCAACAATAAACGAATGGTGTAAACTTTACAAAAGTGGTTGGTTAGAGAAAACTAACTGTCGAATTCGTAATTCTGGCGTTAAGCCTCAGCAACGCTCCAGAACTAAAGTTAATTTTACAGTGTAAACTTTACACAACTTTCGAGCGTAAAAGAGATTTTAGTCCGATACGTAATTGTGATATTACTCCGATATTACGATCTATATTTATGAAAAAAATTAACTTTCTACAATGGTCTGAAGACATATAAAAATTCGATGTATGTAAATTACTTTACATTACAGTTAAGTGTGAAAAACGCGCTCAAGTGACATACGGCGTTTGACCTCTGGTAAATTTTTAGACTTGTGATCATGTTCAGACTCAAAACCGTAGAAGTTGGCAGAAAAAAACATGACAGAAACACGTTTAACACCCCGATTTTTGACTTAACACATCCAAAAAAATCTCAATATTGATGTAAATAAACACAATTTGCTGTGACGTGCACCTCTTTGAGAGTACTTTATTTTCATTCTATTCTGCTCGTACTTATCCCGACTTCTAAACGGAGAAATTATCGAACAAAAAAGGGACAAAAACGTATTTTTCCACCATCCACCACATTGTAAACTTTAAAAATCTGAACCTAATTCCCCATTCAGTGTGAAATAATTCAATATGGATCAGTTTGTAGCCTTTGAGTCGAAGTGCGTTTATATGTGAAAAAGTCCTGTTCCGCATCGTATTTGAGATATTGACCAATCAAAGAAGGGAAAAAACGTGTTTAATTCGCATATTTTACCCCTAATTTCGAACTTTACACCTCCATAAGTAACTCAATATTCAGTTTTTAGACGCAGTTTGCTGCGACGTGTAGCCCTTAAAACATACTATATTTTTATTGCATTCAATTCGTCTGGACTTATAAGCGGGTAAGTCCGCGGAGAAATCTGAGGCAAAACCCGTTTTTTACACTATTAACTAGAATGTAAACTTTAAACCCCTATATCTAAGTCAGTATTGGGTGTAAAAATGTTTGCTGGTAAACTGAAAGTAACCCTTGAACCGTAGTACATTTCTCCAGTAAAACTCTCTTGGGACTCATAAGAGGAGTTGTTGGCAGACAAAAAACAGGCCAAAATGTGTTTTTTCACCCTCATATTCTTTAAACTCTTTACACTGCCACTTTAGAAATAAATCACTTTTGAAAAAAATAAAAAAAGTAGTTTTGAGCTTTATCAGTTGTCTTGATTTTTACAATAACCAGACTAAACGGAATGCAAAACTGAGTAAGAAAAGTCCGGTAACCGAACAAAATTTAAAAAAAACTATGTTATAACGTTACGTAAGACTTTACATGCTCTTTACACACCAAGTATTAATTTTAAAAAAACAACAAAAAAGTCCGGTGGCGATATTTTTTATTATCTATCTTTAAAAAAAGCGCACAATACAAGAAGTGTCCGTTATAGCTGTATGGGGTAGTCACTTTTTAGGGAGTACGCGCTAACGCGCTACCTATGATAAAAATAACGTATGTAGGTCGAGCTTTTAATCTGATTCTTTTGTGGTTACCTGCTCCATGAAGGTTTTAATACACTTATTTTTCACTATATATACACAAAACTCAGCCTGTTTCACATAACACTGCGCATAAATTTTAAGAATTTTCATCGACAGTAAGCCGAGGGGTTATGATAATTATATATCAGAATAATGCTATAATCGTAATCTGTCAGCTTATGGTCGGAGATGGTTTTTAAAATTTTTGACTATACTTGTGTGAAACAGACTATAACTATAAATATAGTAGCCATAGGTGGGTAGCACCTAAATTCTGAGGGATGCACGATTTTTTAATGGTCAAAAAATGGTCGTATGGCGAAAAAACACCATTTTTCAACATTTCTCATCAAACACTATCCATTGGCATCAAAGAATTGCAGAAAAACAAAAAAAATTCTAAAATTGAATTTGAGGGGAGGGGTTATTTTGGTTTCTCGGGGCATCCGGCCTTTTGGGGGGTGCATACCTCCACGCCCATGTATAATAGTAGCTTAGAGCTAATCAAAAGGTCAACATCTGCGCGTTCCTTTCCGTCCCCGTTATAAAAAAAGTTTATGAAAGCCTCTGCACAACACATTTAATGTCATGAAATATGTAGATCAACAGAAGTTACTACAACATAGCAATGAATGCCTTTTAAGCTAAAATTGACAAATCACCAAGGTCTCCATAAAAATCGTTGATATCCACGATGTAAAACGGAATTATCATCGACATTGGTTGCCGATGAGATCAGTATTGGATTTACGGCCACCTTTCGAGAAACAAAATCGGTTAACGACGGCTGTTGATAATTAAGATAAGTTGCGTAAAGTTTGTCGCTTTTCAGCCTGAAGAGCTCATTCTTTGCCTGTTCGATATACTGCGCCATCAGAATAGCAGATTCTTTATTTAAATTCAGGTGCCTATTCGCAAAATACAAAATTTCCATCTCGCATTGTTGCCAACCTTGCCAAAACCGCTCGAAATTAATTATTGATAAATCACTGCAACAGCTTTGTAAATTGATATTCGACGAACTGGCAATGCGGTTTTTCATGTATTGCACGGTGAATTCCAATATGTCAGCCTTTTCTAGCTTAGCTGTTTGGCCAGGGTCTTTCTTCATTAAATGAAGTAAAATATTCTTCAGCTCATTCAAACTGTCGTTGATGCGCTTACGTCGTTTCTTCTCCATTAATGGTTTCTTCACCTTAAATTATAATTTATAAAAAATACGCCTTTCTGGTTATATGTGAAGCAAAGAAAAATGCTCGATGGAACAAAAAAGACGAAAATACTTGGGATTACGGATTATTAAGGATATAAAAGGAAGGGAACTAGGAAATAACTACCTATGTACAAGTCTAAAGTCGCAAAATCTGTTAAAAATCGGACTTGTTCTAAGCAACACATAAAATCGAAGTATATTCTGCGGCCTGCAGATTGAAATAAATTATTGAACCAAAAAACGATTGAAAAAGCAGCAAATTAAAGTCTGTTTCACAAACGTTTGGGCACAAGTTTTAAAAATCGTCTTAGACAATAAGCTGACAGATTGCGATTAGGGCATTGATCTGATATATAGTTATCGTATTGTCGAGAAAAATTCTTAAAATTTATGCCCAAAATGTGAAGCAGACTATAGCTATGCAGTAGCTATAGGAAAGTAGATAAAGTTTAGAAGCGACTTTGTAAGCCAATTGAATGAAATAACAAACATCGATGCATTCAAGACAATCAAAAAAATTTGTTGGTTTAGAGCAGTAGGAAACGCGTAAGCTTATGTTAAACAGATTACACGTAGGTACGCTTGCATGCCCGCAACGATCCTGTGCGCTAACCAATTGACGCTAGGTTTGCTAGTTATAATGCTCTTGATAGCAAAATAACATACCTTTATAGTCTGTTTCATTTATCCGAGAGCTTTTAAGTAATTTTTTAAAGGCTACAGTTAGCGAAACAAGACAAATTACTGTAATTCGGCAGATCAGCTCCATTAGGGCGAGTGGCTGAAAGTCTTCTATTTTTAATGCACTTATCCGCCCAAATAAATATAATTGCTTTGACGACAAGCACACATTTTACCACTGAGCTACGCGGGAGTTCGCGACATTTCTTAACATTTTAGTCTATTATGGTCAATTTAGGATAAACTGAATGCGCGATTTTTATCTGTAAGTTGATTGATCTGCTGAAAGACAAGAATAAATTATGCCACAAAAATGTCATTGAAAAACCCTTCTTTGCTACGTATAGCTAAAGTGAGATCTAGCGACCTACAGTAAATAAGAAAGATGGGATTACTGTACCTCCGAAAACAATTACTGAAAAAGCTCTCGGATAAATGAAAGACTATAGATACAATTGCACTTAGTTTCCATCAATCACAATATGGCACACTCTTATGTAAAGCATTGAAAATTATTTTAAGAAGGTTACATTTTTTCAGAGGCCGCGGAATATACTACTTACATTTTTTGCGTTGCTTAGAAAAAGTCTGATTTTTAACAGATTTTGTGAAGATTGGTATATACATAGGTAACTTTGTCATAGTCTTCTCTTTTACATCCTTAATAATCCGTACTTTAATTAGCATGATTTGAGGGAATCAGTCAGCCAACACATACGGTAACATGCCACAATAATGACAGCAGTCCAAGAAGGCGGAAACCAATATTGTTCTGAAGATCAGCATTATATTCTTGAAACAAGACAATCTTACCTCATTTATCTTTTCAGCCTAAACTTTACGCAACTACTTTGTGTAAAGAACACTTACACTCAAATTCGTAATCCTGACGTTACATGGAATATATAAAAAAAATTTAGCTTCTGCAACGCACTGAAACTAAAGTAAATTTTCAGTGTAAATTTTACACAAATACAGAGAGCAGACATGAAATGGCTCGAAATTTCGGCTGGGGGTTCCCCGGCCATCGGGTGGGGGGGGGGGGGGGTAAATTACCTTCAATTTTTGGCCAAAAAGGGCAAAAAAACACTTAAAAACGACCAACAAATTCGATTTTTTTCCAGAAATAGGGGAGGCAAAAATTTTCTGTCTGTGGGGGGATGGGGGCACGGCCGACTTTGGGTGTGTGATCCCCCACCCCCTTCTTACATGTATGACTCTGGGTAAAGAAAACATGCAGTCAGATTCTTAATCCTGACCTTACGGAACGTATTTTGAAAAATTCACGTTTTGAAACGCTCTGAGAGTAAAATAGATTTGTAGTGTAAACTTCACACATTAACAATAAATAAATAGGGCAAACTTTATACGACTACTGGGTGTCAGTCAGATTCGTAATTCTGACGTTATACAGAACATTTTAAAAACAATTAAGCTTCTGCAAGGCTCTAAAACTAAAGTCGATTTTCGGTGTAAAGTTTAAACGACTACCGAGTGTAAAGAACATTTTAGACGGATTTGTAATTCTGATATAACGATCAACATTTATGAAAAAATTAAGTCTCCACAATGGCCACAAGACAAATAAATATTAGATGTAAACCTCTTCACACCACTGTTGAGTGTAGACAAACGCGCCCAAGTGGCGTACCACATCTGATTCCTGGTACATTTTTGGACTTGAGATCATGTCCAGACTCATAACCGGAGAAGTTAGCAGAAAAAACAAGACAGAAACACGTTTAACACACCCCAATTTTTGACTTTACACCTCCCAAAAAAGCTAAATTTTGATGTAAATAAACGTAATTTACTGTGACGTGTACATCTTAGAAACTACTTCATTTTTATTCTATTCGACTTATCCCGACTTCTAAACAAAGAAAGTGGCGAACAAAAAAAGGACAAAAACGTATTTTTCAACCATCCACGACATTGTAAACTTTTAAAATCTGAACCTAAGCTCCCATTGAGTGTAAAGAAATTCGGTTTAGGCCATTTTGTAGCCTTTATATGGTAGTACGTTTGCGTATGGAAAACTTCTGTTCCGCAAAATATTTAAGGGACGAAAACGTTTCTATTGCCTGATATTACACCCCTGTTTTCGAATTTTACACCTCCATAAGTTACTCAAAATTCAGTTCTTTGAAATGCGGTTTGTTGCGACGCATAGCCCTTAAAATTTGCTTCATTTGTATTCTATTTAATTTATTTCGACTAATAAGCGGAGAAATCGATGACAGAACTCGTTTTTTGCCTCGAAAACTACTGTGTAAAGTTTAAACTCCTGGATTTAACTCCGTATTGAGAATAAAAAGTGTGCAGGTAAGCCAAAAGTAGCCCTTAGGACGAATTACATTTTTGTCAGAAAAAATTCTTGGGAATCATACCGGAGTTGTTGGCAGACAAATAAGAGGGCAAAATGTGTTTTTTCACCCTCAGATTCTTTACGCTCTTTACACCGCTCCTCCGGAATCAAGTCACTTTAAAAAAATTAAAATGTGGTTTCGAGCTTACTCAATTGTCTACGTTTAAAAAAACAGGCTAAACAGAATGCAAAACTGAGTAAAAAAACTCGTGTGAACGACCAAAGTTTTAGAAACTATATGTTATAACGGCACAGTAAAACTTTACACGCTCTTTACACCACAGGTAAAAGTGCAAAAAGAAAAGGATACTAAATTTTTTGGTTATCCATCTTTTAAAAAAAACGCATAATACAGAAGTGTCAGGTTATAGCTGTAGAGGGGGTTGTCACTTTTTAGGGGGTCCAAGTAGATTATAGATACGCGCTGAAGCGCTACCTATGATTATTGCAGTTTACGTCGCAAA
This sequence comes from Mermis nigrescens, assembly GCA_036768485.1. Taxonomy (NCBI): domain Eukaryota; kingdom Metazoa; phylum Nematoda; class Enoplea; order Mermithida; family Mermithidae; genus Mermis; species Mermis nigrescens. The sequence goes on along the minus strand of JAVLUZ010000145.1, from coordinate 11,757,280 downwards.
ACCTCGTGGCACGAAAACATATTTTCAGTGCTCAAGAAACTTAATGCGACAACTAATTCCTAAGAAGTTATTTTATTATATTCTTTTAAACAAATTATATATTCCTTGATATATATCCAATATCATGGTTGCTTTCGTTTTTTGGTATTGAAAACAACAGATATGTACCTACGTTTAATGAACCTGCACCTGATTCAAAAATAAAAGAAGCACTCTGAATTACCCCTCAGTGTTAGCTAGGATACTTAAACAGACGCTAAAATAATTTAAATCAGAAAATCTGCTAATATTAAATAAATCAGATAGTAATAATGAATAAGTAAGGTTGCGAAATGCTAAGATTTGAATCTGTTCTCTCATGTATTCCACAAAAGTTTGGAAGTTGTCTTCAAAAAATAGTTAACGATTGTCAGATATTTCTGAATAACGCTTTAAAATTGAATGAATTTTGGCAGTTTCACTTAGATATTTTTTATGTACTACAGTTGTCAATATGCTGCCTCATTTAGACTATTCGTCAGTTCAAAAAACTTAAATTGAATAAAATATAAAATCGTGAAGAATATGCAGAAATAAAAAGAAAAAAGCGTTAATGTTCGTTGTCTAAAAAATTGAGATAAATTTCTAATGAAAACAATTTTTCTATAATTTGTGGAAAAACTGAAACGAGCTTTGTAAAAGTTAGTACGATCAAGGGACGTACGAGTATTTAGCTTTAGCACATGAGGTGGTATCATATCTCTTATTAACGATCACTCGTCAGTCATACTTTAGCGTAGTCGATCCGATTAGTTTGACAGATTTCCGTTTCACTAATCTCACCTATTTTACTATTTAAATTCGTCATAATAAGCAGAATTTATTGAAAAATATCTCGGTGTTCCAGAAACACCTGTGCATCAATAATAAGTGCAAGAAACCTTTATTCAAACTTTTCTGTAGAAAATTTCCTCCCTTATCCACCGATCCTGATTTAAAATATTAAAAAATCGATTTACTCTTTTCAGAGTCTATGACCAAAAGTCCTGCTCGGCTCCCCGACATGCATATTCGCCCTAAGTGTTCTGTATGGAAGGGTGAGTTGGGCTGGAGAGCCCGGGGGTAGTTCGACATCCTCCATCCCCAGAATGACTGCTGGCTGACACCAACAGGATTTTCAATTTAAAAAAACATTAAAAAATGCAGTTTAAAGCATTTCTAGATATTTTGGATCACAAATAATTTATGTATTTTTTGGAACAGTAACATTTGATATAAGACCTATGTAATGTGCGTTAAGCGTTCAATTTCTTATAATTTTTTCGAACATTTGTTAATTTGTATAAAGGAAAAGCCTCATCGAAATATCAAAAAATGGGCTTTTGACGCGTGCTCATCTTGAGACAAAAACGGGTTAGAAATATGATTTGCGCTAACTTCCCATAATTTCCATGCTGTACAAGTCCGGAAGGTAATTTCTTTGCTTTACTCGCACGGAAAGTAAGTGATACAATTTGGAGAAAAATTTAAGCAAGTTTCATTTTGGAAAATTGACAAAGTGGAGCGCAAGATTTTATCGTTTATTTCCTTGAAAATCGTTCAGTTTGCTCAGATAAAACTTACGGAAATAAAATTTAGATCATGTCTTCCTCTTACTTTTCGGCCTATCTTTACGTGTTGAGTCCATTCGCATTCTGAAGTCTCAATCCCGCAAGGCAAAACTTTGCATTTGCCCATAGCCGGCAAGTAGATTCAATTAAAGCAGACTGAATTATTTATGAGATCGAAGAAAGGATACCTACTTTACTTTCAAACGTGAGATTTCCAAATGAAAAGTTCCGCATGTAATACTTAAATGTGATTCCAGGACGAAATGCAAATTAAGTAGGCTAATTCTTGAGAAAATGACCGTGCCTTAAGAAAAGTTGCGGCATATCGAAATCATTTTATTCGGTCACCAGCCAAATGGCATCCGCATTATTTCACGATTCCAAGTTGTTTCATTTTCGAACCTTATGCAGGTACGTCTGACATGCTGTCAGACGACTTTGCCTACCGTTAGTTCAAATAACGGTTCAAATAACTGTAGTACTTTATCCTAATAATTTCATCCAAAATGATCTTCTTTTTCCTATGGATTAACTATGAAAATCACACGATTTCCAATGGTGCGAGTAATGTGAAAATTGATGCCATAAAATTTCATTTGCACATTCTTGACATGGTAACTTATGTGGCCTGATAGTGCATAATGTCAAGTTATTTTTATTCCATTCAAATCGACTCGTATAAGGTCCCAGATTCCTTACATAGACAGTAGGTACATAGGTACCTACATACCTAGCTTTCTATTTAGTGCTTTAACGTGCTGTCGATGGGTAACTCAGCTTTTTAAAGAAACGTTTAGATGTAAAAATTCCTTTGTAACCAGAATGTAGCGTTTTACGCCACTTTCTAGTTTGTTACATTAATTGGTATCAGCTGCGATCCTGATTTTCAGAAAAAAACTCAAGCATTTTTTATCTCTGTACGAAAAGTGATTGTGCTGCGGAAATTTCAGTGGATAATCTTTAATCGAGAAGTATTTATCACTTCAGACTTCCTGTGAGTGAAAAAAATTTCCGTTATGATTAAAGGCTGTTTCTGGCAGAAAAATTAGACTTCAACGTGACAGGAAAATCAGTCACGATAAAATCCTGCTCAATGAGTAGCGCCTGAAAAATCCGAAATATTCGCCTTTTCACCCAACATATGTTGCGCCGTTGGGAGAACGGTGCCTCTCGTTCTTTGATATTTACCCTTGCGTGGGATGGTGAGAGGTATGTACATCGTTCACAAATTTTGCAGCCATTAAAATTTTTTCTCTTTCCCGCATAACTTCATCTAACTATATACAAATCCTCCCTCATTTGTATCTCCATTCAGATTTGTCTAATCAAATATGCTAAGTGATGAAGACAAGTTTTTCTTCAGTCAGTAGGATATTACCGTATTTACCGTATCATTCGATAAATTGTATTCGTAAACATAAAAATCAGACAGAAATGACAAAAAACATAGGAGAAACAAATTGCTATCGGCAACATCGTCGAAAGTAGGTATAGGTACATTACTATGAATTCATCGCATTAGTTTGTACAATATAATCCTCAAGTTTCCTCAGTTTCTTCTTACGATGAATTTTAGCAGCTATCCGTTTAGGCGACAGCCTCTTTTTATTCGTTCTGAAAAATTTAAAAATTCGAAATTAAAAATTATTCAAAATTCATGTTCTTGTTCGCACATAAATGTATACGCAATGTTCCAAATACTTTTTTTGTTGAGCCTATTTGTATATTCACAAAGATCTCCATAAAGTATTTGTACAAGCAAAACGTTTTTGTACACATATAAATAAAATGTTAAACATAAACCTTCTTTACATATTACCAGCCTTGTCGTATGCGACCCACTTGCTGTTCAGAAAATTATACTTCGTCCAAAATTCAGTTGGCAAAGCACCGAAATTTTTTCTGACTCTTCAGCCAAACTTACACATAAAAATGGTTTCAAAATGCGAAAACACTTTAAATTACAAAATCGATATGCGATTACGCGATTGCAAATTGCTGATCCAATCTCGCAATAGATCGACGCCATTATTGTATGATTTTGATCTAACATGAATATAAATAAGGTAATTTTATCTTCAAACGCAAAAAATAATTGTCAAATAGCTCTCATGTATTTAATAAAACCTTTGATCAAATCAGAAGAGGATATTTGAATCTATAAACATGCAAGCGCTTGAAGCTAAATAGGCAGTAATTACGATAATCAGTGCAAAGTAACGGAAAGTTTTTGAATTTTTGCTGAAGAATGTGCAAAAAAGCGTTTAGACTATTATCATGTTGCCCCAGAATGTACGTGGTACAAAATTGACTCCGAAAATCTTTGTACGAGTCGAGTCTCAAAATTTTTGTCCCGCCCAAAAAGCCTGGTTCCAAATGATAACGCCCTGCTTTAAAGAGCAGACATAATTCAATCCGCTACTTGACATCGTAAAAAATATTTGTAACACCAGGTCTTAATAGGAAAAAATTCTGTAACCTATCCGTCGCTTGCAATCGCGTAGCACGAGATGACCAGGAGGAAAAATGCAAGAAGATGATTAAATATGATTAAATTCGAGCCTACTCAAATCTATTTCAGAAGCAACTTGCATTCCTGGAGCAATAAAATTTTAAGGAAAATATTCTGAATCCAGAATAGCATAATTATTAAATTTCGGATTACCATCATACGTAGGCAGCAATCAAATTCTGGGGGGTCAGGATAGGTAAAATTGCCAAAAATGTTACTTAAAATAGAATTCTTGGGTCTACAGTAAACTGGGTGGAAAGGTGGGTACAAAACCCCACGCCCATGTGTGATTACGATTCAAAAGTCGATGAAGGCATGGAATTTTAGCGAGTCACTCTATTAAAACGAAGTAAAAGGAAGCGAAGCACGTGACGCAAAATGCGAAAATTGCAAGCTTCTGCAGTTTGCAGAAACAACAAGATTGCAATAATTCTAAAAGAACCACCCAGTACATCTTTTAACCGACGATAGCTAAATAAATGCTCAAGTTGCAATCATAAAATGTTGTACATAGCCTCGCAACTGAATAAACTCAATATTACCTCAAACAAAAATGCGCAACTAAAGCTAAAGATATAGCCGTAAAAAAGGCAAGACGAGGAAAAGAAATATGAGTTTCAAGAGGCACCTTTCGTGAATTCCGAGGTTTAATCAAAAACATCATGTTTCGACATTTTCGACAATGCCCTATCTTTCCAGAGCACAGTTTCAAAAAATATAAGAAAAATGCGATTAAATTAAGTAAAATATAGTCAAAAAAGAGTATGGCGCGAATCACCGAAAATCGGACACTTTTGAGCATACGGATTGGCGCTAGTGATCGAGTGAAGGTCCATTTCTCACCTTCGGCCGAAGCTCGTGTCATACCTTCGGCTTCGGCTTTCAGCCATTTTTTGCGTAGACCTTCGGCCTTCGGCCCAAACACGTAGCTGGCCGTCCTATTTTGGGGGGACCAACACCAATTTCGGGGGGGACTAAGCCCAAAAATAGCACAAATTAACATTTAAAAAGTCATATTTTTCCGATTTTTCTGAATTTGGGGGGTCCGACCCCCATTCCCCCCAGAGCTACGTGCCTGCTTCGGCCGGAAGTCCAAAAATGGCCGAAGGTGGCCGAAGCCGAAGCTTCGCTCGATCACTAATGGCGCTTTAAACAGTAGCATTTGGAAGAATTTTCCAGAACACCGCGCATTCTGGGGGAAAGCGAACCCCCCTCACTCAAGATGATTTACGATTCAGACTAAGCAGAAAGAGAACAATATAGAGAAAAACTAAGTTTCGGAGCGCAATTTTTTCTTGCAAAATTGTCAGTAAGCCGAAAATTTCCATGTAAATTAATATAAAAAGAAATGTACCTTTCGAGAAAATAAAAAATATTTTCTCCGCACCAACCCAAAAAGTACCGAGTTTGCGGAAAAAACATACTGACTCCATCCAAAATAATTGAAGAAAGCTGAGCCGAGCTACGTGCACTTTCTCCAAGCTTGATGAAAAAGTGATAGGATTATACCAGGAAAATGATGTTATTTGCAGATCGACCATTGCTGCATCCTGCTAATTTTAAAGACAAGTTATTCAAAATTGTTTACCTAGATTTCGAAGTCGGACTGACGCGAACTACTTTTTGTTCCGAAAAATAAGCTAGCAAAGCACTTTTAATCTTCTTAGCCGTATCTGTTGATATGGGTGACGCATCAGAGTAAGTATCCGTTGTAGAGCTCCTTAACTGGTCGGTCTGAACAAGTATTAGAATAAAATATAAGCGAACAACAAGTTATATCGCGCGAAAGGATAAGAAATTGTTCTGCTTCTTTGACTGATTCATAGAGAAAATTGCAGTTGCTTGATGTCTCAATTTTGGCAAATTAGAAAGAATACGTACGTAGACCTACTAATGAATTACCTAAAAAAGCATGTTCAAATATCTAACTTAATGATTAATTTATAATGTGCACAATGAATGAGATGCAAAATCACGTACACCTACTTTATAATAAAATGGATCCGTCAGCTTCTCGGCCGTTTTCGTGCAATCCACAAAAAAATTGTTAAATTGGGTCCGTTGCTGAGGCAAATTTTTCGACCATATTCGAAACGAAATACCGCTTCCATCGTGTTTTATTTCTACTGACTCTTGACAAATCGCAAAATTAGTTATCTAAAAAAATTTAGCCAGAGTAATTGACAATACGTTATTTTTTAAGGTGTGCCGGGGCCGCCATCTTAGCCGGGGCTTGTGCAATACATATAGATACACTATACCTATCAAGGTCATGCATCCATAAACCTGAATTTCGATTCTCAACATTCCTAACATCGTTAGACCACGATTTCTGAAAAATGCTCCGATGGAACAAAAAAGATGAATATACTTGGAATTGTGGATTACTAAGGATGTAAAATGAGGGGACTAGGAAAAAGCTACCTAAAGTCGCAAAATCTGCTAAAAATCACACTTTCTCTAAGCAACGCGAAAAGTCGAAGTATATTCTGCGGCCAACAGATTAAAATAAATATTTAATCATCAAAATGATTGAAAAAGCAGCACGTTAGCTACGCTGTAGCTATGGGAAATAACATTGAGTAAACTAACAGTCTTTCCAAGCCAATTAAATGAAATAGCAAACATCGATGCATCCAAGACAATTGAAGAAATTGTTGGTTTAAAACAGTAGGAAACGCGTAAGTTGACTTGAAACAGACTAAATGTAGGTACACTAGCATGCCCGTAACGATTGTGTGCACTAATCAATCGGTCCCTGCTTTGCTTGCTATAATGCTCATAACAAAATAAAACAACTTTAAATACAATACCACTTAGTTTTCTATCCATCAGGATACGAAGCTAGTCAGCGTTGCTACTTGCCAGCAATTTAAAAAAGTAAACATTATAGATTTCGTTTACACACTCTTATTTGAAACTTTGAAAATTATTTAAAAAAGACACTTTTTTAGAGGCCGCAGAATATACTTCGATTTTTTGCGTTGCTTAGAGAAAGTGTGATTTTTAGCAGATTTTGCGACTTTAAGTAGCTTTTTCCTACTCCCCTCCTTTTACATCCTTAATAATTCACAACTCCAAGTATAATCATCTTTTTTGTTCCACCGGAGCATTTTTCTTTGCTAGTACCCTACTTTTAATTGACATGATTTGAGTACATCAGTCAGTAAACACATACAGTAACATACCACAATAATGACAGCAGTCCAAGAACGCGGAAAACAATAGTTCTTAACATCAGCATTATCCTTTTTAAACAAGGCAACCTTACATTATTTAAACAGATCAAAGTTTTTTCGGCATAAACTTTACGCAAATATCCAGTGTAAGGAACAATAACGCTCAGATTTGGAAGTAAAATAAAGTTGTAGTATAAACTACATATTAACAACAAATGAATAGTGCAAACTTTACACAACTACTAGGTGTAGAGCAAACTAACAGTCAGATTCCCAATTCTGATTTTACGTAGAACATTTTGAAAAAAATGAAGCTTCCGCAAGGCTCTAGAACTAAAGTTAATATGCAGTGTAAACTTTACACAACCACAGAGTGTAAAAAAGATTTTAGTCGGATTCGTAATTCTAATATTACTCTGATATTACGATTAAGATTTATGAACAAATTGAGTCTCCACAATAACCCGAGAACAAATAAACATCAGTTGTAAACTACTTTACACCACTGTTGAGTGTAAGCAAACGCGCTCAACTGGCGTCTCACATTTGATTTCTGGTACATTTTTGGACTTTAGAAAAAATCAAGCTTCTGCAAGGCTCTAGAACTAAAGTTAATAAACAATGTAAATTTTACACAACCACAGAGTGTAAAGAAAATTTCAGTCGGATTCGTAATTCTGATATTACTCTGATATTACGATCAACATTTATGAAAAAATTAAGTCTCCACAATAGCCCGAAGACAAATAAATATCAGATGTAAACCACTTTACACCACTGTTGAGTGTGAACAAACTGGCGTATCAAATTTGGTTTCTGGTTCATTTTTAGGCTTGAGATTATGTCCAGACTCATAACCCGGAACTTGGCAGAAAAAACAAGACAGAAACACGTTTAACTCCCCTATTTTTTGACTTTACACCTCTCGAAAAAGCTAAATATTGATGTAAACAAACGCCATTAGCTGTGACGCGTCCCCTTAGAAAGTACTCTATTTTTATCCTATTCGAACTCGCCCGACTTCTGAACAGAGAAAGTGGCGAACAAAAAAATGGACAAACACGTATTTTTCGCTGTCCACCACATTGTAAACTTTAAAAATCTGAACCTAACGCCCCATTGAGTGTGATAAATTCGGTTCGGGCCAGTTTGTAGATCTTTGATTGTAGTACGTTTATATGTGCCAAACTTATGTTCCGCAAAATATTTGATATGATTTATTAATCAAAATACGAAAAAGAACCAGTTTTTTCGCCCATTTTACACCTCATATTTCGAACTTTACACCCCCATAAACAACTCAATATTACGGTTTTTTGAACACAGCTTCCTTCGACGTGTATCCCTTAGAAGTTACTTTATTTCTATTTTATTCAATTCATCCCAACTCATAACCGAGAAAGTTGGCAGAGAAATCTTGGACAAAATCAGTTTTTTTCACTCATCCACTAAAGTATAAAGTTTAAACCCCTGGTACTAACTGCGTATTGATTGTAGAAAAATTTGCTGGTAAGCACAAGATAACCCTTAATTCGTAGTACATTTCTCTTCAGAAACAATTTCTTAAAACTCATAATGGGAGTTGTTGCCAGACATAAACAAGTCGAAAACTCGACCAAAATCTGTCTTTTCACCCCCAGATTTTCGCACTCTTTACCCTCCCATTTGAGAACTAAGGCGAAATTCAAAAAGAACAAAAAAGTATCATCTGCAGAATTCTTTCCTCTACAAATCTATGCCATTAAATTGTTTGAAGAGTCAATACTGAGTTGTCCACAAACCCGGTAAAAAATCCCCAGAATTCGTTGTATGTTATAACATTACGCCAAAACTTTACACCTTCTTTACACAGTCAGTTTTGAGTGCAAAAAAAAACAAAAAAGACAGGCAGCGAATTTTTTATTATCTTTCTTCTAAAAAAACCACAACTCCCAGATGTGTCCCGTTATAGCTGTAGGGGGTGCACAGGTGTTAGGGGTACCGAAGTATATTATAGGTACGCGCTAACGCGCTACCTATGATTAAATACTGACCCTAAAATAAAATAGTAAAGATAAATTTGGAGGTTTACAAAGGGATAAATGAAGAAGCCAGCGGATTACTTAACCTAAATAATTGAATAAGTCAAATGAAGTGCATGGTTTTGCCAAAAGAATTGAAAAAATGAAAAAAGTCAGTATTCAGAAGATTTGGACCCATTATTCTTTTCTTAAATCCACATTCGAGAACGGATACGTCAGCCACTTGCACGAACTCAACACATCGGCGGATTTTAATACTTAGGGCCGTATGCAAAAAGGCCGATTAGCGCTAATCGGAGATTAAATTGCAACTTTAATCTCTGATTAAATTTATCGGTATGCAAAAAGGCCGATTAGTGGTAATTGACGATTTGGTTAATCGTAGATTTTAATCCTACCCCTCCCAAGGTTTAAAAGCCGATTAGTGTGAGTTTCTTTCGTTTTGTAAGCCAGTTGGTTTCTCTTTTCTTCGATTATGGACTTTCTTGACGATTTGGACGAAATATATGACGAAAATTTGGAAAACGTGATTCCATGGAGGGTATTTTTGGAACGAGCAAATCCGCTAGAAAGTTACGCTGATGTTAAATTTTGGTCGCAATACAAGCTGAACAAAAACAGCGCTAGGGAATCAATCAATTTACTTGAAAACTTTGCTGCGATCTTTCACGTTAGGATTCGTTTTGAAAGCTTCTTCAATAGCACCCCGTGCCTTGCTTTTTGCAGTCGCCGATATTTTTTTATTTTCGATAATTTCAGCTTTCTCGGAAGCGCATTCAAAGAGAAATTCGATTTCTTCATTGTCAAAATTTTGCATTCTTTCGCGAAGTTTATTACTGATGTCCATTTTTCGCAGTTTTAATAAATGCGATCAAATATGACAAAAAATTTCAAAACCTCAGCTTCCCACCCAACCTGTTTTTACTTTTGTACTTTTATTAATCCTGTCCAAGCATGCCAAAACGACAACAGAATAAAACAGAAAAACCACTGACCTGCATAGGTACTCGTTTTTCTACCTACTGGACTTGTCAGTACCCAAAATTCAAATCAAAATTGCTGTTAATCGGCGATTAATCGACGATTAGAAATTTAATTCCACGATTAGTCATTCGGCCTTTAATCAGCGTTTTTGCATACGGATTTTAATCGGTCGTTAATCTCCGATTAATTAATCTACGATTAGCCTTAATCGCCGATTAGAATTATCGGCCTTTCAGCATACGGGCCTTAGTCACTCATGATTTCGCTGTATTGTGGACAATAGATAAAAATCCGAAATCATTTCCCTACTTTCAAACAACATCCTATACTTATTAAGCTGCAGGTTTTTTAACATGGCGACATATAGGAAGATATGATTAGGTGCCTGTCTATCAATATAATGCACGCTAATTGAGTCTCGCAGCGAAGATTTTAGCTTGATTATACTATTTTGAAAAATATTCATCATTCTACTGAAGTTTAAGAATAGTGCATTTATGATAATAAAAATAATTATCCATTAAAGACGAGTCAAAAACCTCTGAAATAAGAAAAATCTGATCAAACAATATGGAATACGGAGTTATCTATCGGCATTAGAAAATAGATGTTAATTCAAAGTTCACCTCTTCATACCTCAACAAACACTGGCTGTAGAAAAGTTTAAAGGTCAGATTCGTTATTCTGACCTAACGGAGAACATTTTTTTTGAAAATTCGTCATCCACGACGCTCTGGGCGGAAAAATTTTTTTCAGTGTTAAGTTTACACCTGCACTAATAATGCAATATTGATTGTAAAGAAACAAAATAAATTTTGACGTGTAGTGCTTAGGACGAGGCAAATTTTAAAGATAATTACCACGTTCTGTCTACTAAGTGGAGAATATGGCAGGAAAAAACATTTTTTTATCCCAGAATCTTTACAATAAACCGCCTCTAAATTTGAAAATATTACTTTTTCGGAAAAAATAAAGAACGCTTCCCTAGATTTTATAACTGTCTACCTTTTGAAACCAATCAGACTGCATAGAATGTATAACTGAGTTAGATATGCTTCTCCACATGAAAACAGTAAAAAACCATCTACTTTACACTCCTGTGCAACAACTAATGAAGGTAAAGAAATTTTAAGACCAGATTCGTAACCTACTAATCAGAGAAAACATCTTCGAAAAAATTGGCCCCCGCCGATAATTTAAAGTTTTGGTGTAAACTTTACACTTGTGCTAATAACGCAATATTGGGTGTATAGAAACAAAATAAACTAGGATCTGTAACGCTAAGGTCAGGGCACATTTGAAGCATAATTAGCATGTTCCGCCTACTTAGCGGAGTAGCTGAATAAATTTTGTTTTTAGTCTTGAACCCTTTACACTAAAACGATCACAGATCAAGAAATATTGCCTTAAAAGAGAAAAAATTTGGCCTCGAGATATTGTAACCCTCTACATTATAGGACTGATTGGACTGCACAGAAACCAAAATTGAGTTAGATAAGCTGTGCCACACACAAAGAGTAAAAAACACGTATAGTTTATACTTTTGTGCAACAACCATTGAGTGTAAAGAAATTCTAAGGTCATATTCGTAAACTACGGCTCAGGAGCAACATTTAAAGAAAATTGGCCCTCCGCAAATTATTTCATTTTTCGGTTTACAATTTACACACTCATTGCTAACTCGGTATTGAGTTTTTAATTAACTATCGATTAAAAAAACCGCACCTCCCAGGAAGTGCCGTTATTGCTGTGAGAGGGGACACAAATTTCGCACTAGCTGTGATAAACATATAAGAAAAAAGGATGGCCAAGTAATTATAGGTAGCGCTATCGCGCTACCTATGATAGGTACATACCTGAATAGACTTAGCATCTCAGTTTCACGAGCAATTACATAGTGCTTTAATAATCAAAGACATGAAAATAAACAGGATTAGAAGAAAGTTAAACAAAGGAATAGGATAAATAATGAATGAACATAAGCTAGGCATCAAGAACAATAAACTATGCAATCTGAAGCTATATGGTAATAAAATGGAAGGAAGAGGTAGACGGCACAATGCAACACGATACAAATATGTAGATTGCATGAAAAATAAGCGGCCCAGGGCTTTTCAGATAGGAAAAGCATAAAAAAGTAGATACCTCTCTTAGGAATATAAACGGAAAATTACACAGGCGAAAAAATGTTTATACCAAAAACTTGCCTATATTGCACGAAACGTACATAAATGCCACACGTAACTTTCCGTTTACCGATCCTATGCCGGAGGCATAATGAATCACTTTCGTGGCATTTTTTTCTGTTCTACCTTATCCATGTGTCCAAAATTTTGTCTAGCCTCGTTTTGGCTTAGCTCGAAAGAGGAGTTATAGAGTAGTAAGAAATAGGCATTTTTTGACCTATTTACAGTGATATCACAAAAACTCAAGATGGGAAAATAAGGTTCTAATAAAAAAATTTAGTGGTTTATTTCTTTCCAGCTCTTTGAATGCATCCCCTAAATGTGTTTAACACAACAGAAATCTACTTTTTCTTGTTTTTGCTTAATGTCCAACAGGTGCCTATTCTTATGCATTGTGATAGTGTTTTAATTATACCTCTTTCAAAAATAATTTTCACAGAAAATAACATATATATTCAGAGAGAGCATAAAAACTTGCACTAAATGAAAGTAATAGCTGTCAGAGAATATTAAGAAGGCATAAATCTTGCATAGCTATTGGATTATCTGAAACGAAACACAATAAAAAGTCTGCTCTTAATTCTAACGTAATTTAGCTAAGTTTTTGAAAATAAATAAACATTTAGTCGATTTGATATTATTTCTAATATTTTTTGTTTCTCGCGGGCTACGGCCCTTGGCGCACCTCTAGTACGAAAACATCAAGAAAAACCAAAATTCGTGAACGTTTTCGTGTACATATGTAAACTGGACGGCGAATCTCGATGGGTGCGATGAGAACTTTTCCACTAAGCTGGACAAGCACATGGAGAACTTGGAATTCCCTTCACCAGCCAGGGTAATAAGGAGTAGACTGATGTGACAAATATGCATAGGTTGGGCAGCAACAAAATTCCGTAGGGGATGGGGCCACATCGCTAAAAATTCATTTCTTTGTATATACCGATCTTTGGGGGGTCTTTCAGATTCCGTGGGCAGACCACACGCCCCTGATGACGAACTTTAACAAGCTGCGGGTAATGTATGTATGGTGGTTAATTTAATTTTAAATAGGTGTACCACTTATATTTCACACCTATTTAAGATGGTACCCTACAACTTTATCTCAATCAGAGTGATGTGTCAAATGAGCTGGCATGCTTTCTATCGATAGGGACGGTTTTGATCTCTCCTGGCTTAAAAATTTACTGTCTGTTTCAAGTAAGTTTGGGCATAAATTTAAAGAATGTTTTTTGACAGTAAGCCGACGGATTACGATAACTAAGTATATATCAAGTTCATGCTATAATCACAATTATTGTCGGACATAAATTTTAAAATTTATGCCAAAACTTGTGAGAAACAGACTATAGTTGCAAAAATAAAAATTATTGGAAATGACTAAACTGGTCTTATTCCGTTCCTAGGCACAAAAACTCACTATTGAATCGCTCTTTGAACGTGACAGCTTTGTATTCTTTTCTGTTCTATCCATTTAAATACCAAATGCAGTAAGAGTTATTTGATCAGTACGAAATTAAGAAAATACAGAGAAACCGGTTCCCAATTAGACGCGAGGAACATGAATTGTAATATCAAAAACTGCTGCTGATGGGACGAATTGTAATATCAAAAACTGCTGCTGATAGGACGTAAAGTGAAATGGCTTTTTTACAAAGAGGAGTCAAAAACGTTTACAATGTAATATAAACAGCGGAAATGCAAGACATCGATATGAAGTCACCAATGACGACTTTTGTTCAACTATGCATATTTCAAATGGTCAAGCTATAGGTACCTAACCTACTAATGTAAGGAATTGGTTTTAAAACAGCAACATAATTTCAAAAAGTATCTATCTATGAATACGCCTTCTGAAGCAAAGTGTACACCATTTCATTAGATAGTCTCTTTACATCTCAAATCAGTTTAACCATTTTGAGATTTTTATGATTTCGATCGAAAAGAAAAGGTCAGCAACATTACATGACTGCTGCTTGTCCACGTACCTACATGAATTTGTATAGTAAAACTTGGATAAATGGTCCCGAAACATAATTTCAAGATTTTTTCAGTTTTCTCGCGATTTCTTTACGACAATCGATAAAGCCTAATAAAAACGTCAAAACTTTGTGTCTTTTCGGACTACTTCTCAATTTTCGACACCTTTTCTACCTTTAAAAATTTTTGGACCTTAGAACTTAACGGTGTTGTTATAATGTATGGTTAAATAAAACTCAAAAGCTCCATCGGATTCAAGAGGCACGACTAATAAAGTTTCCTTTCACGTCTTGCCTGCATGATTAACGCCAATTAAAATTGCAGCTCTATCGAGGACAAGTTAACTATGTAGGGCGAATATAAACACAATATCAAAACAGCAAAAGCAATAAACAGTATGAAAACATAATTATCACGTTGTTTTCAAAGAAAAGGAAGCACCGCAAGAGCATCCTTTGGCTGCCTTGGGATTATTTAATACTCTAAAAGCCGATTTAATCAGTTCAACTTGGTAATCGATAGTCGCGCCTTGCAGAAAAGTTAATGATAAAGTATCAATTACAATTTTTGCATCGTTTTTCTCGAAAATATGGTCGTCTTTCGGATCGATTTCTTGGCATTTTATTAAATCGAATTTATATTCAAATCCGCTGCAACCGCCACTGTCTACTAAAACGCGTAAACAATCGTTTGGACCGGCAACTTGTTTCAGCCGTTCTACACACCGGTCTGTTATTACTACAGGGGTTGCCTTAACGGTTGAGGCGTTTGATTTCAATCCGGTACACAAGTGTCGCAAAAGGATCTCATCGTTCGACAGCCTAACAAGCCGGCTATAATGCGACTGAAATCTTGTAGCAAAAGCAAAATATCGTTTAAGCAATACATGCATATTACTCGATTCCTGCAAAATCATCTTTTATTCATGCATGAAACTTCTAGACATCATTCAGCAGAAAAAATGCAGACATAATGAAGATGGACTTATGTAATTTTCAATCGAGCATCAAAAGCCCTATACGAACTATTCAAGTATTAAATCAATGAATTTCTTGAACACAAATAACACCGAAAGTACCTACAAATCAATTAATGAGAATCAAAAGTCCATGATTGTGGCGTCAGGCAGAGTCATGCGCGGGGCGAGTCGGCACGCCCGCCTCACGCGGCCTTTTGCGGGGTGGGTCAAAAGTCTGGTGGGGCGGGCCTTATTTTAAAAGAATTTAGGCGGGGCGGTCCTTTGTTTTTAAAAATTCTTTTGGAACAAATGAGGAATATCTTGAAATATTGAAAACAATGAATATAAAATGAGGTTAAAATAAACGTTTTCTTGTTACTTTGATTAGGTCCAAATTTATCAGTTTCGTCTTTCTTGTAAATTTGAATAAATGAACTGTTTTTGTCATTTTTGGCACTATTGCTTAAACATAAGTTGCTTCAGCTTAATTCAAAATTTCCTCAGCTGTGATTTTTGACAAACTTTTTTGTCATTTCTAGGATTCGACCAGGTGCATGACTGGAGAACTCTATCAAGCAGAATTGCACGAAAGTGGTATTATTACTGAAAGCGTATTGTTTTTGATCAATTTTATCCATCTTTAAAGAAGACTATTGATTTTCTTCCACTTATACCCTAATTTTAGCTTGTTTTTCCATGGAAATCTTCCTTTTCTCATTCTAAAGTGGCACTTCGTGCCAACTGTAATTCATAGTTTGTTGAAACAAAAAATTAGAAACCCTCTTCTGCTTATCTTAGGTGCGAAAATTGAGCTCAATAAAAAACAATGTGGAAAATTTATTTTAAGAGGACAAAATTTCGAAAGGTTTTGGCGCTTCGATTTAGATATATTTCCTGCTAGAGGTACAAAATTGAGCCCAAAGGGATACAAATGTCGAAAATTTCCAATGCTTCGCGCCAAATGTACATCGTACATTGCACACATTAAGAAAGCTGCAAAATTCAGCTTAAAAGACTGAAATTCCGAAATTTTATGAAGCCATGCGTCAGATATATTTCCTTTATTGCTCATCTTCTGGAAGCTACGAAATCACAAAATTGAGCATTGGGATAAAAATGTCTCAAAATTTCCGATGCTATGCTCAATATTTTTATAATATGTATCTTTCTGGATTGTCTTCAAAAAAGTTGCAAAATAAATGATATATATTTCAAGTAGTGGGCTAATAAAAGGACTGCTGACATCATCTAAGAGCTTATAAAATTTGCTATTGTTGAATGAAATAAAATTTTCAGACTATCGAGCCATGAATCAAATTCTCGCTATTGAGGAAAATCTATAAAATAAATTATTGGATTTATGTAATTTTTTCTGTCATAATTTTTGCCTTTAAAATCTTTGACTGCGCTTCTTTTTGCCCTTTGCGAACAAAAGCATGACAATTCTTTGGCTCACCTGACCCTGATTTCAATCGTGATAAAACATTAATTTTCAAATGGCTCATGTCGCTTCACTGCAAGAGTGAAACGATCATCATCAAAATTTTTAAAAGTCAATGCATGCCACGAGTTTACCAAGAATATTTCTAGGCGCACTAGATAATATACTACAGGCAAATATGTAAAGCTTTCTAGCCGTAAGTGGCTCAAGACAGTGCATATTTAAAAACGCTTAGGAAAGTATTATTCATACTTTCAACATTTTGTTGACCCCCATTGAAATAACATCCAAGATTTGGGGCTGGCGGTATTGATATTTGTATCTAAAACGTTTGAGCCAATATCTTAGTTCGTGAAATTAAATTCAAGCAAAAACTGCAAGTATGAAACAGACTATACTCTGTCAGAGAGCATGTGTACCGGGTGGTTAGCAACCTTTTGCTAGGGGGTCAGCGCTATAACTACAGGGCTTGAAATCAAACCAAATATACCATTAGATAGAGAATGTGAAACGGAATTTATTGATACCAGATTAATGATCAGTATGCCTATCACTTGTGCTAGAAACAGCTTTCAAACTGATCTGGGTATGAACACATACCAATAAACAGACTACGTCGATTTTCAAGACTTTTCCAAATATTTCCCTCCTTTCTGTGCAAAATTTCATATGATTATCGACCAGTCAGATTTTAGCAAGTATTTGCGCCTCGACTTCATCTTTATGAATGGCCCAATGGTTTCGGCGGCATTTATGTTGAGTGAATTTCCGGGCTAAATATCGTTACCCTTAAAATTGAACGTTTGATTGTTTTAAGAAATGTTGGGTTGCATTAGCACGCATGCAAGGCGCCTTGTCGTGAACAAAAACAGTCTGACCAACGACCAAATATTTTTCAGGCCGAAAATAGGACCTAATTGGTATTGATATAAAACTTTAAACAGAAACGTGAAAAATATTTTGATAAGTATCGAAAATCGACATTTATTAATTGTGTTCATACCCCGATTGTTTAAAAACTATTCCTCTTGCCGGTCTTAGGTACACTGATTTTAAATTTGGCATCAATGAATTCCGTTTTAAATTCTCTATCCAATGGTATATTTGGTTCGATCCCAAGTTCTATAGTTATAGCACTGACTGACCCCTAGCAAAAGGTTATTAACCACCCTGTACATATAAAGGAAAATCTGTTACTAGCAAAAAGTAGTTAAGAGACCTTTTTAGAAAAATCCCACGTTTTAGCAACTTATTCGGCCAAAATGGACTATAGTAATCTGAAATTGTCCTGCAGTGACATTTCTTTTAGAGCCAAGGTCAGCTTAAAAGTTTTTTTGTCTGAATCACAATTTCTATTTCGGTAACTTTAAAGAAAAGACAAACGTTTACTTCTATAAAAGTCGTTAAATACTTCATCTGCAATCATCGAATTAAGATATTGTTTTAACTAAAATATGCAAAGAAAACACCAAAGTATGCTTTTTTGGATACATTTTCTGCATTTTAATGTTTTTTTAACCCAAAAACGAATTATATCACAAAAAAATTATGCGGGCCGGGGAGGGCCTCTTCGCAACAGAGCTGGCGGGGCTGTCCGTTGGGGAGTTAAGTTGGTAACACGAATATTACAAAAAAGCGAGCAAATAAGCAGTTATTAAGATTTCATATTAAACAAATTTCTATGAGCGAAATCCTGGCTACGTCAGACCTAAGCCAACTAGAATTAAACTCGAGCGGATAAAAAATAAGCATGGAAGGCTCATGTCAGAAGTATCAGCAGACAGCACATGTACACTTAATTAGAGAGAGAAGAACTATGTACGAGTACGATATCGTTTTTTGTTTCATCTAAGTCAGTTGGCTACTTTGTGAAGCAAGATCCTGACGTTAAGCCACTCGTTTCAAGAAAATATAAGACGAGAAATATAAATCTGATTAAGAATCAATCGTCCATTACTAAAACATTGAGAATTCTACAACGGATGTCATCTGCAACTCGCAGTTTTAGAGGCACCTAATCATGGAAATAGTATCCATTGCTCAACAATTTGTTTTCTAAATCTGACATGTTAATTTACGCCTTGTCTGATGAGGTAAGCAAGCAGTGCGAATAATAGAGTGAATATCAGAACTGCATAAAACACTTTAATACTTTTGTTTTGATCATACTTTTAATTCTAAAATTTTTAAGAAAGATGAAGACAACTTTTTTCTGCAATGTGCTAACATTTCCAGGATTCTATGAACAAAGTTGTATGATTTTGCCTCCTTTTAAAATGTCACATAAGCGATCAAAGAAAATATCACAGAATCATACAAGCAGAAACACATTTATAAAGCAAAAATAGTGGCCCTGGCCACGTGTCAAATATGACTTAAAAAATAGTATTTAGCTGAAAAACTTCCCATAAGTTCTTTAACCCTCGTACACCCGACCGCGCGACCCTGTATCATACAATGAGGTTTTTTTGCAGATATTTAAGCTTCTGAGAGGTCGTAGACCATGAGATTCGTTCTTGCTGTTTTTATGGATTTCACATACTCTGGCAAGTCAGTTTTTACCAAAAAATGTATCCTAAGCTGAGAACTCCCATTTTTGCTTCAAGACCCACACATGCTTTACGGAAAGTGGCAAATTAGGTGCAATTTTGACTGTTTGGTGCGACATTTCAATAAACCAGCCAGACAGCAAATTTGTACTTAACATATGCCTCGGCAAACTGCTAATGAACAGAGAATACAGCATTGTTCATGTGACCATCTACAAAAACACCTACATGTTTACTGATGTGTGTGTGTGTGTGTGTGTGTGTGTGTGTGTGTGTGTGTGTGTGTGTGTGTGTGTGTGTGTGTGTGTGATCAAAGATCACACGGTCGGGTGAAAAATGAAATCTGGGACCACGGATGTGTGGGGGTTAAACATCGCTCGTCTTTGCAAAAGAACCGAAAAGATATTTTCGACAAAACCTTGCATTTTTGAATAATGTGCGATTTTCAAACTTTTTTCCACGCTGTTTTAAGACAATGTTTGCAAGTCTCCCGTCGCAATAAAATACAAGTTCATATCTAATGACATTTTATACCTCCATAACTCTACCAATCTTTGCGGCTCAATGAAAACTTATTCTTATTAAGCTCAGCGCTCCGAAATGCATCAGACGAATATGGTTTTTGTCAAAGTCGGTGCGGTTACCGTATCCGAAAATTTAGCCGCTCTACTCTTGAGGGATGAAAAAACACTTTCTTTAACACAACCAGTGTTACCAACCCAAATTTTCAAGAACCTCAAAACACAGGCCGAAAAAACAACATAAGTTTTGTAGAGACCCCAAAATTCATAAATAAATTCCAGCCAGTGTAAAGTTTTAAGGCTTCATAGCTATTGTTACACGATTTTTATCCAGAATCTGTATAATTATGTTCAAGGGTCAGATTTTCACCCCGGTTGGGGTCGGGGATGAAAAATCCGGTTTTCGGGGTCGGGGTTGAAGATTAATAGTAAACATTGCATGATGACATACCAAATTTAAAAAGGATAAAAACGATACCTTCACTTGTTTGTAGAGCATACTAATAAAGCTGGTTATGTTCAACATTTTATTTTCATTCCAAGTTCAACCATGGTTTTTGCACTTTGGCATTCCTTTCAATTTTAATCACTAATCGCTCTCGCTTTTCCGTATTCTTCCAGTTTTTTCTAAACGGTATTCTATGGCGCGCTTATTGTAGAGGAGCCAAATTAGCCTTTTAGCATTTTTGGGCAGCAACCCTTGTTTTTTTGTACAAGGTTCGTTTGTACATGTACAAAGATGGTCCCCAAAAGTCTTTGTACATTATGTACATGCAAATTTTTGTGTACTATAATATAGTAGAGTAGCGATTTTAGTGTGGTAAAACAGGGTTTCGATCTTTGGTAGTGTTTTTTAGTTAATTTCTGGGTTTCTAACGTCAAAAATTACTAAAAATTGTTTCAAAACAGCGCGAAGCTCCGAAAAATTTGACATTTTTCCATTCTAAATGCACATTCTGCCATTTTAAAGACATATAGGACAAACGTAATTACTTATTTAAAATTTTTGGGAATTTTACACCTTTTTACAATTTTTGTCTTCCCAAAAATCTTTGTACATTCTGTACACACAAATTTTTGGGTACTATAATATGGTACAGTGGCGACTTTAGTGTGGTAAAAACAGAGTTGTTCGACTTTTGGTAGTGTATTTTAGCTAATTTCTGGGTCTCTAAGGCAAAAACAAATAAGAATCGTGTTAATAACAGCGCGTAGTCGAAAAATGTGTATGTGGCGCGAAACGCCGGAAATTTGCGATTTTTGAGCCAGAAATGAACTGAAAACGCTTTATAGAGGCACACTTTTTACAACTTTCACGAAAAATCGACAATTCTGGGGGAGGGGATCGCACGCAGCCATTTCGTCGGGGGAGGGAGTCAGTTGTCATCTTAGGGGTCAAACCTACCAAGGACACGTATGGCCTATATGAGGTTAACCTTTTTTTGTGAAGAAGACGCGTCAGCAATGTTGATGATAGCCAAACTAAGTCTGAAGGGTTCAATCCAAAGTTTTATTAAATCAAAAGTAAATGACAAAATTAAATTTAGTACTAGCGTGAGTGTCAAATAGTTAACAGCATCATTGTCCGCACTTGAGTACAGCTACATAGTTATGTGCATATACTTGTTCCTTACACATCAATTCACGTAAGCAAAACTTTTCTGTAAAGTGATTGAAGTCTGATTCATAATACCATGTGCGTAAAAAGCAATTTTCAACAATTTATAATTTTTCAATTAATAGTAATATTTAATATTAATATTTCCAATCAATATCCCAAACATCAAAATATTGACGCTTGACTTTGAGAAAGCAGCTATTTTTTCGTGTTCCTCATTCTACAATGATTAACAGGTAGGTATTCAAAACATTTTTCGCTGGAACTTTTTAAACACAGCAAAGCAACAGGAAAACTAGAAAAGCCTACAAAACTTTAGAAATTATTTCGTTTTCACAAAATTTAATAATAAAATTTGAAAAAAATTACATCTATAAAGTTAATCTAGCGTTTGACAAACATAGATAACTATCTTTGTGCATGACAATGGGTATAAGCGAAAACAATTAACGATATGTGTGTATCAAACAAGAAAAGGCATTTTTCACGCACTAAAGAGCAAATTTCAAGAGTAAAGAATCAAGTATTCGTGTCAATATAATTTTTTTGCCATTTCAAACGTTCGTACGATAAGCGCGAATGATCTTTTCGGTAGCATATTAAAAAAGTCTTTTTAACTCGGCTGCCAAGGCGACAACAAGCCATTCGATCTAAGTCGGTAAGGCCGTCTATGTCTTCTACAACAAGTGCGACGTACGTCGCATGATAGCTAAGGGGATCACCTGACAATAAACCACATTTACTGCAATACTCTCGAACAAGCAGCTTTATGGATGTAACCAGGGGTCAAGGGGGTCTTTTGACCCCCCAAAATGGAACCTTCATGGAAAAAATGCAAAGGGAGGTAGACGGAAAAAGTTAAAACAGGTTTTTTAAGTGTACTTTTTAGCTAGTAAATTGAAAATATTATTGTTTGTTTATTGTGTTGTCTTCTGAGATGTTAAAAATCGCTCAAATTTGAGTTGGACATAAATAAAATGCCAATTTTTTCCGGCGCTTCGCGCCGATTTTACTGTTTACCCATAATTTCTGTCTTCTAGCCCGCTCAAAATGGCTTACATTTGAGCAAGATTTTCTTCTTTTCTTGGTAAAACACAAATGCTAAAAAGCTGGGAAATTATTTGTCGATTAAAGGACGATAACTCAGTCGTACACTTAGTTTATACTATAGATATGTTTCATATGAGTATGGAATAAAGTGAAAACTTTTGAAATTTTTTATCGAAATTTTTCATCATTGCTGCATAGAGCTCGCCGAGATATGCGCACAAATGTTTTTATTTGTACGAATCTCATAGTGGCTATCGAGATATCTGAGTCAAAATTTTTTGACTCATCCGAATAAAATTCTGGTTACGTCTCTGAGCTTTGCTTATGGGTAATACTGAAATGGATAGTTACATGCACAGCATGGGAATTCTGAGGGGCGAACCGAGAAATTTCCCTGAAGTGCCTTTTTAGGCTGGAAAACAATAACACGCGCCAAAGGCATATATTTCTGGCGTTTTTGACAGCGCACTTTTTTCCTAGACAGACGATAAACACGTATAAACGTTAAAAGAATATTCGAAAATGGCTGTTTGGCGCCAATAAAATTGACATTTTTAAACTGAAACATAGCCAAAAAAGGGTTGAATCAGACTGCCTTCTGCGGCTTTTTATTACAAATCGCGAATTCCGATAAAACATGGGAAAAATTCGCACACGAATGTAAAAAAATTGAGAAAATAGGTTACAATCAGATATTCGCCTAGATTAATAACCCTGAATGTAATATAAAATGAAATTTGTTTTCCGGATTTATTCTTCATAATAAATTTTCGGGCAATTTTAGGAAAGATTAAAATTATCATCTTTTTTGACCTAATTTTGCCACTGGATAATTAGTATGGAAGGTATGCATAACTACATTCAGGTCCGCAACATGGTATTACTTCGCGACGGAACTTCGAAATTTTGGTATCACATATTTCAAGAATCGCTCATAAGTAGTGTTGAAGAAATGATATTTTTTAGAGCTTCCCGAGTGAAACTTTTCAGAAAAATGACAAATGTCATTTCGTTTAAAACTAGGCTACAAAGATAAATCGTTTGAACTACCCGCCTGATTGATTTCTCAGCATCCAGGGCTTTTTAAATGAAAAAAATTTAGTCCTTAGGTACTTAATTTCGATAGCTTGCAAAGGAAAACCATTCAGAAAATCAATTATTTGGCGTAAAAAGCCGGAAAATGTTGACACGCAAGCCAGAGATAGATCAAGCCTGGGATTTTTGGATGACAAAAATTACAGGCAGACCCGAAAATTTTTGGCTTTACACCATAGTTTCCCAAGGTCGAAAATTCAGGGAGGGGGTGAAATCCTAAAAATTTAGGACCACTAGATTAAGAGTCTAGCTTTTTTTGCAGGTCAAATATGAAAAATGGCTAAAACATCCTATATAGCATGTTTTAATGTGAAAAACTGCATTTTTAACCACCTTTTGTCCCATTCCGACTAGTTTCGTCACTCTTGTAAGTAAAAAACTATGATAATTCATCGAAAATTTCGACTTTTCAGATCATTTTAAGTTCATTCTAGGTATTTTATGGGTAGACAAAACAGAAATGTATTAGTCGGCGCGAAGCGCCGAAAAAATTTTAACATCTTTGCTGCTTTTGTACCCAAAAATCATGCAAAAAATCTTTGATAGCTCGAAATCGTCCGACAGTGATTCAAGTCTCGGACCCTGAGGTGGGGGTAATACCCCCTCACACCTTATGGGAATGTGTGCTTTACGCTAGTTTAAAAAGCGCTTTAAT
This sequence comes from Mermis nigrescens, assembly GCA_036768485.1. Taxonomy (NCBI): domain Eukaryota; kingdom Metazoa; phylum Nematoda; class Enoplea; order Mermithida; family Mermithidae; genus Mermis; species Mermis nigrescens. Next base: position 11,732,942 of record JAVLUZ010000145.1, on the reverse strand, counting down.
ATGCTATAATGGCCTTTTCAGTATATTTCAAGAATGTTTTTTCCGACGAGGATCTTTGGAAAAAAATAAGTTTTCCATTTAAAAGGAGGGACCCGGATTTCCACGTCTCAGCCCTCCTACCGGGCCTGCTAGTCCAACAAAATGAAAAATATCTAATTTCCGTAAAAACTAGATGTGCAGAAAAGAAATGGCACAAGAAAGAAACATAAATAAATCATTCAAGTTTCGCTCGAGATCTGCTCGCCTTATCGATCGTAAATTTGATGTAGACTCAAGGTTATTCGAAAACACAAATTGGCGATAGATTTTATTTAAATTCTGCTAACTTGAAATAAAATTAATAAGTTGGATTAACCTTATTTATTTTGGCTTTGTACGCTGACAGAGAAAATGTAAAAATACCTTCATAAACCAAGAAGTCGCCTCCAAATTTGAGACCGCTTGTTAAATAAAAGCCCTGCTGGTGTAAATCATCGAAAACCGAAACTTTTAATTCATCACGTGGGGTCAATGAGATCGAATCGATTGACAAAATTTCGAAATCGTCGTTGCGATCAAACCAAGAACCTCAAAATGTATAAACGCTTCCATCCGTTTAATCACATCACACGGCTTTACACAAACGCCAGGTTTAAAAGGCTAGGATAAGTTCAGAGATGGTCATTTTTAGAAAAATATCTGAAATAAAAACGGTGAAACGATTTCTGATTTTTGATCACCGAAATATAACCGACGATTAAAGACTGGAAAATATTTACATACTACTCGTACGTCAAGTAAAAGAAAAACGGTTTACAGAAATTTTGAATTTCGAGCGTAGAAAGACCACTTTAACATGGGCGTGGGTCTAGGGCGGTATACAACCCCGCAAAAATTGAAAAAGCCCCGCATACTACTGTAGAACCCCGAATTCTATTTTTAGTTACATTTCTGGCGGCTTTTGGCAATTTTTGGCGATTTCAGCCCCCAGAATGTTTTTGCTGCCCTAGTATGAGCGCATCTCCCTAATGCACACGTAATTCTACATCCATGCATTCGTAGCATTTCAAGTTGTATTTCATATTTGCACGTATGTACCTCTGAGTACAAAAGGCAAGTTGTCCGCATTTCCCGCAAGAAATATATCCTTTTTTTATTTTCATCAAAAAGAATGACACGCAAACACCAACATAATCATAAAAATAACATTTAATGTTTGCTCTCATTTAGATACAGTATGTGTACAGCACGAAATCCTTCTGCAGTAACTTTTACAGGCTTGAACACACTGGGTTACATGTCGATTTCCACAATTTCCGAAGATGGCAGTTTTAGAATGTACGACAGAAGAAACTTTCGATATAATTCGATGTAATTGGACAATCAATCCTTGACCAGACATAAATGTGGATGAAGGTTTGCGGAGTTCAGATCCCAGAAGGACAAAGGAAAAATTTTCTGGGGAAAATAATGCGAAATTGAAGTAAAAACGAAAGAAACACAACTGTCTTGCAAAAATGTATGAAATTAATCAGCAGTTTTTATGCATTTTAAAGTTAGGTCAATTAAAGGTTAAAAAATCACTGGCTGACCCCACCAGACCGGTCTGACCCCCAAACCGGCCATGCTGTGCATCTTCATGTATATGTATGTTCATGATCATAGGTGCACAACATAGCCGAACGAAAAATTTTATTGGGAAAATAATGCGAGATTGAGGTAAAAACGAAAAAAACACATCTTTCTCGCAAAAGTGTATGAAATTAATCAGCAGTTTTCATGCATTTTAAAGTCAGGCCAATTAAAGGTTAAAAAATCACTGACTGACCCCACCAGACCGGTCTGACCCCTAAACCGGCCATGCTGTGCATCTTCATGTATATGTATGTTCATGATCATAGGTGCACAACATAGCCGATCTGGAGAAAGGGGGTCAGCCGGTCCGTGGGGGTCAAGAATTGAGCATTTTGGGCCCAGATAACCTCAAAAACTGGTATAAGCGCTCAAATAGCGTTAAAACTGCGTTTTTACAGTTTCTGGTCAATTTGAAGCACTTTACAATTTTTTTTAAATTTTCACCCGTTTTTCACCTCCATTTTGCCTATTTTTCTCGAGAAAATTTTCCATTTTTCCATTCTGGGGGTCTAAACGTCCAAACCATTCACGTGCAAGTCTGTTCATGACCATGCCTATTCATCTGTTGTCTTATTTCAAGTTTTTGGCAAAACCGGTTAAAAAACGGATGAAATGGCTAAAACACGTAAGTTTTTTCCCAAAAAGGAGGTCAAAATTCTCTTGTTTAGGGACAGGGTGGGGATCCCCTATCTCCCTGTGTTACACATTGCCTGTTACATGTAGGTGTACGAATTCGAACATATTTTCGACACAACAATAGTCTAGACTACATTTTCAAATTTATTTCCAATGCTTTGCGCAACCTAAAAGTCAAAAATAAGATTACTTCTCAATATACATACATATGTACGTGGATCGAATAAGAAACCTTTACCAATACCAAATCGGAAACAATTCAATTCTTTGGGAGAATTTCGAATGCAAAATTAACAACAACAAAAAGTCTTATCGTCGTTAGTAAAAAAATGGTCGAAAGTAATCAATTTTGGTTAAAAAAAATAGGAATATTTCATTACGAAGAGGGATTTCCATCAAAATTTTGTCTTCGGATAAAAGTGTAATGGGCAGTTTTCTTATCGCTTGCTCAGTCGCTTCTCTGTCTCGCTCAGTAATGTCAGCCACGAACTTTCTTCGCTCATCGCCGTAAACCCGCAAATCACCGGCGTTTGGCAGCCGGATTTTTTCATTATCGATCGAATGAACAAGATCCGTCGATGTCCCTGGCTTAGCGGAACTTTCGCGCATCAGCCGGGCCTTTTTGGCTTTTTTGGCAATGTTTCCGGCGATTATGGAATCTAAATTGCTCAATCGTTCTTTCAATATAGATTCGTGACAAAGCTGACTCTAAAAAACGTGAAGAATGAATCGATAAATTTGGAAGAAAGTATAATTTAACCTTGCTCGCAAAATTGAATCAATATTTTAGCTAGGTTACAATCGCAGATGGGCGTGGGGGAGGAGGTTTGAGGGTTTAAACCATACGTGGGCAGCAAGAAAATTCTGGGGAGTGCAAGATTTTTCAAAGGTCAAAAAATGGCCTTAAGAATGGTGGTACGGCGAAAAAACATCATTTTTCGACGTTTTTCATCGAGCACTATCCATTGGCATCAAAATATCGCCAAAAAACGAAAAAATTTCAAAAATTGAATTCTGGGGGTATTTTGATTTCTAAGGAGGGGTATTTTGGTTCCTCGGGAGGGTGGGTGCATACCCTCAAACCCCTCACGCCCAGGTGTGGTTTAAACCCGTGTCCAAAAATCGATGAATCCCCCAAAATTTACCGTTTGGCGTGCTATTTTTGGAAATTTTTCCCCTTCTGACCCCCAGTATTTCACTACTGCCCATGTATGGCTACAATCTGTTCATAAATCGGTTAAAAATCTAGCTATACACGATACACGTAGATTTGCATACAACTGATGGCAGTTTAGTAGAATGTAGTATGCTTCACCAATATTTATAAATTAACATAGTTGGGAAACATATAAGACGGCTGGATAACGTAAGCATAATTTTTTACACGTGGGTTTTTAATTTCTTAAAAATATATATTGAACAAGCAAAGGCTTAAGCATTTTAGGGAAACCACTTTCAAATTATGAAATTTAAATAGTGCACCTTACGAGTATGAAAGGGTGAAAAGGTCTGATTGTAGTCTAGTGGATGGAATAAGTTGAGTTTAAACAGAAGTTAAAAAGTTAGAGACACATACGGTAGTTTTAATTGATAGCTTAAGGGAAAACAAAAAGCTATGGTTAAATTAAAAGTTATGTAAGCGCAATCAGCTTGCATCGCGATTAATGAATATAACGTCTTACAAATTAGTCCCGTGAAATCTTGTTCGCTTCGACAATTTAACTTTTTTACTGCCAACAAATATTATATAAGAATTTTACACGAATAAATTCGTCAAATTTTATACTTACTATTCAAGTCAGATTTATTAGGTACGATGAAATTTTCTCCTAAAAACAGCTGACTGACATTAATGATTATATGTACATTTTGAAAAATTCCGCTTTTCTATTTTTAATTAAGCTGCACAAAAACATTATTGTCGTTACTTGCTTGAGCCGCTGCAAGTTTAGAAACTCATCGAAGAGCGCTCTTCTCCGAGATAACTCTTTATCATCAGTGTTATCGTCGTGCACCGATCGTCGAACAAGAGTGCAAATTCCTGTGCCAGAAAATAAAAGGCACATGTATTTTATGTGAAGGCAGAAATTGCTTTAGGTAGGTCTAGATCATAGGTGGGCGGCACCAAAGTTCTAGGGGGGTGCAAGATTTTTTCAAAAATAAAAAAATGGCCTCAAAAATAGTGGCATGGCGAAAAAAAAACATTTTTCAACGTTTCTCATCGAGCACTATCCATTGGCATCAAAAAATTGCGAAAAAAAACAAAAAATTTCGAAAATTGAATTCTGGGGGAGGGGATATTTTGGTTTCTGGGGGTGCATACCCTCCAAAGCCCCCACGCCCAGGTATAGTCTAGATATATAGTGAAAAATTATTGCTGCTCCACTCATCATTGTCCTTCATCTTTCGTGTATTTCTTAAATTCTCTATTCCTTTAGACCCATTTATTTTTTCATTTAAAAAATTCGGTCTTGAAATGAAATGTATATGCATGCTATGTATATATGTTAACCAATTCGCCTTCGTCTATCGTATGCATTTCAAAGAGTAAGCGTAATCACTAATCAGGCTATCACAGTTCAAATTACTAGTTTCAAAAAAGGAGGGGTTTAGAGACGGTTTCACTCCCACCAGAAAAGTTTTCACCCCCCTAAAGTTTGCGATTTTCCTGAGAATTCGAAGAAAACGCGCCGTTTTATGCGTTTTTAGCTCTCTGCTCAAACGTACATAATTTTCGATGATCCGCATCATACACTCATTTTTTGACTATAATTTGTCCAATGTACTCGAATATTTCTGATTTTATGAATTCGTTCTTACGCTACAGGGAGAAATGGCATTGCCTGAAATACCAGAAAAGATGTTTTCAACGGGAATTCACTCGGAGCCGTAAAAAGGCTGACACATTCCCTCTCCTCTTCGAAACCCCATGATGTGCATGTCTAGCATAAAGCATTCTTTCCTCTCTCTATTGTAAATGCCAGAACGACGTACTGTAAATGCGCTAAGTAAAACACTAATTTTTAACAAGCAAATGCGCATACATATGGTCAGTGTACGTTCAAACTCTTAAAAATTTTCCCTTATCCCATGTCTAGCCTTTTAAGACGTTTTCTCTTATCAAAGCATACATGTAAGAGGTGGATGGGGGATGCCCTACCCAAAGTCGGCTGTCCCCCCTACCCCAAAGCCAGAAAATTTTGGACACTCCCAGGTTTTAGAAAAAAATCGAATTGTTCGGCCGTTTTTAGACGTTATTTTCGAACATTTTTGACCAAAAATTGGATGTGATATACCCCTCCCCTAAAAATGGCCGGGGACCTCCACACAAATTTCGAGCCGTTACATGTATAAATAATAGGGTTTTACTTTTGCGCTTCAGGGCCTGCACAATTTTTTGTTAAAATACCTCAGTACAGAATGAAATGAAATAAATAATGTATTGTCAACGATTACAACTTTTTCGCTGATTTCTGTCGACGTCTATTATTTATAGGTTAATCAATCTTGATAAAATTTCTTGAATTAGCTTGGAAACTTTCAAGAGAACGTGAAAAATGCAAACATATAACGTCTTCAAAAATGTCAATTAGAACTCACACGACACATACTGGGATGGATATATTTGTATCAATTAAGCAAACAAAATGTGCTGTAATACAGCAAATTTTTTTAGTGTTTTCATTATATTGCCTATTATATTATATTATTGCTTCAAAATCTAAAATTCTTAAATTTATAAAAAACAAAAAATGCCACACCTAACAACCACAGATTATATGAGTACGTCTCGTTAAATTAATCATTTTAAGTACATCATAAAGAAAAGGTGATGTTCTTTACCATTCTTTAACAATGAATAGATTTCAGTTTTACAAAGTTGCAAAGGCAGACCGAGCATATCATTTTGAAATATGCTCAACGGCAGGCAACCAACAAAGGTACCGATGATTCTATGCTCTGTTCGTAGTATTTTTGCATCTAAAAACAAAAATTTATATAAAAAACCTCGATCAGTCTTTAACAAGCCTATCAAATTAGAAACAGCGCTATTCGTGAACAGCAATTTCTTCAACAAAATCTACATTTTGATTGCCAGTCAAAAAAGGTTTGAGAATGAATGAGAAAAATGTTTAGAAAAATTGAAAAATCTACGTAATTGCTGCCAGGAGTTAATAGAGTAAGAAAACCACAAAGTTTTAGCGGAATAGAGGTATGGCCGAAGTTTGGTAGAAAATCACCACTATAATTAATACGTGCGACCAAGATATACTTCACAATTATTGATTCAGCCGTAGAATAAAAACCAATTTATTCCGTTTCTTGCAGGTCACGAATTTATATAATTAATATCAGTGTTTTTTAACTTTCCAACTCAGTGATTCAGGAGTTGCGGTGATGGCAAAAAGAAATGAGCGAAAAGCTCACCGCTGACATCCCACACGTAGTAAGACCCATTAATTTCTTCAACAAAAATTGGCTTCAAAACGTCGATCTTATTCATCGCGACTTTCAAGCTAAACCAAGGCAAGGATATAGGTACGTAAGCACGATACATAGAAACTATTTGAAATCTTGATTAATCTTATTTCTTCTTGTCAGATTTGATTTGGGGAGTTTTTTAATTCTTAAAGCTTAGTTTTACGCCAATGGGCACGATAAACTGATTTGTTTAGCAGAAGGCAGACTTCTAATATATTACATAATTATAATCTGTTCTATTCCAAACAGCCCATTTTCGCAAAAATATTATTATTGTATCAGTTTTTCGCTGCACGAATTGGCTTCTTTAATTATCCTCTCGTAGCGGCTAATTGCTATAAACTATTGGTATTGATGTTTAATGTGCGTTGCTTAACAAGTGACGCATCTAACTAACTGCCGCAACAAGCTAAATCGTAAAATATCCTGCTACAGTAATAAGCCTTAAAGCAAAAGTGGGCCGTTTGGAATGGAACAGACTATAGTTCTCTTATCGAACCGAACGGGAAAATAAGATGCGGATGGGCAAAACATACAAAAGGCACAGAAATGCATCGTGAAAATCGGAAATTATGCCAAACCCAGAATTAGAACCCGAAAATGATCTAGATGCCGAATTATGTTCCGACTTGTTCTGTTTCAAATGATTTTTTACGTTATTATTCGTATAAAGTTTAAAGAACATTGTCGAAGGATGCTATCGTGCTATCTGTAACTTTTATGGTCGACTAGTAGCAATTAATTTGATAAGAAAATACTATCAAATGAAAACATCGGCGAAAATCATGAAATAATAGAATTTTTTAATTATTTATTGTTCGCAGATAATAAGAGAATCTGCTGTACACATTCAGAACTAATCCATCTTCAATGTTTAATATTACGACAAGCGAAACAATTGTAAGTCTTCCGAAACATCGTAAGCTACAAGCAAGTATTATTACGTATTAAGAGAGTTGTTAATAAAACAATACATCGATCACAGCATTGCACGTAAGTAGGGTGTATGAACGAAGAACAAACGACTTCAAAAAATAGTAACACAACCGAAATAGCAAATACACAATGCATAGTTATATGATACTACACGGATGGTTTAATGAAAATGCACGAGCTTAAGTATTGATTTCTTTAAGTAGCGGACTGCCAGCCATTAAAGGTACGATAATGTCGTCCATGTTTGGAATAACTAAATTTTTCTAAAAAAAGAATAAAAATATGTTTGGTTGCGAAAATAAATTATATTAGTGACAACAAGAAAGCGAGAAAATTATGAAAACAGAAGATAGAATATAGAAGAAAAATCTTCTCATACCACAAAAGCTCGTGTATAGCAAGAAATGTTACGTACGCAAGAGATATAAATTTGCTAACTAACTGCAAATTCTCATGCGCAATTTTTATTAATGATGCTCCAGTTTAAAACCGATTTGATAGCCGTTGCTTATCAATAAAGCACAACACTAAAAATTCTGCCGTACTAATTTTTAAAATTTTTGATAAAATGTCAAGGTGAAAACACACATGATCTGAGGGGTTCCTTCAGCCCCCCAGAAATTATTTCAACCCCAAGAATTCGCGATTTTCCGAAAATTCATAACAATTCATAACTATCCGTTTGCTCAAAAGTGTCAAAGTTTTGGCGCTTCGAGCCTTAGACTCATTTTTTGTTGAATTAATCGATTTTTTGATATTTCTTACGAAATCATCTCTTATTTTTAGCTCTAGACCGTCAGAAATGCCGATGTTTTTGACGCGTGTCTGCAGGCACATATATCTGGGGGAATGGGGGGAGTTCAGACCCCTCAAAATTCAGAAAAAACGGAAAAATAGGACTTTTTAAACGTAATTTCGTGCTATTTTTGGCCCTTTTGGGCTTAGTCCTCCCAAAATTGGTGTTGGTCCCCCAAAATAGGACGGCCAGCTACGTGCCTGCGTGTCCGCCCTTATTCGAGACCGAAAAGGCACTTCAAATTTCACCCATCAGACCACAATTCTCATGCTATTAATGTCTGGAGCCGAGCCGGCTCAATAAATTTTGGTTTCATAGCAGAGGGCACAACTACATATTAATAATTCAGACTTAAAACCTATTTATGTGCATACGTTTTGAAGCATTCTTATTGTTTTAAATTATGTCATAAAAAGAATAGTAGTTAAATACGTTAATTTAGAATCAAAAGATTCAAAAAATTTCGACTGAAAAAAATTGAGAAGACCAAAAAACGGTACTGCAAACCTAAAATGATAAAGTAAGAAAATATGGATTCACAGGAATCGGGCGAAGCAATATTCACGAAATTTTAATTCGACATATAATTACATACATATCTGCAAAAGAGTCCAATTTCGAAGAATCATATTCTAATGATCATTAAATAATTTATGAGAATAACGGAATCTGTAGAAAAAAATTAAAATCTGATTTGTGGATAAGTTGAAGAGCTGACTGTACGGAATTTTATCGACAGCTCGATTACTTGCATTGAAAATTCGTCGAAGTTGCATATGTACAGGCCCGTAGCCAGGAATTTATTTCGGAGGTGAAGGACAAAATTTTTGAAAGTCAGATATGTCAAGAACTATTAGAGGGTAGTCAAAAATGAAGGCATTTTTGGACGTTTCTCAATCAGTTTTAAAATTTTCAAATTTTGAAATTCAAATTGGAAAAAATAAAAATTTAAAATTTTAACATTTTCAAGTTTATTTCATACTATTGAACAAAAAATCTATCGCTAAAGCTATCCACGCACCAGATTTCTCATCATCCAGTCCGAAAATAATTTCATATTTTTGTAAGTGTACTCAATCTTTGTGCTCTGCAAAAAAATTAGTGTTTCCTGCGCCGGAACAACGTGACATGTTCTCCATGTCAACTTAAATTTGAATGGTATAAAAGACGAAACTATACAGAAAAAAATCACCATAAAATTTCGCGTTTGCTTGCTCAAAAGTACGAAAAAAATTGTTTTGGCGACCTTTTAAATGCACTTCGAAGATTTTTGATTCAATCCTTTGGGAGACCTTTTTTAGAAAAAAGTTCTTTTCTAGGGGGGGGTAATTGCCCTCCTGCCCCCAAAGGCTACAGGCCAGCGTATGTACATATTTAAAGCATGCATTTATCCTAATACTTTCAATGGCTTAAATTATCCGCAATCAACGGTGAAACGTTAAACTCCATATGTATGATAATATGTTTTCCGTCAAAAACAAGTATATAAAGTAGAAATGTATATTTTATGCGCTAAAGCTTAGAAAGTATTGATTCGTACTTCAAAGACAGCAAGCATTTTGTTTTCGATCCAATCTGTTATAAGTTTATAATGTAACGAACGTTCGCCAACTTTAGGTCGCGCTTTTAAACTTATCTTAGGCGGATACCGGAACCCGTACCTAAAACCATAAGTAAATTTAGGGAACACGCATAAATCAAAAATTTTGGGCGGCATACGCGGCTGCCATGCACACCTGGGCGTGGGTGGGAGGGTTTAGAAGGTATGCACTCCTCCCCAAGAAACCAAAACACCGCCTCCAGAATTCAATTTTTGAAATTTTGTTGTTTTTTTTCGCAATTTTTCGATACCAATGGATAGTGCTCGATGAGAAACGTTGAAAAATGGTAATTTTTCGCCGTACCACCATTTTTAAGGCCATTTTTGACCTTGAAAATTTTGCACCACCCCAGAATTTTGGTATCATGTGTAGACTTTGATTTTTAATAATGAACAATGCTCACAAAATGGGCTAGGCCAGTCAGTAAAACGTTTGAAACATCACTATTTTACATATATTTTAAGGATTTGTTAGAAGAATTTAAATAAATTCAATGTTATCATACGATTTTATCAACTTAATATTGAAAAAGTTCCACTTTCAATAGTGTTTCGCCTTCATTCTCCTTTAGAGTTCATTGCTCTTTACGCTGATTCAAAATCTGCGTTGTATTCTGCACTAGGTCAGAAATATTAATGTTTTAACATACCTATTGAACGAATCGTATCATAGGTGCGCAAGGTCAAACTTTTATGGGTGGGGGGGTGGTGAAATTGAAAATTTTGGAGACGGCTAAGTGCTTTGTAAAAAAGGATTCTAGGGCGAAAAACGATAGTATTGCTTTGAAACCATCATTTTCGAGCATTTATGAAAAATATAAAGCCTTTTTGAACGCACAGACATAGCTGGGTAAGTATATAGAGTTTTCGAACTAAAAATAGCTATATTTAGCCCTTTTAAAAGTCGGCAAAATAGCTTTACATCCTTTCGAAACTCCGGAAAAACTGCTATATAACAATGTTTTTCGACCAAAATGGCTTCGTAGCTAGCAGTTTTTTGAAGCTCAGGTAGGCGTAATACCCCTTTCCACCCACCCATGCAAGAATTGTATAGTTTTGGAAATTTGAAAGTTTTTTAAATTTTTGAAAAATCCTTTCAACAGAAAAAAGAAAGTCATAATCATGCATACGCAACGTTTAAAGTTATAAGAGGGGATAAACCGAGTTCCCTTGGGGGATAAGTAATTTTGTTAGCTATTTAATGTCGAATTTCGATAGGTACTTAATTCGTCGCATTTTATCCTTCGCGAGTCTTTATGGTTGAGTTTGCATTAAAACTAACAACATGGCCGACGGACCTGTTATACATCAAATTTTTACGAAATAATGGAAGAAAAGTGTCTGGATGAAGGAATTGCACAGTCAACTGCTCAAGAAATAAGTAAATTTGCTTGAAATTATACTTTTGAACGTCATTCGACGCTTTTTTATGCTTCGAGCATAATCGAATTTGGTCAAAAATGGCCTGAAGGAATATTTTACTCAAAAGTTCTGGTAGGGGATATTCCCTATCACCCATACCTGAGCGTGGGGGGCGTTGGGGTGTATGCAATATGCACCCCCAGAAACCAACATACCCCCCAGAATTCAATTTTTGAAATTTTTTTGTTTTTTTTTCCGCAATTTTTTGATGCCAATATACAATGCTCGATGAGAAACGTTGAAAATTATGTCTTTTCGCCATACCACCGTTTTAAAGACCACTTTTTTGACAGTTGAAAAAATCTTGCACATCCCCCAGAGCTTTCGTGCCGCCCACCTATACCCCCCCAGTGTGCATGTGTGATCATAATCATTGCTAAGTATTTTTCTGTAATAATAAAGTATATATATTCCAAGTGTTTGACACAGTTGAAAACTCGACAGTTTCTAAATAATTTTTTTTATGCTCTGTAAGTAGAATTTTTGGTTTTAACTCGTTTTAAATTTTTTTAGTTTTTTCGAAGTAAATGTGCTTGCGCAAAACAAAGAACAGATTCAAACACAGCGCAAAAAATCATTTAAGAAACTTTTAAAATTACTCAGATGAAGGAATATTAAGCTGACAATAAGATTTAAGCTTTACATCACGTTACATAAGCAACTTCGGCGTACATATGTATGTATTATATTATAAAACATACGAAGGCCAAATAGCTCAAACACTAGGCTTGCTATTCAGGAAAAATCTACAAGCTTATTAAGAATCAGCGCCAAAAATTGGTTTAGGATCCCATATATTTTGCACGTAAACAGCTTAATCTATGTACCATAAACGATCCGAAGGAGGCAGCGGAATATTTATTGCCAAAGTGCCTTCCAAGTAAATGAAATCGACTAATAACATAAACGGCGTTTCCGATAAGTCTAAAAATAGAATTTTAAGCATTATCGAAAAACTAGCGACTAATTCAGAAAATGCAGCATTTTGTAATTTTAAATTATTTCTACTGTTTTTCCTTATCTCGTCTATCAGTCTATCTAGATAATATTAGGGAGCATACACAAAATTGGCGGCGGAACGAGAAATTTAAGCGTATAATATATTGAAGAGTCTAGTATTCTCTATACTTCAAAAAAGTTTAATCAATTAGTTCGCCCATTAGAAAAAATTTCCAATAATTTTTAAGAAGCAGTAAGATTGAACCAAGAAGCTAATATTTTCATTTCTCACCGGTCAAGCTCTTTCAATCAGCGTACTAAAAGAAGGTAGCTTTTAGAAAAAATACTGAGGACGCTGCCCATTCTGCGAAGCACTTGTTCAAAGGTCTTAACACTAACACACATTTTTGCACAACAGGAAAGTAATTAGATTCACAATAAATAACCGAACCCCGATCAGTGTTTTTTTGTACAAGGTCCGTTGGTACATACATGTATAAAGATGGTCCCCAAAAGTCTTTGTACATTTTGTACATGCAAATTTTTGTGTACTATAATATGGTACAGTAGCGATTTTAGTGTGGTAAAACAGGGTTTTTCGACCTTTGGTAGCGTATTTTAGCTTATTTCTGGGTCTCTAAAGGGCAAAAATCACTAAGAATCGCCTTAAAACGGCGCGAAGCGCTGAAAAATTTGACATTTTTCCTTTTGAAATGCAATTTCTGCCATTATAAAGATATATAGAACACACAATCACCCATTTCGGCGGTAAGCGCCGAAAATTTTTGCGAATTTCAGATCTTTTTTGCAATTTTTGTCTTCCCAAAATCTTTGTACATGTACAAAGACGGTCCCGAAAAAGTCTTTGTACATCGGGGAAAATCTTTGCCGAATACAAAAAAAACCACTGACCTCGATGAACAAATTTGGCAATAATAATAAAAAATAGAGAAAAAACAGTCATCATCGTATGATAAAACGTTCAGAAATTCGGCAAGTCTCACAAGTCTAACGCTGGACAAAATAATGAATATTTAAACAGGGAGAGTGAAACATATGTTTGAAATGACATACTGACCTTGCAAATGTTTCTTTACAAATTTATATTCCATTGCTCCTTGAAAATATCTCGACTTAGTGATGCGATCGAGTATGTCCATAAATTTATGGCCAGACTTTTCCTTTGGACTGTAATATCAATACAACATGGAAACAATAATTCGGTGGCGCGTGTGAAAAATTAGACGAACCACTACATATTAAGAAACAGGTCAGGATCAGACACGCACAGCATGGGAATCCTAAGGTGGGGGGGGTGAAATTCTAAAATGCCTTCTTAGGGCCCAAAAATGGTGGGTACGCGTCATAAACATCGTTTTTCGGCGTTTCTGACAATGCTCTATCTTTCTAGAGGATAAAAGCATTAAAAATTTTCGAAAAAAATAAAAAAAGGAGAACAAATTGAACAAAAAATAGTCAAAATAAGAGTATATAGCGCGGAGCGCCGAAAATTTGACACTTTTGAGCAAACGGATAGCTAAAAACGCTAAAAAACGAGTTTTTTTTGCGAATTTTCAGGAAAATTTTGGAAACTTTTGAAAAATCGCGATTTCTGGGGAAGTGAAAAAATTTCAAGGGGGAGGTGAAAAATTTTCTGGGGGGACCCCCACACCAAGATCATTTATGGTCAGGATACATGTATAGCAGAGATGCGCATGGTCAAACTCGCCAGGAGGTGTGAAATAGAGAACAGGTGCTAAGAGAAGGATAAAATTCGGGATTTTTATTGCAGTGAATAGCGTTTTTGGCTATTTGATCTCGAAATTGCTTTAAAATGCACTATTTTGTGCCTACTCGACGTAACTCCTAAACCCTTTACTGGGGGTTTAAAACCCCCTCTCACCCTTCCCTTTATGCACGTATGACGTATAGTAGCTAGCTACATACGTTAACTAGTTCCAGAAAAGGTCAAATTAGAAAAACAATGATGGAGGAGATAAGTAGCAAAGCATAATATATACATAGCTGCCAAAATCGATATAACATGACCACTTTTATTTAAAAGGAATTGAGTCAGGTACGTAAGCAATAAACTAGTATTACATATATAAAATTACAATTTGTTCCAAATCTTGACTTCGCTAAATATGAACCGAACCGCAAGCATGTTTTCAAATGTCAGCACTATGTATAAATTGAATAGAAATTTTAATATTTCCATATCTTTGAGATACAGTTCTTGCCACGAAATTTGAACGACTAGCGTTCCTTATAAATCTGTCAAGAATTAAGTTGCCTATGTTACAGCATAGGACGTCCTAATATGTTTCATCAAAGAAATACAAAATATGCGACGACGTCTTGTGTTATTATAACGTACATATGTATGTAGGCACTAAATCCTCAAGAGAACTTTAGGGAGTCTTACTTGTTCAAATTTCGAGGCGAGAACTGGAAATAAAAATAGGATTGAAAGTTTGAAATATTAATTGCACTTATTGTCATTAAAAAAATATGAAAAGTAGCAATCAGCTGTAAAGATTTTAGAAAAATGAAAGATCAAATCAAGCATAAGGATAAGAACGAAACGCCTTATTGTACGTAAAATTTCGATTTCCTTGGCATCTTTTCTTTTAATTTCATTAATCTAATTTAAATTAATCAATTTGATATTAATTTTATAATTCCTAGACACCTCATTGAGAAGACTTAATCTAAATTAAACATTTTTTAAAGAAAAGTATGATTTTTAAGAACGAAAGTAGCAAAATTGCTAAATATTTTTTCGCAGCTTCGCGCCGACTAGTAAATTTCTGTTTTGTTTAGGCATAAGATGCATAGTCAAAATTTTCGATGAATTCTTATATTTTTTACTGATAAAAGTGACGAAACGAGTCAGGATTAGATAAAAAGTGCTAAAAAATGCAGTTTCCTACATTGAAACATGTCATTGACGATGTTTAAACAATTTTCCATCTTTTACCAGCAAAAAGGCTCTAACAATAATGGTCCTAATTTCGGGATTCAACCCCTCTAAACTTCCGACCTTGGAAAACAATGATAGATCATTAATGATACACATACCAGTCGCATCGTTACCTGTCTATTTGGTTTTCTTTTGCTGACACACTCGAATTTTTATCAGCCTCGTCTTCCGAACTTTCTGGGCTATTGGGTACTTCATCATCCCAGTACCTTGATCTAATCAAAGCAAGTCCTGTTAAAATCCTTTGAAATGACTAATTTATTATGAGCACCCAATATGTTCGTAAAGAAATTAAGAAAAGCATATTTGTGCTATATAACCACACATAGAGCCCGTGCGTAAATGCATTTCAAAAAATCAGGAATATTTAGTGATACGCTCGTAGATATGTAATTAATACAAAACCGGTCAAACAACCAGCCAAATTATCAACTCAATTGTTACTAAACTCCAAATTGTTTTTAATTTTTTAATAAAAAAAGGTAAGCGTTTCCACCGACTTACAACCGCAATTAACGACTTTTCTCTATAAAGAGGTATTTTTCTAAGAAAAGTCCTGAAAAGCAGCTTGCTATCACATACATTCTTCGTCATAAAGGTTAAGCCATCAACAGACATGCACAGCATGGGAATTCAAACAGCCTTGCATTTTTAAGCGTTTTTCGGCTAAAAATGGTAAATAATCGTCAAATACATTGTTTTCCGGCGTTTCCGACGATGCTCTATCTTTGTAGAGTAGAACATAAATTCATAATAAAATTAAAAAATTTGAATAAATTGAAGAAAATATAGTAAAACATGGAAATATGGCGCGAAGCGCCGAAATCTGACATTTTTGACCAAGCAGATAGCTACATAATAGCTAAAATCGCTTGAAACAGCACCTTTTCCACGAATTTTTAGGAAAATTTTGGAAAACCGCGAATTGTGGGGTGGGCCTAAAAATTTTCTGGGGTTGAAAGGGTCAAAACTTTCTTGGGGCGGGGGTGGAAACACCCAGCCCCACAAAATCATGTGTGGCTCCTCATCCATCCTTCAACTTTGTTGAGGATTGTTAGCCAATGCTAATAGCCCAGGACGTCGTCGTTGTTGTAACTCTCGAATACTTAAACATACAACAACTTCGCTCGATGTCCTCTGTTATGAAAAATTGTTTTTTATTTAAAGAAAAAATTGTGGCGAGTACTTTACACATACATATGCATGCAATCGGCAGTTTAAACTAATTGTAAATCTCACAAATATTCTGTAGAAAGGTGCGGAGTGCGCCCCTCATTCTTCAATTTCATCAAATTGACCTTGGTTTCGAACGCTAGGCAAAAATCGCCAAAATATTCGATCTATAAATTAGGTAGAGCAGGTTACAGTTGGAAGAAACGTTTTTGGCAAAAATGCACGACTCCGCTTACGTCCATGTCAACCCACAAACCCCAATCATTGACGCAAGGCTCGTGAATGCCCGTAATCCTGGGCGCCGATTTTCCCAAATCCAGTTTTGATAATTTCAAAACTTCGATGAAAAATGGCAGCTTAATATTAAGCAAATATTATGCGATTAGAGAAGCGAATATAAAGCCATGAAACTAATATAAGATTAACGAAGCGAGAGATATTAAAAAGAACTTTACACTTTTGCATACGAGATAGAAATAACGAAGAAGGTATGAGAAAAAATTAAAAGGATAAAAAAGAGCGAAATTTATCAAGAGTTGCATAACATACAGGCACATATTTCTGGGGGAATGGGGAGGGGGTTCGGACCCCCGCAAAATTCAGAAAAAAAGGTCGTTTTAAACGTTATTTTGTGCTATTTTCGGCCTTTTTGGGCTTAGTCCCCCCAAAAATTGGTGTTGTTCCCCCAAAATAGGACGGCCAGCTATGTGTCTCATAACATACATGCAGGTTAGGTGAGACCAAACAAGAAACAGAGGATCCCCCTAATCAAAATTGGTCGTCCCTCACCCCCAAAGGCCGAGAAATTTTTGACCCCCTTTCATTTTTTAGTTAAAGCTTGCGTTTTTGGCCATTTTAGGCGTTTTTCACCATTCTCAAGCATTTTTTTCATTTTTTGGCCAAAAATTAGGGTGAGGCGTTCGTATTTCATGTTATGTTTTCCAATGCAGATTACTAAATTAAATCAAAACTGAGAAGTTATGGAAAAAATAATGTTATTTTTACTTTGATTAAATTGTTCGTTGCACTAGCTTGCAAATCGAAATTGTAATATGTTTAATAATTTTCGCAATAATTCGTAAGAAAACAATGACTAAAAGGAGCAAAATTGATTCGAAAAATTGATTTAATAAAGTTTTGCACATGATGCATACATACATGCATCTGACAAATTTACAAATTTCAACATACACATATGCATGTTACCGGGGGGATGGAAGATCCCCCCACTAAAAGTCGGACGTCCCCTTTCTATCCTCCCCAAAACCATAAAAATTTTTGACCCCCCGACTTTGAGAAAAATCTAATTTTTTGGCCGTTCCGTTTTTAAGCCAAAAATTGGAGGTCATTTACCCACCTCCCCTAGAAATGGCCGCGACCCCCAAAAAAATTTCGAGCCATTAAATGTATGAACATATATCATCAACTTACTCTTATAGTGGCGAGTTTCATTTCAACAACATTCATAAGCGCCTTGATCCAAAATGGATCCTTCGAACAGTCCATAAATATTCTGAGAAAAGATTTTAAAAATGCCTCTAATCGCAAAGTCAAGATTAATATTGAAAAACCGACAACAAAAAATGTAATTGAAGTACTGTGGATTAAATTACGATCAGTCTTAAAGCTACAGGAAAAAACAAGTGACGATATCTTCTATTTAAGAGATTAAAATTATTAAAAATTTAAAAAATTATGCCATGTCAATACATACATATTCCAAATATGCATGTATTATTACCTAGTAAAAATGGCATTGAGCCAAACAATATTTTCATGACAAATGGTCGATTTTGCACTCAGCCTTTCTCCCATTCCCCAAAATTCGTGATTTAGTTGCATATTGTACGTAGACTCCATCGGCCGACCGCTTGTGTCAACAGCCGCTTCTCCTTTTTCTTTGACGTTTGTGGTGGCCATATTTCTCAAAATAGTATAACTAAAGCGTGCGAATCCGACAAAAGAATTCCACAATATAGTTTCAAACCGGATACAAAATGATGTGTTTCGTCATTTGAAGGATGCAGACAATTTTTTCAAACAAGGTCCGTTTGTACATGTACGAAGATGGTCCCTAAAAGTCTTTGTACATTTTGTACACACAAATTTTTGGGTACCACAATATGGTACAGTAGCAATTTTAGTGTGGTAAAAACAGAGTTGTTCGACTTTTGGTAGTGTATTTTACAGGGTTCCCACAGACTTCCACAAAAAAAATTCCCTGACTTTTCCCGGTTTTCCAGGTCATTTTCAAAAAAAATTCCAGGTTATCATATATCATGCAGACTATACCAAAACAGAAAAATAGCATAGCAAAACAATTATTACCAAACGCATTAATGTTTATTCACAAAATTTTCATATTACAAGCAGCGTTTCAAATCGGCAATTTTTGATTGTAATGAATCCTTTTCAGAGTTCAGAGCCGATTCAACTTTTTTCTTTTTCTCTTCTAGGTCTTTAATTTCGAGCGATATCTGTTTCCTTTTTCTTCCTTCAATATCTTCAGCTAACTTCGCTCTTTTTTGCTCTTGCAGGTACTGTTCGTAACGAGATCTACTTTGCTTCACGCTTTTTATCAATTCTGTAGAGATTCGAATTTCAGACATACCATCTGATGTCAATATGAAGTCGTAAACAAGTCTCTGGTTTACAATTGATGCCTCCCGCAAGTTTTCAACCAGTAAATCGTCATTGACGCTAAAGCCACTTTCCACTGTGGCGTTACCCTGGGATAAAATTAGCAGCTTTTTCACAACAATGAACAGTTCACCAAACGAATTCTTTTCAGTCGTCCACTCTGACCAAAATTCGTCTAGCCGAGCATCCTTTTCATTGTAGGTTGATGCTGACCCCAAAAACGCTTCTGAGACTAGCAAAGCCTCGTACTGATAACGGGCTGCGTCCGCTACAGTTGAAGAAATTCTGTTGGATTCAAAGAGGATTTGCAGGCAAATGTCCATTCTTTCTGTGGCCAAGGAAATGGAGCCTGATATTATGCTGGGATGCAACGCACTTAGGCCTCTTATCAATTTATATTTGAGAGGGCAACGCTCGACGATTTTTGTGACGACACCAACAATGAGAGCTTGGCACTCGCTTTTGAATTTAAATTTTTGTAATTCGGAAGCTGAAGTAGGCAAAGCTCAAAAATTTTAGGTAGGAAACAGTAAACGTCGTGTTTTTAATTTAATATAATGGACATTACGTTTTTTAGGTTTATTTCAGTGACCATCCTCCTGAAAAGGCTAAAAATAAATCTTCAGAAATTAGCAATCAATCAAGCAACGTTGTCGGATTCGTAGGCGAAAAATTAAAATTTTTAATTAAATAAAATTAAAGTCAGCTAATTAAAGCAAAATTACACATAATTCCAAAAAACGTCGAAAAACCCCGGTTTAAGCGTTCTTATCGATCTTTCGGTTTAAATGCCAATTTCTTTTGGCGCGCCGTTACCAAAGGTGACCTAAGTTCTGGGGGTGCAAGCTTTTTTCAAAAGTAAAAACATGGCCTTAAAAATGGAAGTTTGGCGAAAATACACAATTTTTCAACGTTTCTCATCGAGCACTATCCATTGGCATCAAAAAATTGCGAAAAAAACCAAAAAAACTTTTCGCAAATTGAATTCTGGTGGGGGGTATTTCATTTTCTCTGAGGAGGGGTGCATACCCCCAAACCCCCCACGCCCAGGTGTGGTTAAATCCCAAACATCCAAAACAGATAATTTGACGTTCACGATTTTTTTGCTGGTTTTACGATCAAAATGGTTAAAATAGCATATAAATGATTCTTTCGTGGTAATATCGCATTATAAAAGCATATTTTCAGTCCATTTTGACTGCATTATGTCACTTTTAACACTAAAAAATGCGAAAATTCCTCAATTTTGGGCGTTTTTTGAGTAAAAAGTACTTAAAAAAACTAATCTGGCTCTAAGCACCGAGTGAGGATATGCAGAAAAGACGATTCGAGAAAAAGTAAGAATGCATAAACCATACAGTCCAATAAGTGTGATAAAGAGAGGCAGACACTCGAAGAATTCATAAATCAAATAGTTTATTAGCTCAAAATTCTACACAAATTACATTAAAATAGATTAACAAAAGTAATGTCGACAAAATATCAAAAATACAGCATTGGTGTGCACAATGAGAATTACAATATAGGTACCTATATCAATTAACAAAAATTAGAGCATGTTAAAAAAAGAACAAAAATTCGAACATTTGAACAAAATCTCGGTGAATTCCCTGACTTTTCCCTGTTTTCCAGGTTGCCAAAAAAATTCCCTGACATTCCCAGGTTTTCCAGGTTCTGTGGGAACCCTGATTTTAGCTGATTTCTGGGTCTCTAAGGTCAAAAGTCACCAAGAATCGTCTTGAAACGGCGCCAAGCGCCGAAAAATTTGACAGTTTTCCTTTTGAAATGCAATTTCTGCCATTATAAAGATACATGTATAAAACACACGATTACTCATTTCGGTGTGAAGCACCGGGAATTTTAGCGAATTTTAGACCTTTTTTGCAATTTTTGTCTACCCAAAAATCTTTGTACATGTACAAAGACGGTCCCAAAAAGTCTTTGTACATCGGGAAAACTCTTTGCCAAGTACAAAAACACTGGATGCATACTATAATATGGAACAGTAGCGGTTTTAGTGTGGCAAAAAACAGTTGTTCGACCTTAAGTAGTGTATTTTAGTTAGTTTCTGGGTTTCTGAGGACAAAAATCACTAATAATCGTCTCAAAACGGCGCGGAGCGCAAAAAAATTGGCATAATTCCTTTCTAAATGCAATTTCTGACATTATAAAGATATATAGAACAGAAATATATTCATTTCGGCGCTTCGCGCCGAAAATTTTTGCGAATTTTAAAGCTTTTTTGCAATTTTTGTTTTCCCAAAAATCTTTTTACATGTACAAAGACGGTCCTCGAAAGTCTTTGTACATCAGGAAAAATCTTTGCCGAAAACAAAAAACATGGGTTCGCACTAGTACAAATATACGATCCCCATAAGTCAACGTACATTCTGCGCATGCTAAATTTAGAGGGTACTCTAATATTGTACACCAGCACGTTACGTGCAGTAAACTGGGTTTCTTAACCCTTATTAGTGAAGTTAAGCCAATTTGTGAGTTTCTAGCGATGAAAAATACAAAAGTTACTCAATGAGGCGCGAAGCGCCGGAAAAGTTTGATATTTTTACCGTTTTTAAGTAAAATTTTCGGGCTCTTTTTCGCAGTAAGCTCAAAAATTGTCTCGCAGCACCATTCGTTTTCTCAAAATTTCCCAACAGTACCTGGTTTTCTAAAATTTTAGGTATGGTGATACCCCCTCTCACACCCTATGCCCATGTGTGAAAAAGGAGAGGGGTTTGGGATTTCAACCTCCCGCGGAAATTTTTTCACCCCCCCCCAGAATTGATGATGTTTCAAAAGTTTTCTGAATTTTCCTGAACATCTGTAGTGAAAGTGCCCTGTTTAGGTGTTTTTCGCTATCTATTTGCTCAAAAGTGTCATAGTTTCGGCCCTTCGCGCTATATAATAATGTTTTGACCTATATATTGTTCAATTTAATCAACTTTTTGATTTTTTCGATTTTTTTTGTTTTTATAGGTATGCCAAAAAATGATGTTTTTATTGCGTATCCATCATTTTTGTGTCCAAAAAGGCACTAAAAATATCACCCCTCCAGAATTCCCTTACTGTGCTTGTCTGATTGTGACAGGTACAAATTGTAGAGGGCGAAGTGCATTAGGGTCTGTAGAGATGATAAAGATTAGAAGGTATGTGGAGACGAGATTTCCGTAAATTCAAAAATATAGCCTAAGAAATACGTGCAATAATAAAAATACACAATACCGTTTCGTTCTAATGCATTACATACATAACGTTATACACGTATCACTACTATAATATACTATTTCCATGGTAACAACCGCTGTTGTTTTTTACAAAGATTTCCAGAGAAGTCTTTGTACGAGCGAAAAATTTTTTGTTCATATAATATATAGATATACTAATAAATATACACATTTTTACATACTACTGGTCTGTTATCCGCGACTCGCAAACTTAACGAAGAGTAATACTTCGTCCTTAATTCAGCTGATTATATTAGTTTGGTGCGAAGCGCCGAAATTGTTTGTGAGTTTTTGGTTGAATTTATACATGAAACTCGACTAATAAAGCTAAAATAACATGTGCTACACAATCACAAATAATACAGCGATTGCAATAAGCTAACTGAATCTCGTAATAGGCACCAATTCGCTTGTGAATTCGATGCAACACAAAAATAAAAAAGTTAATTTTATCTTCAAACGACAGAAAATAGTGCAAAGTTGTCAAATAGTTCTTATTTTCTGTATAAAATCTCTATAAAACAGTAGAGATATGTAGATAGATGTAAGAGATGGTTACGTCTGTACAAAGATGCTTTAAATTACACAAAGACAGATTTTCGAGTCTTTAATGCCCGCGCTTGGAGCTAAATAGATTGTAGGTATATTATTTGGCGTTAAGCGCCGAAAATTTTTTGAAATTTTGTCTAAAAACACTCAAAAAAGCGTTAAGCTTACAATTAATTTGCTCCAAAAAGTCTTTGTACGACATACAAAGATGGCTCCAAAAATCTTTGTACGAGCCTCAAAATCTTTGTCTCGTACAAAAAACAGTGGTAACAACATACATATTATTTTAATTTATTCGTTTATTTTAAGTAAATTAAAAATACGTGACTAAGGTGAGAAAGCGCAATCCCATGTAAAAAACTTTTCCCTGAGTTTGTATAGGGTGGCAAAAAAAGGGTACTCAATGTTTTAATAATAACAACTGCTGCAATCGACATGCTAAACTGAAAATGAAAGAACATATAGGGCACCAAAATTGTAAAGTTTCATTGAGTCACCTTTGTTATTCAGATTTTGGTTTACACTTTTGTAAACATAACTTTTTACAAAGTTACGATAAAAAATTTATCAACTATCCCCGGAGAGGGTACACACTCCTAATCATAACTTTCTGCCTAACTCAGAGCAATACAATTTATTTCATTTAATAGGCAAAATCTTTGTTTACAAAACTTTTTACTAATGATCTCCGATTGCTAGAATTCGTCCAGTGCGATTCATTTTTATAAACCCAAATTTTATTGAATACAAGCACAATTAATGTGTAACATGATGAGAAACTCACAAAATTGAACTAAAATGAACAATAAAAATGACAATTCTGGAAATAACAACAGTAAACAATAATGAAAAGCTGCATGCTTTAAGGGCTATTCTAACCGAAAAAATTTATATTGACGACGGCAGATATTACTAATTAACACTTCTAATTACTAACGGTTTCTGCTGTAGACTTACTAAAAAGTGATGTTTACAAAAATGTAAACCAATCATTAAATAACAAAGGTGACTCAATGAAACTTTACAATTTTATTTCCTCATATTTGTGCTCTAAAAACTATTTACTGTTTTGCAATATGTCTAGTGCAGCAATAGTTGTGACGATACGTGCACAGCAAGGGAATTCTAGAGGGGGGGGTGAAATTTTAGAGTGCCATTTTGAGCCTAGAACTAGTGGGTGGGTACTATAAATGATCTTGGGGAGGGAGGTTTTATCCAACCAAGAAAAATTTTTACTCCCCCCCGCAAAAACTTTTTCACTCTCCCCAGAATTGGCGATTTTTTAAAAGTTCCCAAAACTTTTCTAACAATTTGTAGAAAAGATGCTTTTTTAAGCATTTTAGCTATCTATTTGCTCAAAAATGCCAAATTTTTCGACGCTTCGCGTCATTAAACTCATGATTTGACTATATTTTGTTCAATTTATTCCGATTTTTTACGAAATTTTGTATGTTTTTATGCTCTAGAAAGATAGAGCATCGTCAGAAACGCCGAAAAACTATGTTTTTGACGCGTAACCACCATTTTTGGACCAAAAAAGACACTTCTTAATTTCAACCCCCTCCCCAGAATTCGCATGCTGTGCATGTATGGTAGGTACGCGTCAAAAACATCGTTTTCGGCGTTTCTGACGATGCTCTATCTTTCCAGAGCATAAAAACACAAAAAATATCAAAAAAATCAAAAAAGTCGAATAAACTGAACAACATGTAATTAAAACATGAGCAAATGGCGCGAAGTGCCAAAAATTCACACTCTTGAGCAAAAGCTAGCTAAAAACGCTTAAATAAGCACCATTTCTGCGAATTTTCTGGAAATTTTCGGACACTTTTGAAAAATCGCGAATCCTGGAAGGGAGGGTAGTAAGTGAAAATTTCTGGGGGTGTTACCCCTTGATTATGTCTAGTTGTCACTAGAGCAATTTTTTCGGACCACCTTGTACGTACTTTTGGAAATTATTAGATGCTTCATTATCTGCAATATTGTGTTATGGAGTAATAAGATTTTGGAATACGAGGCGACTTTAAGATGATAAATTTACAAATTCTAGTTTCAATGCAAAAAAAGAAGAAGAAAAAGAAATTTTTTGACGGAGCATAGAGTGAAAAAAATCGAAATTGGAAAAAATAGACAACATCCGACAGATAATAAACAAATAAATATCTACATATGTACAACAATTTGGACAAGTCATTGCTGACTTTATGCAAGTCCAACGTTGACAAACCATATCAGCTAAAATAAAACGTTTTATAAGGTTGTTTTCATTTTCTAACTGAAAATCAGTATATATGTAGATACTTTTCTTTACTTTCAGATTGAGACCGTCGTTATATCCCGAATTCAGCCATTATGAATACCATACCTGGGCAATAGCCCATCCCAGTCCGTCCATGGAACAGGCTGATACTAAAGATGGACGAGCTGAAAAGTTCATTTTTAAAGGCTTATTTTGTAAAAAGTGAAAACAGTGAAAAATCAAATGAAATTGTCTTTTTCAACCCATTTTCATCCCAACTAGTGGGACCAGGCCCGCATCCAGGATTTTATTTCGCGGGGGTAGGGCGGAAATTTTGAGGTGAAATATCTCGAGAATCATTAAGAAATGGGCAAAAGATAAAGGCATTTTTAAGCATATCTCAACGAGCTCTATGCGGTGGTTAAAATTTCAAGAAAAATTTTTAAAATTTTTCACTCTATCTTATACTCATCTTACACAACAAATATATACTTTAAATAATCTACACAACAGATTTCTCATCATTCAATCGACGAATAGTTCCCTAACTTCTGTTATTGTAATTAATCTTTGTCATTTACAAAGACAAACAATACAGAAAGTGAATAATTCGGCGCGAGGCACCGAAAAAATTTGACATGTTCTACATGTCTATTTCAAATTTGAGCGGTTTTGGGCGGACTAGAAGACAAAAACTATACATAAACGATAAATCCAGCGCGAAGCGCCGAAGAATTTTGAATTTAGTAGCTCAAAAGTACGCTGAAAACCTGTTTTGGTGGTGTTTTAGACCTATTTCGAGAATTTTCAATTTTTCCCTTTAGGGAACCCTTGTGTTTCAAAAATTATTTTTTATTTACGGGGGGGACGGCCCCCGCCCCTCTAAATACAGCCCTGAGTGGGACTAACCAACCTTTGGAACCCACGGGCTGAAACTTTGGCTATTGCCCAGGTATGATGAGCACATAAGTATAAAAAAATTAAAAAATAAATAAAGGCCATTAAAAATATACATATAGAGCTTCTAAAACGGCTCGCTATGCATTTATTTTAAAATCGAGCGGCAGCGCGTCAATAAAATCAACCTTAAGTTTAAGACAAACAAAAAATATATTTAATGAGCCTAAACTGGACATGTTTAGATAAAAACTTTATCACTTATACATTCAATGAAAACACTAGATAAAAGCATTATGTACCTAAACATGTATGTAGGACAACAGCTTAAAAAAGCTAAAAAGTGACTACAATTTAACAAGGCGTTATTTAATTCTTTTGCTGTGCTGTGTGCACGATACATGGGCAGCAGTCAAATTCTGAAGATTAGATGGGGCAGAATTGCCAAAAATTGCACAAAAAATCAATTCTGGGATCTATAGATTTGGGAGAGTACGTCGGATTCTCGGGGGTCCAGCCAGACCATAGATGAACAGCATGACCGATCTGAGGATGGGGTCAGCTGGTCTAAGGGAGGAGGGTCGAAAATGAGCTTTTTTTAGGATAAAAGGGCCTCAAAAAATGGTATAAACACTAAATTAGCGTCAAGACTGTGTTATTACACAGTTTCAGGCCTATTTGACGCAAATTTGATAAAAATTTTCAATTTGTACCCGTTTTTAACTTCACTTTGCCTCATTTTCTCCACAAAATTTTACATATTTCCATTCTGGGGGTCTACACCCCAACCCCACCTCCCGTGACGTGCACGTCTGATCCAGACCATAGATGCACAGTATGACCGATCTGGGGGTCAACCAGTCTAATTGGAAAATTTGTGGGGAAAATGAGGCAAAATGAAGGCCACAATCAAATTAGAAATGAAAAATTTCATCAAAAGTGCTTAAAATTGACCGGATACTGTGTACCTAATAATGTTGTTTTAACGCTATTTTCGCGCAGTTTTTGATGTCGTTTCGACCGAAAAAGCTCAATTTTTGACCTTCCAGACCAGCTGACCCCCTCCCCAAATCGGCCATGCTGTGCACCTACGGTCAGAACCCCAAACCCCCACGTGCATGTCTGGTCCAGACCCCTAATGTGCAGTGCACTCAATCCAGCCAAAATGTAAACTTCTACGCCAGCAAGCTGAGGCAAAACTTACTGAAAAAATTGCTTTTGAGCGCAAGCGTATAATATCCAGTCAAGCACAGATTGACTCTGACCGATAGTTGCGGCTTCATTTTCCGAAACAGCTCCTTGAGCTTTACTTTTGCGATACGCATGCTGGCCCGTTGCCATTTTTAATCTGAAGGAAAAGTTCGAATACGATATGGTGAGTAATAAAAGTTTAAGTACATGTATACGCAAGCCCTATTTGAGGGGTGAGCGGGGGAAGGCCTAACCGCCCCTCAGTTTTGACCGGAAAAAATCCTTGGAAGGTAAGATAATGCACGGAAAGATGGAAAAATTGGAAATCTTTGTCGTAAAATCTTCAAATTTTCGGCGCTTCGCGCCGGATGTGAGGTAATTTTCATCATTTTGGCCCTAGCACGATGAAAAATGACACTTTTTATAGCCTTCATAATTGAAATTTTTTTTAAAGTTGAATTTTATGATCTTAGTGGATAGATTATGTTGAAAAACGTCAAAAAATGCGCTTTTTGCGATCTATCCCGACGAATTTTCCTAATTATACACCAATTTATATTGGGTCCGCTGCCCCCTTGGTCGAATCCTGGATACGAGCCTGTGTATATGTATCTGGAAGGTTTTTACACAAAACAATGTAATTATAGCATCAAAAAATAATTAAGTACCTATGGAACCATTGCTCCTTTTCTCGAGCGCTTCTAGCAAATAAATATAATTTTTTAGTCGAATGAGGGAATATTTCGTGTCTTTTCTCAACACTGTTCAACTGAGGCATAGACGATGAAGTTGACTTCATGGGCAAACTACGCCCAATTTGTTTCGAATTTAAAGCCGCCGATGGCCGCAGCAATAAAGCTTCTTCATCTTAAGACGAAAGATGAAGTGTGTTAGTGGAAGAAAAATCCGGGACAGAGAGACAAAAAATGCATAATAAAGGGACGCAAGATTTTTAAGAAAATGCATGAGTGAATAGCAGATCTAAGTCAAATCTACATTGCACCAGGGGCGACTTTGAGTGGGGGGGGGCGCCGCCCCGCCCTGCTCCCATTGGCCCAATATAGTTGGCGAAATAAAGAATGGATATATAATTTGTATAATCATTTTTAGCCATCGGTGATCATAATTTTCAATTTTTCCACGCGCTTCGCGTCGAATCATGCCTATGTATTGATAGCCATTATTTAGGTGTCAGACGCTTTTTTGCACAACAAGCCTAAAATGTTTAGAAGAATTTAATTTAAAAATTAAAAAGGAAGTATCGAAATATTCCTGATATTATTGAAATTCACTTCTAGGTAATATCCTACCATAAGAAACGGTACATACATATGCATGTAATTTTTTGCATTTTCTAACCTTATTCTGTATGTATTTAATATGTTGATAACGAATGCAACGCAAATTTCGCTCAGCGATTTACTTTTTACTAAATCTGCAAATTAATATATATGTAAATTTATGTATAATCAAATAACGTTAGTTTGACCTACATACGAGCACATATGCAGCTGCATGTCGACCAAAGCAGCAGTAATGTCAAAGTAAATGTTCCGAAATTTTATAAACTGTCATAAGCCATGTTCCGAAATTTATAAACTGTCTCAAGCCTATGCCTAAAAATAATAAAATACGAATAAGCTGAAGCCACATCACTTCCTCGATATTCTTAAGCATACATGTATGCAAGAGCAGGGGATGGGAAAAGATCCCCACACAAAGTCGGTCGTCCCCTCATCCCTGAGAAGCCAGAAAAATTTTGGTACCCCATTTTTTAGAAAAAAAATCAATTTTTTTGGCCGTTTTTATGCGTTCTTAACCATCTATACCCCCTTCCCCTTAAAATGGCCAGAAACTCCCAAAGGTTTTCGAGTCGTCAGATACTTGAGATAATTTTTCGCACCATTCGACGACTTAATGTGTCGCGGTAAAATTAGAATAAACAAACCCGCTTTAACCAATTTCTGAGAAAAAACTATATAAGGCACTCTAGCCAGCGAATGACCAGGCCCAAAATTTGGCCGGGACCGGGCTCTAGAGGCTGGGATCGGGCTTCAATATATGTTATACTATGTAGGTACATGTATGCGCGTGTACGTCATATGTTTAGTGTGTATGTATGTGTGTGTGTGTGTGTGTGTGTGTGCGTGTGTGTGTGTGTGTGTGTGTGTGTGTGTGTGTGTGTGTGTGTGTGTGTGTGTGTGTGTGTGTGTGTGTGTGTGGGTGCGTGCGTGTGTGTGTATGTGTGTGTGTGTGTGTGTGTGTGTGTGTGTGTGTGTGTGTGTGTGTGTGTGTGTGTGTGTGTGTGTGTGTGTGTGTGTGTGTGTGTGTGTGTGCGTGTGCAGGGGCGTAACCAGGATTTTATTTCGGGAGGGGCCCAAAATTTTTGAAGTCCTATATCTCGGGAACCGTTAGGAGATACGCGAAAATAATGGCATTTTTGAGCGTTTCTCGACGAGATCTATATAATGGTGAAGTAAAAAATGTTAAAAAAATTCAAAATTTTTCTTGCTTTATTTCGAATTTGGATGTAAAAAATCTATCTTTTAACCTATCGGTATGACTAATTTCTCAATATCAAATTAAAGCTTGACTCCAAAACATTTCGAAATTCTTTTCTTTGAATTTAATTTTGCAGTTTTGTTAAGAAAACTAATTCAGAAAATTATAAATCGGCGCGAAGCGCCGAAAATTTTTGACAAATACGCTATTTTAAAGTAAAATCTGGGCTTCTAAGGTAAGAAAAAACAGAACATAAGAAATCCGGCGATTTTTGACAAATTCGTTATTTTTAAGTAAAATCTGGGCGTCTAAGGTAAGAAAAAAGACAGAACATAAGAAATCCAGCGCGAAGCGCCGAAAAATTTTGACAAATTTGCTATTTTTAAGTAAAATCTAGTCTTCTGAGGTAAAAAAACATAGAAGATAAGAAATCCGGCGCGAAGCGCCAAAATTTTTGACAAAGTCGCTATTTTTAAGTAAAATCTAGTCTTCTAGGGTAAAAAAAACATAAAAGATAAGAAATCCGGCGCGAAGCGCCGATAATCTTTGACAAATTCGTTATTTTTAAGTAAAATCTGGGGTTTTAAAGTAAGAAAAAAGATAGAACATAAGAAATCCAGCGCGAAGCGCCGAAAATTTTTGACAAATTCGTTATTTTTAAGTGAAATCTGGGCTTCTAAGGTAAGAAAAAAGATAGAACATAAGAAATCCAGCGCGAAGCGCCTAAAATTTTGACAAATTCGCTATTTTTAAGTAAAATCTAGTCTTCTAAGGTAAAAAAACATAGAAGATAAGAAATCCGGCGCGAAGCGCCGATAATCTTCGACAAATTCGTTATTTTTAAGTAAAACCTGGGGTTCTAAAGTAAGAAAAAAGATAGAACATAAGAAATCCAGCGCGAAGCGCCGAAAATTTTTGACAAATTCGTTATTTTTAAGTAAAATCTGAGCTTCTAAGGTAAGAAAAAACATCGAACATGAGAAATCCGGCGCGAGTTTAGAAGCTAAAAAGTGTGCTAAAAACGCATTATGGCTGTACACAATCCGTTTCCATTTCATTTGAAGAAAAAAGCAAAGGGTCCCCCCTTTTGCTTTTAAAAAATTATTTTTTCATTTCGGGGGGGGGGGCCGGGCCCCCACCCGCCCCCCCCACCTGGTTACGCCCCGGTGTGTGTAATATATATCTGTATTTACAATGTACATATCTACACATCTACCAGCCCACTTATTGACTACAGATTTTAATAGCGAAATAGTATAAATAAGATCCCATTATAATTAAAATAGTTTTAAATACTTTCTAATTGGTAGTAATAAGATCACATTATAATTAGAACAGTTTTATATACTATATAATAAGCAGTCTAATAGAAAAGAAAAATGCGTCATTATTGACATAAAAAGGGGTCTAGGGAAAAGTTACTTATGGATGCCTATGAAAGTTGTAAGAATCTACTAAAAATAAGACTTCTGCTAAAAACGCAAAAAAATTGAAGTATATTCTGCGGCCTGCAGAACGGAGTTGATTCTCCGACGTAAAAATAAGTAACATGAACAGCCTATTCCAAGAAAAGTGGAGATCACTAAACAAAAAACGACATAATGTTCATTCTTACGATAGCATGCCACGCACTGCGGTGGGACAGCAATTAACAAGATCGTGTGCTTGTCATAATTCATTTTTGAAGCCATTGACAATTAAGTAAATACTGATTATATATTAAAAGAGAAATTTTATTCAAATAAGATACTGAATCGGTTATTAAAACACATCAAAGCTTGCCCATAATCTCTTTCTCTGAGTCATTGATCAATGTTCAGCGAAGGCATGCCATTTTCAGAAGCCGCAGAATCCAGAATCTACTTCAGTTTTTTTGCGTTTTTTAGCGGAAGCATTGTTTTTAGTAGATTCATAAAACCTTCACAGGCATACATAGGTAACTTTTCCCTAGTCCTCTCCTTTCATGTCCTTAATGATGCGTAATTCCAAGTATATTCGTCCATTTTGTTCCATCATAGAATTTTTCTTTGCTAGCGCCCACTATTAATTGGCTTGATTTGTTTAAATCACTTAGTAAACACATACGGTAACATTCCACAATAATGACGGCAGTCAAAGAACGCGATAAAACCGTATTATTCTGAGCATCAGCATTATTTTTTTGAGCAAGAGCACCTCGCCTAATTTAAACAGATCAAATATTTTCAGCATAAACTTTACGCAACTACTGGGTGTAGACAACATTTACACTCAGATTCGTAATCCTGACGGTATGTATATGGAAAATTCTGAAAAAATTAAGCTTTTGCAACGCTCTGGAACTGAAGCTAATTGTAAGTGTACACTTTACACAAGCTACTAAGTTTAAAGAAAACACATAGTCAGATTCGTAATCCTGACCTACGGAACATATTTTAAAAAATACACGTTTTGCGACGCTCTGGAAGTAAAGTAAATTCTTAGTGTAAACTAACTTTCGACATCGACAATAAATGAATGGTGTAAACTTTACACAACTGCTGGGTGTAGAGAAAACTAACAGTCAGACTCGTAATTCTGACGTTATATAGAACATTTAAGGAAAAATTAAGCATACGAAATGCTCTAGAACTAAACTTATTGTTCAGTGTAAATTTTACACAACCACCGAATGCAAAAAAAATTTAGTCGGTTTCTTACTTCTAATTTTACTCTGATATTACGAACAATATTTATGAAAAAATTAATACTCCACAATGGTATAAAGACAAATAAATGTTAAATGTATACTACTTCACACCACTGTTGAGTGTAAACAAACGCGTCCGACTGACGTATGACGTTTGATCCCTAGTATATTTTTAGACTTGTCATCATGTCCAGACTCATAAGCGGGGAATATGGTAGAAAAAACAAGACAGAAACACGTTAACACCCCTGATTTTTGACTTAGATTTCCATAAAAAGTAAAATAGTAAATAAACACAATTTGCTGTGACGTGTACCCCCTAAAGAGTACTTTATTTTTATTCTTTTAGACTGATCCCGACTTCTAAACAGAAAAAGTGGCGAACAAAAAAGGATCAAAAACGCATTTTTCCACCATCTACAACATAGTAAACTTTAAAAATCTGAACCTAACTCCCCATTAAGTGTAAAGAAATTTGGTTTGGGCCAGCTTGTAGCCTTTGAATTGTAGTACTGTGTAAGGAAAACTTCTGTTCCGCAAAATATTTGACACATTTACAAATCTAAAAATAGAAAAAATGTGTTTTTTCGCCCAATGCTACACCCCTTATTTCGAACTTTACACCTCCATAAGTAAGTCAATATTGAGTTCCTTCGAACGCAATTTGCTGCGACGTGTAGCCCTTGGAATGTACTTTAATATTATTCGTTTTGTTTCGACTTATAACCGGAGAAGTTGGCGGAGAAATCTCAGACAAAACCTATCTTTTATATCAAGAACTAACTTGAAATTCCTGGATCTAACTCCATTTTGAGTTTAAAAAGTTTGCTGGTAAGCCGAAAGTAGCCGTTGAGTCGTAGTACATTTCTACTGTAACAAATTTCTTGGAACTCATAACCGGAGTTGTTGGTAGACAAAAAACAGGCCAGAATGTGTCTTATCACCCTTATATTCTCAACACTCTTTACATTGCCACTCTGGAAATGTCACTTTTCGAAAAAATTAAAAAGTGTCATCGAGTTTAATCAATTGTCTACATTTAAAAAAAAACCAGACTTAACAGAATGCAAAACCGCTTCTTACACACTGGGTATTGATTTGAAAAAACAAACAAAAGACGGGCAGCGAATTTTTTCATCCTCTTAAAAAAGACCACACAACACAGAAGTGTCCCAGTGTTGTTGTAGGGGTAGACATATGTTGGGGTACCCAAGTATATTAAAGGTACGCGCTAACGCGCTATCTATGATAGAAAAATCGTTCTAAGCAGCTTGAAGTACAACTGACTTTTCATGTTGCTGCAAAAAATTGTTTTTTTACCAATTGTCTGCGACGTTTTTGGTGCATTATCAAACTGTTAAAGCTACTTTTCTTAATCGTAAAAGACGATACTATTTTTATTAGCAAGTCTTTTTTAACAATAAAGTAGGTCTTTCTATACTAGGCTGTGCTATGAATAACTTTCATTCATTTACTACAAGGCTTAATGTGAATATTAAGCTTTTTTAATTTTCAATTTGCATCTCATTTTCTTTTTGAAAGCAGATTGAACTTATTGTGAATCTACTCAATCAAAGTCTGATGCAGAAGCATAAGAACTTTAGTGAATTTTTCGCTGCTAAAACTGCCTCGTGACTCACAAAAATGTCCAGCGATTGCCAACACGTTGAAAATTCACAAAAAAGCCTAATTTTTGATTAAAATAGTCAGTTTTATTCCTCAAATATTTTTATGTTTACTGTATTACATTCCTTATAAGTCAGAGAAAGTAGAAGCTTTAGATAGAGTACAGAAAAGCGATGAGGCTGATTGATACATGTTCAATAAAGATCGGTGAGATCTGAGAATAAATGAAACTTTTGTATTATTCAAACTGCTTGCATGAAGCTAGTTGGCAGTTTCTTCAACATATTACACCAAATGTCAATTTTTTCGAATTTCGGCTGAAGATGCAAAGATGTGTTTAAGCTTTTAAGTTTGTCGCTAAACCTTTGTAAAGGGGGAAAAAGTGATGTCACGGATCTTTCTAGACTTTGAACTTCACACCCTTAGTCTCATTCAAACAGCTTACTACTCTGTTTTTTACTATCATTTTTCCTTAATTAATTTCATTTCATTCTTAAAGTTAAGATTTAAGGAAAATGATCAAACAGGCGCTGTTTTTTTCGGATTTTTCTGTGATAATGACTCTATAATTGCTGAAATATGCAACAAACCTTTTTTCGAAAAAGTTTTTCAGTCGAGTAATTCTCTGAAAATGCTGGAATAATTGCTTTAATGTAACAGAAGTACTTTCCTGGAATAATTTTTGTCCAGAATGTAATCCTTGTTGAGGATTCCATTTAGATATAAAAATCCCAGCCGGAATAGCACGCCCAGTCGTTCCTTGACTTTTGCCCACAAGGCCAAATTTCTTTTGTTCTGGAACAAGAGTATTATCTACATAGGTATATATGTGCCGTTATAAGGCATTTCACGACCCTTTCCGTGTAGAGTAAAAGAGATGATTAAATAAGAAAAAATATGCTAAATTAGCATACCTAGTTCGTTTTCGCTGCTGGATGTAGGGGGATCAGAAGAATCTGTTTCGGCTTTGGCTTGTTCAGATTTCTCGGACGAAGGATATAAATAAATGCAAATGGGATATTTCCTCGAAAACCATCGGCGTCTGGCCAAACGTTTCGGCCTAAGCACAACGCGTGCTCCTGTAAAAAATTTTACCTCACTTAGACCTCGCACTAAAATACTTATGTAAAAAATTAAGAGGAAAATTTTTGCTGATTCTAGTCATTTTCCATCCGTTAACCCATACATGTAAAGGCTCAAAATTTTGGGAGGGGGTCCTCGGGCATTTCTAGTAGAGGGGAGGGGTAAACGACCTCCAAATTTTGGCCAAAAACGATCAATAACACATAAAAACGGTCAAAAAATTCAATATTTTCTAAAAATGGGAGAGCGGAGGGTCAAAAATTTTCTGGCTTTTGGAGGATGGGGGTGACAGCTAACTTTGGGTGGAGGAATCCCTCCATCCCCCTCTAACACGTCTGCGTTTAAATGACCTAGAACGATGTTCAAGCCAATCAGTTTATCAGCATTTTTTCTAATTGTTCTTAACTCTATTTCTAGAACTTTGTTTAGCCTCATTACAGCTCCATCTACATCGTTTTTAATGCTTTAGCTATATGAGGAATTATATAGTAGTGAGAAATGGACATTTTTTTTGCATAGACACAGCGATATTGGAAAACTTAATAATGAAAAAACAGGGTTCTACTGAAAGGCTTAGCGTTCTATTTCTTCTCAAATTTTTATTAGCATCTCCTGGTAGTCTTTAATACAACAAAACTAGACTTTTCTTCTTTTTGCATGGATGTCCACCAGGTGCCTATGTTCATGTATTATAGTAGTTTTTAATCGAAACTCTTCAAAAAATGATTTTCGTGAAAAATCACACACATATTTAGAAAGATCATGAAAAATTGCACAAAATGATAGTAATAATTGCGAGATCATCTAAAACAGGTATAGTTTAGACTAAAACGCCCTCCTGTCATGACAAAAGTCCACTGTAAAAACATCAAGGTAAACGAAGAATTGAATGCTTGAAAAGTTCAAAAGGTTTCAATGATATTTATTTCGAAATGCATGCATTATTTAAAAAGTACACTATTCTTCTCCCATTATCCTTTCTGATACGCGTGCTTGTCTGCAATAATCGAAACACGCGAAAAAGTTTTCGTATCGAAAAAATTTGCCATGAAACAACAGATTAGTGTAAAATTGTGAATGGACATTTTCCAAATAACAGCCCATAATTTGAGCTTTCCATCTGAATGAGATAGCGGACTTCTTTCCACATATACATATATATATTCTTATCATTGATTAAAAAGTATGTTCGAGTTTATCTGCACGATGGGTAGGTACACATAGTGAGTAATGGTCTAAGTTTTCATTTAAAGAATTCATGATTTTAATTTTTAATTAAATACAATTAAACCGTTGACAGATTACTGAGAATTTACTTCTGATTAAAGCCGGCAGTGATAGATTCCCACATTATCTAGAGCATCCGTCATTTTTTATGTTTATTTCAACTTCTTGATGAATAATAACGTAATTATTCGAAACTCGCGTTTTCTATTTTTCTATCGAAACGGGATGGTAATAAATTGTTTGTGATTTTATGAAGTTAAATAAGCGTTGCCACAGGAGTGATCCCCCACCAAAAGTCGGCCGTCCTCCATCCTAAAAGCCAGAATATTTTTAACCTTCCGCGATGCTTGAAAAAAATTGAATTTTTGGGCGTTTTTAGGCGTTTTGTCCAAAAATTGAGGGAGGTCATCTACCCCCCACCCCCAAATGGCCGAACCCCCTCCCAGAATTTCGATCCGTTATATGTACGAATTCAAGTATGTACATAAACATATTAAATTTTCGAGCGATTAACTGTCTTCAATTATTTCGTATTTCTGATGTTACAGGTGATTCCACCGACCTTATCGTAATTTGTTTTCATGCAAGTTTAAGTACAAATATTCATGAGGAATAAAGACAACGATTTAAGCATTAAAATTTGACATTAAATAACAAAATTATCAACTCACCCCACTGTTTTTTTGTATTCGGCAAAGATTTTTCCCAATTTACAAAGACTTTTCGGGACCGTCTTTGTACATGTACAAAGATTTTTGGGAAGACAAAAATTGCAAAAAGTCTGAAATTCGCACGCGTCGAAATGAGTAATTGTGTGTTCTATGCACGGTTTTTTGTAGTTCGGCAAAGATTTTTCCTGATGTACAAAGACTTCGGGACCGTCTTTGTACATGTACAAAGATTTTTGGGGAGACAAAAATTGAAAAAAGGTCTAAAATTTGAAAAATTTCGGCGCTTCGCGCCGAAATGAGTAATTGTGTGTTCTATATATCTTTGTAATGCCAGAAATTGCATTTGAAAAGGAAAAATGTCAAATTTTTCGGCGCTTCGCGCCATTTTAAGACGATTCTTAGTGATTTTCGCCTTTAGAGACCCAAAAATTAGCTAAAATACACTACCAAAAGTCGAACAACTCTGTTTTTACAACACTAAAATCGCTACTGTACCATATTTAAGTACCCGCAAATTTGTGTGTACAAAATGTACAAAGACTTTTGAGGACCATCTTTGTACATGTACAAAGGGACCTTGTACAAAAAAAGACACTGACTTCATCCCCAAGGAAACTCGGTTTACGCCCCTCCCAAAACACCATATGCATGTTGTATGCTTCAAATGACAATCGCATCTATTCATTAAACTTGCCTGCTATATTATACATTTCTTGATCGACGAAGACCGACTCGAACTTGGGTTCGTTCCAGAAGCTATGCTTAATTGTATTGACTTTTGGTAAGGAAAGGCGCAGAACGTCAGAATCTAGTCTGACAAATACTGATCGAGTATGGGAAAGACTGTTGGTAGATGGCTTGTATTTATGTCGAATATAATTCATCCAGCCCTACAATTACACAGATGTGTACACAGTACACACTATGAATAGAATAGAAAAATTATTTATTGATGCTAGAATTTAGGTGAGCAATTTTTCTAAATAAAAATTCCCCAACACCAAAAAAGAATGAGTAATTATGTAGCTAGCATTCTTGATTCTCATAAATTAAAGACACAGCTTTTTGAATTAAGTCGAAATTTTCAAAACATTTGCCTAGCTTCTTCTGTTATCCATTAAATTTGCAAAACTAGTACGTACATAGTAGGTTTTAAAAAGAAATTCTTCTGTTATCTGTAAAAATAACAAAACTCGAACGTAGTACATATAAAAGGAAATTACAAAAGGTAAATCGAGTAGAAGAAAGAAAAAAAGCGCTTGTATTTATATGCCAAAATATAAATATTTATGTAAAGAGGACTAACAAAGCGCATCAATAGACGCAGAGTCCTATACACTAATCTATTATTGTCCCATTACATAATTTAAATAAACATAATTGGAAAAAAGTAAAAGCAGGAGCGATTCACAACAAACTAAGGAGTAAAAACTTAATTAGAACTGTCTGTTCAAATGCACAGCGAAATTATCAGAATTAGACTGCATTCTGTAACACAATTCACATCTTGCGTACAAAAACAGCAGACAAATTTTATTGCACTAAAAATGTACGAGACAAGAGCTTCCGGTGCATTCAGATCGTTACGTTAATCCATTTCAGCTAGTTTTTAGTCGAATAAAGAATGAATAATTAAGAATTAAAGATCCTCAAATACTCAAATATGTTTTCATTTTTTAAACTTTAATCAAGTCCCGTGCGAATACCTTAAATTTGCAAACAAGTTCGCAAATTTCCAATCAAATTTGAAAATTATTACAATCACGATAAAAAATCATTCTATCATTCGAACAGAAAATTAAATTGAGTTTACTGATTAGCGAAACCAAGACCATTAATACGTTGTGGTGAGTCACATGCTATTTAACTGTAATTCTTATAAATAAGATACCCTGTAGACAACATTCTGCGCCCCTGATTCTGCATCGGCAAGCAATTTATCAACGACCTTCTTTTCTTGTTCTTCCATTGTGGAACATTCTTTTTGGTCAATAGGAAAGTAGATATTAATTAAATAATTCAAGGCGACAAATGTTGCATAGACACCTAAAATTAAAGCATGCATTCCATTAAAACAACGTTATTGGCCGTCTTTTCATAAATTACAACAATGGAAACTACTTTCATCGCAAATTTTCATCTTATTGAAAAACTGTTGCGAAATACAGATTTGTATGCGAATTATTAAATGAAAAGAATGGTGCTATAACGTGCAGAAATAACAGGCAATATGTGGAAATGGATTCACTCGAAAATATCGAGTAATCAAAATGTGTTGTTGTTTTGCGCAAGTTTGGATAAGCAAAACCGTCTCTTATCGATCATGCGCATCAGTAATGTCTTCTCGAATGCATGCATACATGATCTTGGATAGGGGGGTGGGGTTTCAACCCCAAGAAAATTTTAACCCCCCAGAATTCGCGATTTTTCAGAAAAATTCCAAAAATTTCACAGAAAAGATTCTGTTTTAAGCGTTTTGGTCATCTGTTAGCTCATGTTTTAATTATATTTCTTGAATTTATTCGAATTTTTGATTTTTTTCAAATCTTTTTGTTGTTTGAAAAAAAACGATGTTTTTACCGCGAATCTACTTTTTTAAGCAAAAAAAAGCCACTTTAAAATTTTACTTTTTCATAATTCCCATACTGTGCATGTCTGATTGCATGTAAGCATAAAACTAACAACTTCAAATTTTCGGTCGAGTCTAACTGGCCATCGAAGACCCAGCCGGCTTATTAATCTGTGCTTACGAAAACAAAAAATCTCGTAGAGCTTTAAAAAACAAACGTTGTCATCGATTCCGAGAGTCGAAAATATCATTCCTCAGAGTTATAGTCGAATTCGAGCGAAGATCTCGAAAAAATTGACGAAAAAAATTACAGGCCCTAAAATCAATATTTCATTACAGTTCTTAGAAAAACTTGCCTTACCGCTTAACCCTCCTACGGCCAACATAAAAAAATCGTCTCTAGGCCAACACAGTGAACTTCGTTCACCGGATGGGAATTCATATTGTGAGATCTACAGTAAATGTACAAAACACTGAATCAGTAAGTAACCTACTTTTTAACATTGCAATTTTTGAACTTGTATCGAGAAATGCTAAAAATTTACACACAAGTACGTTTTTATTGTGGTTTTTTTGCAAAGAAATGTGTAGATAGGGGTAGATAGCAGATAGAAATAATTTTACTTCATGAATCGCGCCTTTGGTTCCAAAATCTACTAAAA
Source organism: Mermis nigrescens (assembly GCA_036768485.1). Classification (NCBI taxonomy): domain Eukaryota; kingdom Metazoa; phylum Nematoda; class Enoplea; order Mermithida; family Mermithidae; genus Mermis; species Mermis nigrescens. The sequence continues at coordinate 11,692,610 of JAVLUZ010000145.1, read as the reverse complement.
AGCATGCCCGGTGAACGGAGTTCACCGTGTTGGCTACTAAAATGGTTAATCCGCTCACATACATCTTGTAGAGATCTCGTCAAATACAGTAATGGTAGTTAGTGAGAATTCAGTGTCAGCAGAATTCATTATTCATTCAAAGACGGCCAAATTTAATTTCTTTTCTAGGCATCAGTGTCTTACACATTTTTCCAATTAATGAGTCAATTACCGATTGCCGAATTCACCGCATTAAAATAACTCCAATGGGTCTATTTAAACAAGCATCAACATACCCCAAAGAAATCCGAGAAAAAAACCAGGCGAATAAAAAGAAGCGGCGATTAATAGGATTAAAATCGCATATGACCAATACATGGAAAAAAGAGCTAATATTGTGTACAGAATCTTCAGGCACCAGTCGGCAACTGAAAGATTAATATCCTGAGGCGGAGGAGGAGGTGTAGGAGGCAAAGGCGGCGAACTTGCATTGCTAGCGCTAAAAAGCAAGAATAAACATGATCTAGAACGGATCAGAATGAAATGAATAAGATGGAGCCTCAGCGCAATTTTAAGTTTTTATTATTTACATAATTATGCATTTGATTTATTTATATAATTCTATTTCATTCTTATTCATGTTCATGTATAAACAACATAAAAAGACATCTACGAATTTTGACTTCTAAATACTAAGACTTTGACGTACTATTAGAAGGCTGGAAAAGACTTCCGAAAAATTTTAGTTTCAATAGATAGAGACATACGCTTAAGCGTCCAAAAGTTAGGCACTGTCGAGCACTTTAAGGCAAAATAATATATTCTCAGACGATATCGAAGTAAAAATAGCCAAAACGCAACTTACTAAAGTAAAAATCCTGGATTTTACTCCTCTCTGACCTCAAGATCGCGATTTTACCCCTCTTTGGCCGACCTAACCTTGTGCATCTATGGATAGAGCTGGCCGTAAACGTCAAAAATACATTTTATTTCTAATATCTCCAAATATATCCCAAGTAAGTGGCTCACCCACTTTGAGACGCCCTAACCAACTCACTTACAAAAGTCCTGCGTAGGCCGCTGTACCATAAATTTAACGACTCGAACTTTGGGAGGACTCCTCGGTCATTTTAAAGGGAGGAAGAAAGGTAGATGACCTACAATTTTTGGCCAAAAATAGCAAAAAAATTAATAAAAATTGCCGAAAAAACGCAAGATTTCGCCAAAAATCGAGGGGCAGGGTCAAAACCTTCTGACTCTGAGGAAATGAGTAGGAAGACGACTGACATTAGGTAGGGGAAGGTGACCCTCGATCCCAAATTACATGTATGCCTTGTACACATGTCATATATTACATATAGTAGTTCTGTTGCAAAGGAGAAAGCGACGACTGCTTCGGAGCTACCAGACGAGCCTCTGGTGCCGGTAGTTTAAACGAACTTTCAAACGACGCAGTCTTCATCGTAGGAGCACTTTTAGGTGTGGTATTTTGGTCACTTTCCCCATTATCCTTGCATCCTATACTCATTGCTAAGTCTTGTTTAATATTCAAAGTATTTAAGAGTGAATTTGACGCAGTTCGAAAATCGAGATCATTGTTCGCCGCGAATTTCACGTTAGAATTAGGTGACACCGCTGGCACAAGAGATTCATTAGTATGACTATAGACGCATGTTTGGCCCACATCAAAGCTTAAATCGAATCCAGTGATTTAATAAAGACAAACAATAGAAAAAATTAAAAACATACTTCAGAAATCAGAAGAATGTTCTGAAGAGACAAAATAGAAAGTATAATGACGAAGTATGTACTTAGGTAGCTGCAAGCCAGTAAATTACTTTATCAAGTAGCAGAACAGTTTGAAATAATTTCTCCATCTGAATAATTTATAATTTGCATAAGACGGTGCGATAAGCAGTTGATAAAAGCAAAGCTATAATAGACCTCTGAATTGAACGAAAAATTAGTAGTTTACTCGAAAACTTGACCAGAAAGCATTAAAATAAAAGCACTAGACGATAATCGTGAATAAGGTCACCTTGAGCAAATTTACCATACACTGACTCAATAACAGTTTTTCGCATTCAGCCAAACACTCTTCTTTCAGTAACATAGATGAATAAGGTAGGGGTGGCCAGATATGATGTATTTTTATCTATGTAAGCATCTCAAAATGCCATTTTTGACGTCAAAAGAGATATGAATTCATTTCAAAAACACGTTTCGTCAAAAAATGCATATAAATATCCACTTTGTTTTATATGGATAATTTACTACTACAATTTACAATAAAGTACGAATATGGAAAAACGAATAGTTTCACATTAATCCATTAATCTGAATTAGTTAATTGGAAATTCTGTTTACTTAGCTGCATTTTGTCACAAGTTTCCCCACAATCGCTTGACAAGGTCAGGGTCGTCAGAGAGAGGAGGGGGGGTAAAATTCCAGAAATCATGACCAGTAAATTTTGTCTTCACATATTTTTGCTAGTAAAAGGATGAAAATGGTCAAAATAGCCTACATCAAAACTTTTGATTAGGTAACATCGCGTTCTCAGTCTATTTCAACTGCATTACAGCACTACTAAAGGATGGTAAAATTTTACCTCGAGATATACTTAGAATCTTCTGAATTCACAATTTCGAATTTTGGCACGACTGGACCTTTCTTAATCTTCCTCTTCTTCAGAAAATTTTTCGTATCTGTTGCCAACGTGGACAAGAACTTTGACGAATTCAACTTGTCAACGAGAGAATGCGTATCCGACGGAGACGAATTCTTCAGACGCAGGTAGTCAAGCGTTGAACTGTCGCTACTTATGTCATCCGATTCAAAGCCAGTCGTACCGTCCGAATGGTTGTTAGTTTCGTTGCTTTGTCTTCCTTTCTTACTATTAAAAATAGGTGCGAAATCAGAGGGAGGCCAAAACTCAGGGAAAGTCGCCATGGATGTGCTAGCTAGATTCAAATTAGCATTTTCTGAAAGTGCGCAATCTTGTATTTTACAAACAAACTCGTGATCTGAGTCGTTTACAACTTCCTTTGCGATTTCTATGCGGTTAGTCCCGGTTTCTGCTTCATTATTCAATTTTAATTCGATTGGCTGGTCTTTTTCGACGGCGGATTCCTGCAAATCGCGCATGCGCACCGATCCACCAGTAAGATGAACGGGCATCGTGCGACACAGTAGTCGTAATTATGAGCGCATTATTAGGGAAATCTAACTTTTTCGTTACATTCGCATCAAAATGTCCTGGATTACAGAAAAATAAAATTAAGATTTTGGCTAGGGATCGACCGGAGGTCCATTTTTCCTCCGGGCCGGAGCCGGAGCTCCGGCCATCGTCGCCTCCGGCCACCTCGGCTCCGGCCGGAGCCGGAAGTGAGCTCAGAATTTTCAGTGAACTAGAATTTTCACAAGCCGTAAATATAATTCATATGATGTACAGTATATAGGTTTGTATAAATACATTGCTCATGGATAAGTAAAAGATCTGTAGAAGTGAATGTTTATTGTCTATCCATGCATTTATATGTACTAAAATATTGCGACCATATTAATTAAATTAGTTGTTATTTTGTCACTCGAAGAGATTTATATCCATTTGTGCGCTGAATTAACGCGGACTCGGTTCGCTTTGCAATCTAAAATATTCTCGTTCATTATTAAGCAAAATATATGATATAATATTTCGCAATGGTGCATTCAAATGCCACATTAGTGTTCACATCCACAGCTTCACTTATTAAACCTGTGTTTGTACAAATTCACAAAATAGGCAATCTGAGTGCTAAGCTTCAAAAGAAAAGAAGAGCGTTAAAGCATTGAATGATTCGGTCCAAAAATCTCCGGCCTCCGGCCCCTTTTTGGACCTCCGGCCGCCGGAGGCCGGAGGAACAAAAAATGGCCGGAGGAGCCGGAAGCCGGAGCTCGGTCGATCCTAATTTTGGCACATAAGGAAATTAGGGATGTCCAGGGCATGCTTTAGCCTGGACCGAGGCTTATGCCCCGGCACCAGGGCCAAGGCACGATGTTATGCATACTAATGTATGCTGACCCTATAAGTGCACACTTAAAATTATTTAAGGTACTTTTTTACATTAGTACTTAATCATATAACTGTGAAAAGGGGATTAATTTCAGGTTTCTAACCGTATAATGCCTTTAAATTAAAAGCCGAAGAAGTTATAAAAGGGTTTGAAAAATATCAATGATGCACGTGATACTGAATTAGTCCAATTAAATGACAATTATTAGCGGAGCGGTAAATCATAGATGTGCAACTGTCGTCAGATTTTCAAAACTTAATGACTGATTTCCGAGGAGGTTAAGAATTGCGAGGTAATTTTAAAGTTCGAAATAGAATACCCAAATCTTTTAGGATCTAAGTTCTCAATTAATAAAATAATGTCAGTTTTTAGGAAAAATAGGAATTTTTTGTGATGCTATATAAATGTACGTGCTCATTTTATTCAAGGTAAAGATTAATTTTTCCGCTGTAGAGCCAAACAAAGTATATAAGCATTTCAGTTCAAAGCATGTATTTTTATGTCTAACACAATCATTTTTGTTACAATTTCCACTTTAAAAGTTCATTAATTTTCAATAAAAAAACTGTAATTTATCTATTGATTATATACATTGCAGTTCTCGGATTTAAGACTCCCGGTTCCACATTTTCTATTCCTAATTAGTCGTGTCTTCAAGCTGTACTAAGCCATAAAAATCATGGATGTACAAATTTTAAACATCTTCTTCCTGCCAAGATTGCGACTGATGCGATGAATATTCCCGACAGCACAAGCTTGATTTTCAAGAAATTCCTTTGAAATTGTAAACTGCAAAACAATATTTATAAATGATTTTAGGTCAGGACACCAAGAACTGAGATCACAGCATCGAATCTCGCTTCCTTCTTAAGCTAGTCCTTAAATTAATTTTATGCATTCCGTCTGTTCAGAAACAGATCATCGAATTTCATTTATAAGATTTGACAGAATAGAAACAAATTATTCGTCATGCGATTTAGGCTATTTATTCCGGAATGAACTAAAAACTAATAAATAAATCATAAATGTAGCAATGATATAATAATAGTAATATTAATAATAAATATTAATAGATTTATCAATAACTAATTTAAAAGTAAAGCGAATACGCTGGAGTTAAATTGTTTAAGCTGAGTCCAAAGCAACATTTGAGCTATAGAAACAATTTAACGATCAAATTTTGCCATCTGAATTCGTTATTATTCTGAAATATACCATTCATTTGATTCCTCATAATTTCCAAGATTGGTTTTGAAAAAAATCTAAGAGTTTTGCAATTAATTACAAATGTTTCAGTCCCGGCACGGGAGCTTGGGACATCCCTAATGGAAATGAATGCAACTGAGCAACTACCAAAAATACGGACAGCTCAAATTAGGCTAAAATGTCGAATATAGTGACCTTTAAAAGCACGTGGGTACTAGGGATGTTCCCATATACGCACACTCGGGGTATGTGAGGGTAAACCCCTAACAGGACTTTTGAAAAGCATACCCCCTAAGACCGTTTTGTGACCAAACCTAATACTCGAACCACGAAAAAGCGTCAAACGACGTCTAGCAGTATAATTTCAATTACAAATACGAATTTTTTGAATAGTAGACATGTTCAATTCATTCATCCAGACATTTTTCTTCGATTATTTTTGTATTTGATGTTACAGATCATTTGGTTGCCCTAATTTTTAGTGTTTTCAAGCACATCTAACCACAAATTCATGAACAATAAAATGCAACGAATTACTTATCAAAGATTGACATTCAAAAGCAACAATAAGCATTTATTCACTCCTCCCTCCAAAAAATTCGATTAACCTCCACCAAGAACTTTTGACCGTGTGCATGAATGGATGTGCCGCATAGATGCACAAGGCAAAAGTCGACAGGGTGGGTAAAATGACAAAAATGGCCAAAATAGCCTGGGAAACGTCTTTTCATGGTGATAATGCGTTTTTAAAGCATATTTAGTCCATTTTCACTGCATTTTACCAATCTTAGACAAGACAAGAAAGTGTTTATTGTCAGAAAAATACTCGAAATTTGATAAAACGCAAATACATGATAAAATAGTGACTGAACAAAAGGACATACAAAGATCACGGAAGTGATACAACTAGGTATGAAGTAATTTAAAAAAAAATAAGTTTTAAAAAATAATTTTCAAAAATAATAAAAAATAATTTTCTTGACGAAGTATATAATTTTAGAATATGGTCCAAACCAAAACTTCAAGAATCCCCAAAACATTTTTAAAAACAAATTTTTTTTAGATAGGTAACCTTAAAGCAAAGTGCGGAAAAAGTTTTGATCGAAAACCAATAGTTGATTCACGAAGAATTTAATGTTTGCATAAGAATATCCCACTTTTGACACGTTTGTGGAAATAGGCGATAAAGAACCTAGGGAAGTTTTCTTAAAAGAATTCCCTTTATGGGCATATTCGACACGCCGAGCAAGATAATCTTAATGATTTTGCGGAAAAATTCGTTCTTACCTCCAGACCCATATCCAGGGGGGGATAGAGGGACACGTGCCCCCCGGAATGAAATATGAGAATGATTGTATGACTTGTATGACCCTAGAGTGTTGAGAGAGGAGTACCTGGATGAAGAGAGCGACACTGACGACGAATTCAGCAGCAGTGAAGCAGACGCATGTTTAGGGTGAGTAACCTAGCTAAATTTTTGGCAAATAGGTACTTGCCCACAACTCACCAGCTTGCTTATACGAACATCTTAGGCTTAGGCTTAGAAAGTGTATTCACATTGGTGCCAGCTGATGGTCTAAGCCTGAAACAATTGGGGCAAAAATTGCGGAGCGAGCAGAGCAATTTTTGCCCCAATTGTGCCTTAGGCTTAGACCATCTCTATCACCAATTTGATATGCACGGCAAGTCCAAAACAATAACCGTGATGAATCGAGTACACCCTGCTTCGGCTTTTTTAACGTCAGAACTGTAATGTAGAAATGTTAAAAATGGGGGCTTGCAGAAAAAATTCTTGAAAAAAATTATGCAAAAAGAAAAAATTATGCACAAGCCCCCATTTTTAACATTTCTTAAAAGATCTGAGGTTAAAAAAGCGTAAAACACTGTCTTTGGGAAAATTGAGACAAAACCATATTAGAAAAAAATTTCTAACTTCTGTCTTTGTAATTAATCCTTGTCATTTAAAAAAGAAAAACAATACAGAAAATGCGCCGAAAAAATCTGACATGTTCTACATGTCTAACTCAAATTTGAGCGGTTTTGGGCGGGCTAGAAGACAAAAACTATACATAAACGAAAAATCCGGCGCGAAGCACCGAAAAATTTTGAGTTTACTAGCTCAAAAGTACGCTGAAAGTCTGTTTTAGTGGTGTTTTAGACCTACTCTGAGAATTTTTCATTTTTCCTTTGGGGGACCCTTGAGTGTTTCAAGAATTATTTTTTATTCCTGGGGGGCGGCCCGCCCGCCTCCTGAATATGACCCTGATCTTATCCGATGACGAAGTTCTTAGCCACGTTCAAGAGCCGCTGAAGGCGACCTCGATTCAACTAAAACGTCGGGTTCGGAAATTTAAATAAAGTTGAAATTGCTAACTCGCTTTTATTCTTGGATAATTGGTTAGGCAACTCATACCTGTTCTTTAATTTAGTAGTTTTTAATCATAATGAAGCATTACCTAACAATTGTGCCCATGAATAAAGTATCAAAAGCAAAATTTAACCATTAAAAAGAACAATAAAAGATATTAAAAAACGAAAATTTAAATTTTCAACTTTGGTTTTTTCCAACCCTGCCTTAAGCTGGCAATGGTTAGGTAAGCTTAGGTGCAAAAAACCAATGGTTAGGTAGGCTTAAGTGCAAAAAAACCTCAATCGCTAAAAAATGCCTCCAACGGCCTCAAGAAACCCTTAAAATGGGGGTTACTCTACAACCCCGATCGTCGTATGCAAGACAAGACAAGAAAATATTTATTGTCCAGAAAAATACACAAAATTTGGTAAAACACTTAATCAGCGTAAATTTACTAAATACATAGTTGGATATCATAGCCCTCTTTCTTACGACGAACGCCTTAACCAACCTAACTTGTGTCGATTAGAATTACGTCGCCTTCATATTTGCTTATGTATGATGTATCAAATTATTAGTCAAAAATCTTGTCTTTGCATGACAGATTTTTTTGTGCTTAATCAAAATACTACTCGCTGCACAAATCGTTTCAAACTAGTTGTTCCTCTTGTCCGTTCTAATTTACAAAAATTTGACTTTTTCTATAAGTATACCTCTGTTTGGAATCACCTACCTGATTTTGTAGTCTCTTCCCCTGACTTAAATATATTCAAATCTAGATTAATTGAAATCGACTTATCCAAATTTATTATAGGGCGGGCTTAAATCGTCATTTTCATGACTCGCTCATCGCCTTTTGCTGTACGCTTTTATTCTTTTGACCGTACGTTTTATTACTCTTTTACATCTTTCGTAATTGTCGCGTTTCAGTAATAAAAAAATTATTTCATTCATTCATGATAAAACAGCGACTGTTGTAAGTACAGTAACAAGTAGAAAGTATGAAGGATGGGATAATTACAGAGAAGGATAAACCTATCGTCTAAGAAATTTACAGTAAGTCGTCATTGTTTCTTTGACTATGGTCTGTTTCAATCCTGTATGTAGTTTTGCAGAATTTATTGTGTCCACAAACATATAGAGTCATACAGTAGGATTTAAATTTGACAGCAGCTAGACAAGTGAGGCGGAACAAAAGCCTCAACACGCACATCGATCTTATATTTATATGATTTGTTTTGCTTCGTTTTCGTTATCGGTTACTAATACGATTGGTGCATAGCAGAGCAGTGGCGGCAGCATTAAACAGTCGGATACTACTCTAACAAGTACAGTCAGTTTCATTTAACTTTGAGGTTTTTGAAAAAAATTAAAGCGGCTAAAAAAGTGTTTTAAAATAACGGTAAATATAATATTCTACAGTATATCGAGTCATATGAAGACGTATACCTTTGTTAAGCTGTATTACAGCATCAAAATTTTAAACCACTTTTGTAGCCTGCTTCTTGCGGGAAAATTCAAAAGAAACACGCAAAGATGAATGAAACAGCCTATAGTTATACATGAAAACATAATCAGTCTTCTGATGTATGTAGTGCGTGAAGTAGCTCGAAAATCGAATACCTCTAACCCCGATTTTTCAATGCTTTTTGGACGACCTATGTACATATGTACATATATTCGCTACTTAGGTACCCATGTATACACTACGATCGGCATTGAAGAAACTGGGTTTACAGCAAAAATAGTTTTGTTCAACCTTTAGATGTTAAAGCAGTGCACTTTCACATTGCTGAGCGACTTGTTTCGAAGTCAGGTGAAATTCAGTCGACGTAAGCGGTTGTACATACGGGACGAGCCAATGCGCTTAGGCGCTACTCAGTACACGATTTGAAATGGATCTTCCGAACTTAGAAACGTAAACTCAATGTTGTAATGTCTATCAACTATAACGCAGAAAGTGAACATGAGTCCAATGGGTGAACGCTTATCCCACACTAGTGACGGGAAACCGGTGCGGCATAAGAAATTCGCTTCGCTCTGTACGACATGGGCATATTTGCCCCCTTACAAATAGCACAAAGAATAACTTTTGCAAATTTCTTATTTTTTGAAAAAGAATGAAGCAACATATAAATATAAATGAACCATGAATGAAACAAGGCAAAAATAAGACGAAAAATATACATCATATTTGGCCGTTCATCAAGACGATCTCCCTTTATTTGAAGCAAAATTCGGATTTCTTTCAAGGTAGAGAAGGCCCAAAGCCTTACACCATCCAGTCCTTAATTCCCATATGCACAGCAGGCAAGGAGCCAAAAAAAGCTTCTGCGATTAAGCAACATCGCACTAAATAGCTCGATTTTTCTTCATCCAACAAGTTCTACTTACACATATGTAATGTCGGTCAAGTACAAAAAACGTATTGAAAAATGCGACGAGTTCATGACCGTGAAAAAACGAGTCTTTCGGCCACGTACTGTATTGAAGCTGCACGACTCCTCGTGTACATATACAACGACGTACACAAAACATGGAAAGATGCAATAAAATTCAACTAGCCTAAAAATCGAAAATAACAAATTTCACAAATGGCGGACGTACATATCGTTAACCGGTTAACAGGGAAGATTTGGGGTTACCAGCATGAAAAACTATCAACGCGCAGTAAAAACACGAGAGATTCCACACCCAAACTCGAAGCAACGAAGGAAATTGGCTAAGCAGGTCATCATCAAGCAAGAAAATTCAAGGGGGGGTCTAGTAGAGTGAAAACGCAAAATGCTACTAAAAAAATTCTGGGGTGTACAAAAATCTACGAGGGGTTTTCAACTACTGGGAATGCTAATCCCCACCCCAAATCCCCACACCAACGTGTGGTCATATAAAAGATTCTACTAAGCAGCGACAAGTCAAATGATTGGAGCGTTGCGTTTGCAACTCAGGATTTAGTTTTTGAACGCTCGAACACTGTATATATAAAAAGAAAAGTAGGTAGCAGCTGAGCCGCAACAATAATTATATTCATAGGGCGTAAGATGAACTAGCCAGGGATAGAAAAAAATCTTGAAACTGTTAGCCTTATAGTGGGTTAAATGTGACAGTAACATACAAGCTAGCTTACTTCGCGGATTGCTGTTGATTTTTTAAAGAACCTTTCTAAAAAATCCAAATTTCGTACTTTTTTAATCCTTTTATCCCCTTCCATTATGAAATTTCTCCGTTTTAAATATCAGAGAAATCTAAATCTTCTTACTACCCTCCGCTTGCACCTACTCGTAAGATTTTACAGATAAACAGAGAAACTAAGTTTTATTGGCAAATTAGAAAATTTTTGCTATATTCCACTGATTTTTAGATTCATTACAAAAAAGAAAGGTGTAAAATTATGCTATTCGTTAAGCATCCAGCATTTATACAGAAAACTTAGATGAATCCTTAATATGCCTCTGAAATAATGACTGCCTTAGCAACTCAGAAATCGAATGTTGTTTCGATAAGGCAAAAACTTATGCAAAATAATAAAAAGCATATGAAATGAAAAAGGTTGACTTCTTAGAAAAAATTATAGGGAAGACAAAATCTAAAGTGCCAATGAGACGCGTAAACACTTAATGAACAATCGGAATTTCAAAAAACCTCATTGCAAGTGCAATTAAAACGATCACTAAACAATCAAATTTCGGTAATAAGTAATTAAATATTTTCATCGGTCTTTAAGGTTGAAGAAAAACTCAGATGATTCAACCGTAACATAATAGAGCTGAAAGACATGACAATAGTCTGTTTCACATAACTTCGTGCATGAATTTTAAGAATTTTTATCGACAGTGAGCCGAGGGTTACGACCACTCGTGGGCGTGGGGGTTTGGGGTATGCACCCCCAGAAGTTGAAATACTCCCCGCCAGAATTCAAATTTTAAACTTTTTTTGCTTTTTTAGTGATTTTTTGATGCCATTGGATAGTGCTCAAAGAGAAACGTCGAAAAATGGTGTTTTTCGCCATACTACCACTTTTAAGACCATAAATTTTCCCACCCCCAGAATTTCGGTGCTGCCCTGCCCACCTATGGTTACGACTGCTATAATAGCAATCTGTCGTCTTTATTACCGGAAATAGTTTTAAAATTTATGACCGAACTTGTGTGTAACAGACTATAATTATAGATTATAAGTGCAAGAAATTGGCCAGAGGGTGTTAACTCCAAGAATTGTGATGTAATAAATTGTAAATTTGTGCGACTTTTTCACTAAGAACTTAAGGATTCCTCATGGCCTTTCTTCAGTGTTTTAAAGTAAAAATTGGAATAAGATGAGGCATTAAATAAAATTCTATTTAGAAAAATTATATCATTTATTAAGAACTCGGATTAATGACACTAATGTGATATTCTTTTATGAAACAATAAACTTCTTTACGATTTTTAGCCTACCACAAAATTGCTTTTCATTCACGAACTTTTGAAAATCTGAAGATAACTCGCCCATTTACCGTTTTTCGCTATGAATTCAAACATTTAAATGTACTGATTATGATCAAGAGCATACATGTATAGCATGAGAATCCCGGTAGGTCAGGCCCTGAAAATTATTAAAAAGTGCCTTTTTATGACTAAAAACGATGGGCACACGTCAAAAACACTGTTTTTGACGTTTCAGACAACGCTCGTTCTTTCTAGAACACAAAAACATGGAAACAGTTCGAAAAATTAGAGAAATCGAGTAAATAGCAGAAAATATGGTCAACAAATGTGTATAAGGCGCGAAGCGCCGAAAATTTGAGACTTTTGCGCCAAAAATGAGCTAAAAACGCTTAAAAAGGCACACTTTTTACAGTTTTTACGAAAAATCGACAAAGCTGGGGTCGCAGCCATTTTTGCGGGGGGGGGGTCAGTTGCCATTCTGGGGGTCAAGCCCCAAAAGAAACGTATGATCAGGAGCTTAAGTGATACTTTAAAAACGTTAGGTAAGGCCCATCCTTCCGACTTTACAATCTCAATCAGCGTTTCGAGTAAACAAATTTAGAAAACATTTCGACGCTCGTGGAATGAAAAAACTTGGAACGAATATTTTAGTCTTCTTCGGTTAGCCGCCATTCGATCCAATTCGGCTGCATGTTCATGAGTCAGTCTGGCATTTCTAGCCGCCTTATTTCATTATGCATCCGAGCAGAAGTCAACTCCGATTATAATTTTACGTGAGCATCGTCGTTTTTTGCAGTTTTTGAGTAAGAAGCACCCGAACGCTATTCGTTTGTATCGATTTCGCAGCAGCATTTGTCAAAGATATTTTTTTCAAAGGAGCTTCTTGGGAACGAAACCCAGCAGCATTGGATCCGGATACGAAATCAAATCACTGTTTTATTTTTGTATAGCAGCGACCGAAGCACCACTTAGCCACCTGAGCCAGGCTATTACTAATTGTAGTGTTTTCATCATTTCCTGCAATACTTTACATTAATTACAGCATTACTGGACGACATAAAGACAGAGTGAGACAAGAGGACAGGATCAGACATGCACGTGGGTGGAGGGTGGGGCAGGGTCTAGACCACCATCGGAGTGGTGGGTCTGGGGTATACACTCCCTGCAGAAGTTGAAACCCCTAAGCAGATAACTGTAGAACCCCAGAATTCTATTTTTAGTAACATTTTCGGTAATTTTTGGCGATTTCACCCCCCCCCACAGAATCTTCTTGCTGCCCATGTATGGTATAGACCCCCAAGAATGGAAAAGTAGAAAATTTCACATGAAAAATGAGGCAAAAATAAAGGCCAAAAACGGATGAAAATTAAAAATTTTCTTTGAAAGTGCTTCAAATTGACAAGAAATTGTATAATACCATAGTATTAACGCTATTTTAGCGCTTAAACTAGTTTTCGAGGTCATTTTAGTCCAAAAAAGCTCACTTTTTGACTCCCCCAGATCGGCTATAATGTGCATCTGTGGACAGGATTAGGGATAAAAGCAATCAGAAGTTTGATGGAAAAAACATGTGTAAACGTAGCGCTCATGCAGAAATGTAGTCAGAGTTTACAATCGAACGCACATATTTTTTCTGAATTAGTCGAAATACGGCTAATTTCCGTTTTCACTAATCACGGGATTATTTAACTTCTAATTTAGCAGAAATTTTGACTAACCTAATTGTTTTTTTCGAAAGAATAACTTTTAATTGAACTTCAGGAGCAAAACTTCTAGAAACCAGAGAAATGAATCAGTAATTGAAGTCAAATAGAGTCACCACTATGGACGATTAACAAGCCGTTGCCTACATGATGAATTTATGAATTGATCATGTTTCCGCCATTAACTTATACAAAATGAAAATCATAGATGCTGATATACTACATAAATTATATAATGATTTTCGTACATTCCATTATGTTGACAAAGAAGCCTTTTATAAACAGAAGACTCTCAGCTATTTTAGTTCATTAAGCATTGCACGATTCCATTCATTAACATATTAAATTTGCTCATTATTTCAGTTTAGAGTAATTATTAAAGTCTCAATACAATGGCTAGTACGACTGCATGCATTCTTAATTTAAATATCACATTTTGCTTATGTTTCCTATTTGAGACGGATTCAGGGAGTCTCAGACACCTCAAACTAAACGTCTCCTAGAGATAATAGCAATCTACGATGAAACGCTCAAGTAATGTTTTTATAGAAATTTTTTTATATCTTATATTATTTTCCAATCCAATGTGTTTGATAAAATCAGGGAGAATAGACCAGAAAGCAATAATAAAAGGCACAACATTTTAAGGTGCAAAATTATAGAAAATCATTCATTGGATAATCTCAATGATTACGTTATCGCTTGAAAACATAAGGCGCCTGGCAAATGTCATAATGAGTGTTAAATTGCTGCCTGCATGACATCTGTTGAGGAATGACAGATAAACAGCTTTTAGTGTCAATCAAAACGTTTCAGATTAGAATCCTACGGCATAACATGATGCATATATTGAATTCAGCGATCGGAACGATTATTCCACTTCTCCGACTGCAGATTCAAATGAAAAGTTCGATTTTAATCGGTGAGAATGACCAAATTTTTTGTTATTTTACGCATTTTCTGTGTTTTTGATAAATTTCAATTGATAATAGTTTTGTACGTTTTACAGCGAATCATCGTTCCTCTACGTAGCAGAGGTCGAAAAATGCATTCCAGCTCAAAACACATTTCAAATTTATGAACGGCAAAAATTTTGTAACAATCATTTTTTGTCCTTTTATTTTTTATTAACGCTTAGGAAGTTTCGTAAACAGATAAGAATTGCTGAATTTTGACTGCTCTAGGCTAAACATTTAGAAGGAGAAGATTGTTACGAATCAACATTGAAGTACTCTTTTGAAAATAAGCTCTGCCTCAGACCCCACTAAGGGGAGGGCGCTTGAGCGCGCCACCCCAGGCCCCCAACCGTAAAAGTGAATTTCCCTTGCATTCTTCTTTTCTTTAAGATTCTACCTGGGTACATTTTATTTACCTGAGGAAAAATGGCTGGGTACACCTATGTATGTGTGACCTGTTTTAAAATTTTGACCGATCCCCTTGAAATTTTTTCCAGTATGACCCACTTAAATATTCTTACCTAAATTTTGCGATAATTTTTTGATTCGTAATGAAACCCAAAACAATTGCCACCTTTATAAATCAAGTGACTGTAGGTTCGACTGCCATACAATTAGTAAAGCGACCGCAATTTTTTGAACCAATTTATTCAATCGTTCACTACATAAGAGCAAAGTTTTCATTTTCATTTCCACAGTGAATTTGTTGGAAGTCAAGAAAATTCAAGGCTCCACTTTTCATTACTAACAGAACGTGTTGTGTAGACTCATGGGTGTGGGGGGATTTTAGGGGAGGGGTTTGTACCCCTCCCCAGAAGTTGAACCCCCGAAGATTACTGTAAACTCCAAGATTCTATTTTTAGTTTCATTTTCGGCGATTTACCCCATCCTGACCCCCAGAATTTGGGTGCTGCCCATGCATGGTTGTGTAGACTGTAGACTCTTGATTTCATAAAGCCTCAAAGGAAGAAGTCGCACGGATGGTAAAATTCAGTGAACGTACCGTCAAGGGCATTGTGGGTGAACCAGGACAACCCATTCTTCCAAAAATTTCTCATCCAGCCAATCGCGCAGTAGCGAAAAATTCAATATTCTCGAATTTTAAATTTAGATCCGATCTTAATCTCTAAAATCACAGCAAGGCCTTAAAGGTCGTCGAAAAAATTTAATTTTTAATAGCAAAAGGTTGCACTGATTGAATGAAACTACCTTAGTCTATAACAACTACTGATTTTGAACAAATATTTTTTGGAAGAGTACTTGAACTTGTGTACAACACGTCCGAATGGGTCACGTATTCGCACGTTACAAAATCAATAATTAATCAACTTTTGATGAAATTTAGGTAAGAATACTTAAGTGGACCAGAATACATGTATATGGTTAAAAGTTTTGCACGGCAAGGGGTGAACCAATTTTCCGTTAGGGGGGTAAGTGGGGGGCAAATGAGTAATTTTGCTACCTGTTCATTGCCCAATTTTGATACTTAATTTGTCATACTTTATTCTTCATGAATATTGATAGTCAAATTTGCAAGAAAACTAAAAGCAATAAGAGCGATGGAATGTAAGATCAAATAAATACAAACTAATGAAAACAATTTCTGGGTGAATGAATTGAACAGTCTACTGCTCGAAAAATAAGTATATTTACTTGCAGACACGCGCAGTGGGGGGGGGGGGTGGTGAAATTTGGAAATGCCTTTTTCGGCCCAAAAATGCAGTGGATACGCGTCAAAAAACGTCTTCGGCGTTTCTGACGATGCTCTATCTTTTTAGAGCATGAAAGCTCGAAAAATCGAAAAATCCGGACAAACTGAACAAAATAAATCTCTAATTCCGGGAAGGGTAAAAACTGTTCTCCCCCAACCCCCAAGATCATGTATATATGTTTACTCGAAATTATACTGTCACACGTCATTTGACACTTTCCCATAGTTCAAACGATAGGTTTTGTTCCGAGAATAGCTTGAGAGGGCATGCTTTAAAAAACCCTGGTAGAGATAGGACACCCCCAGTCTCCCCCAGTGTGCATGCATGTGGCTCACCCTCACACCAGGGAGTGGGGATTTGGGGGTATGCACCCCCCGAGAAACCTAAATACCCCCAGAATTCGATTTTTGAATTTTTTTTGTTTTTTTTTTCGCAATTTTTTGATGCTAATGGATAGTGCTTGATGCGAAACGTTGAAAAATGGTGTTTTTTCGCCATACCATCATTTTTAAGGCCATTTTTTACCTTTGAAAAATCTTGCACCCCCCAGAATTTCGGTGCTGCCCACGTATAGTCACGCTGTGCGTGCAATGCGGTGAATAAAATTACTCGCCTACGCTGGCAGTTTCACGATCGTCAGCATGTCCAGAGCAATCTACGCAAGGCTTCGACCGTAAAAACGCTCGCGATCAGCGATACAGTGTCGATGTAATTAACGATAATAGCCGACGTCGCCGCCGACGCAGCCGGCTGACGCTTGCCGCTCGATTTTGGCGTCGAGCCTTTGGACAATAGCGACGAAACGGCCATTTGCTTGCGCTTCTTTTTCGTCCAATGGCGTTTTTTCGAAGACCAATGCGACAAGCAGTACTTTTCGAAAAAGACGAAACGCTTCACAGCCGACGTCCACGTATCGCAAGGATGCACGCAAGACGACGACGACGACGCCGCCGCGTCGACGTTGTCGGCTTTCGTCGGCAACGGATCGAAACGGAAATCACCAGCGTAGGTGGAGTTTATCATAAACTGAGCGGGTATAGTGGAGTCTGCATAAATACAATCCTATTAATTTAGCGTTGAATAGATACATGTAACCATATATGATCTTCAGGGGAAGAGTTCAACCACCAGAAAAATTTTCACTCCTCCACTCGGAAATTTTCCACCCCTCCCCCCGAATTCGCAATTTTTCAAGTTTCCTGAAATTCGCCGAAAATGTGCTTTTTAGCTATCTATTTGCTCAAAAGTGTGAAATTGTCGGCGCTTCACGCCACATACACATGTTTTAACTATATGTTGTTCAAATTATTCGACGTTTTAGATATTGTTTAAGTGTTTTTATGCTCTAGAAAGATAAAGCAGCGTCAGAAACGCTGAAAAACGATGTTTTTGACGCGTACTCACTATTTTTAGGCCCAAAAAGGCACATTAACCCCCTCTAATTCTCATGTTGTGCACGTCTGCATCTAACTGCTCGAATTTTGGGTGGGGGTTCGCGGACATTTTCAGAGGAGGGGGAGTAAATACTTCAATCTTTGGCTAAAAATGGCCAAAAAACACCTAAAAATAGCCAAAAACGCATCTTTTAGCCAAAAACCGGGGGAAGGGGGTCGAAAATTTAGGCTTTGGGGGATGGCGGGGACGTCCAATTGTGGGCGGGGGAAGGATTACACTCTAACCCCTTTACATTAATGCTTTAATATGATTTGCACATCCTCCCACTAACAGCAGATCAATGAATAGTTTCAGCGTGTGTCATTCTTTCTCAAAAAGTGCACGTCTAACGAACAAATATCATCAACGTTTGACCCCAAGATGACTGCAGACCATACGCGTTCTTGGGGGCGGGGGTGTTGAGGGGTTCGACTTCTCCGAAATGACTGCTGATCCCCTCAAAATGGCTGCTTATCCCCCAGAGTTGTCGATTTTCGGAAAAAATTCGTAGAACGTGTGCTGCTTTATGCGTTTTTGGCTACATTTTTGGCTTGAAAAATGTCAGATTTTCGGCGTTTCACGTCATACACTAATTTTTTGACTACATTTTGTTCAATTTACTCAAATTTTTTTTATAAATTTTCCGAAATTCTTTATGTTATAGAATGAATATGCATCGCCTGAAACGTCGAAAAACAGTGTTTTTGACGTGCACCCATGGGTTTTAAGCCCCAAAAAGGCACTTTAAAATTATTCGGGGCTGGCTGGTCCCCGAAATTCCCACCTGCACATGCATGCTGCGAGTGCTGACCATAGATGCACAGAATGACCGATCCGGGGTCAGCAAGTCCAGGGAGGAGTCAAAAATTAAGCTTAATGATCTCAATAAGTATACTCGATACAAATGCTAAAACCACGTTATTCCAAATTTTCTGGTCAATTTCAAACACTTTGAAGAAAATTTTCACCCTTTTTGGATTTCAGTTTGTCTCACTTCCCGAAAGATTTCTCTTTTTCCCATTCCAGGGGTCTAGACCCCTAAGCCGTCCCCCACATGCTGGCTCTGACCCTCGCAGAATTTTGCCAAAGTTTTGACCCTATACAATTCTTGAGTTTTCGAAAAGAATGTAATCCGTTACAATTTGGCGAAAAGCGCGAATCAATATCCTTAAAAAACAAATTTATACCCAGCAGCATCAGACAAGAATATTTACGGTGATTAGGTACAAACAGTAGTGCATTATGCAGGGATACAATATCTGTATTTGAGTTGTCGTCTCGTTATTTCTTAATTTCTATGCAAGAGTAGCACGCATCTCGCTAAATCAATATTTGAAATTAGTGCATCGACATCACAAAATTTTCGGCCATACGTATTTCTGACATGCAATTCTCTATTTCATCTTAAACACTTCCTGCGCGCGAACGTAGTAACTGAAGGATACTCAGAAACGAACAATTAATTCAATTTAAGAGAAGACGCATAACCAAAATCGAAGAAGGTAATTTAATTTATGAGAGAATGCAAGCACAGTCTTTCTCTTTTATTTTATTGCCTAAAGCAAATAATCCAAGTGAGGACCAAAGAAAATAAAATCGTTTCAGCCATTAAGCAAGAACGAGTGAAACGCGAGTTAGTTTAAAAATTTTGACCTCGCTTTTAACTAAGCTACATACTTAGAAACTTTTCCCATTACAGCCTGGAACAAGCATGAATAAATGAGTGAGAAAACGATAAAATAAGTCCTCAATATACTCTTTAGGTAGGTAACCGAAAGTTAACCTAAATACGAATGCCTTGCCGTAATTGAGCATTTGGAAATGAATAACTAACCGGAGGTTTCCGATCTCTAGAAGTGATTAATTGTCGGATAACAATTTCTTCATTTTGTGCCGTAAATTGACGACTGTTTCTTACTATGATTATTCTAATTATGTGGGCTGAACTGGATGTGTTAGAGATAAAAATAACTGCATGGTTGCTTCTGTGCTGGATACAAATACCAGACTAAGACAGCAAATTCAATACTATCATTAGAGATCTTTAGTTCTCTGCTACTAAAGTAATTTGAATGACAAGTGATTAGATACTTTTGGAAGTCATAATTTGTAATAAATAAAATAAAAGAAATCAGCAGTTCATATAAAAAGAAATTTGTTTTGCGTAGTTCAATCGACAAAAACATTTTTTCTAATCGAACTGTGAATTAAACTTGATAAAGCAGAATTCAATACGAAAAAATGTGGTATCTCACTAACATTGATGTTTTTCATGGCTTCGTGTATCTGCAGCTTTTTTGATACAGGTCCATGGTTGCTAACCCCGAGGCTGCTCAATTTCGAGCTCTTTATATCTGAGGCTTTTTAAATTCATTTCTTTAGGTTTTTTGAATTTAGAAGGGTTTTAAGTTTAGGGATTTTTAATGCAAAAGTGCTTTCTAGAAAAGTGAAATTTAAAATTTATAATGATTGTTGTATTTTACTGATTAATCTTTAATGCTTTTATTGCTGGTCCCGCAGCATCGCGACGATTACTTGCTCTATGACTGACAACATGCTAATTATGCATATATTTACCCTATCGCTAGCTGCATAGGTAAGCTAAAATTTGCATAGAGCATAACAAAACATTATCTCACACTGGGCAGAAGTCATTTCAAAAATTTTAAAGTTAAGCCTCTATTTTTCAGCTTTTTTGGCCAGTGATTTAGGGTTTTCGAAAATTTGGGTTGACAATGACAACCTTGTAAAGGTCTTGTTCGATGAACTGGTAAAGACAGTGTTTAGTAGTTTCTTTATTATTGATTACAGTCTGTTTCAAATAGCAGAAACTTACTGACAGTAAGCTGACAGATTACGATAACTGCATTTGTTTGATCAAATGCCAAGTGTCGGAAAAAATTTAAAATTCATGCCTAAAATCATAGATTATAAATTTAGAAAGCCCCGATCAGTGCCTCGTCGACAATCAATTGAATTAATAGAATGTTATCCATCGATAAGATAGAAAGGTGGAGAATTAGAAATCAAATTGAATAAAATAAAAATTAAATGAATGAATAATTGAAAAGAAATAAAAAAGAATATAGTACACTGTCAATGAAGCAAAAAAGGCGCAAGATAACAGTGTGTATAATATAGGAAAAATTATATTATGAAACAATGCAGTGTTAACTGATATCGGACTTATAGGGCGATAGAGAATGAGCGGTCCCCACTATACAAGATGTTGAGCAGTCGGGGCTAATAGTTTTCAACCCCTTCCCCCAGAAAGATTTTCATTCCCTATAATTTTTACAATCCCAGAATGCTCGATTTTTGTGAAAGAAATCTTGAGAAGGTGCTGTTTTGAGCGAACTTTTGGCTCAGATACATCAGGTTTTCGGCGTTTCGCGCCATATACTTAATTATGTCACTATATTTTGTTCAATTTATCCGATTCTTTTACATTCTTTAGAAATTTTCAGAACTTTTGTGCTATAAAACGAAAAATGCATTATAGGAAAGGCCCAAAATGGCGTTTTTGACGCATAATCATCGTTTTTGAGCCCGAAAGGCATTTTTAAACAAAATTTTGGTTTCACCTCCAGAATCTCTATTTTTCTGAAAGTGGCAGAAATACTAGATACGCACATAGTCTATTGTTTTTCTACGAGCCTAATCGTTTCATGAACAAAAATTTCGAAAAAGTCTTTGTATGAGCAAACAAGTTTTTGCATATATAAACATAATGTTGAATAATATACGCATGTCCTACACAGTACTAGCATGTAATAAGCGATCCACTTGCTGTCCAAAAAATGTTACTTCGTTCTTGATTTAGTTGATGATTCCGGAATTTTTATGACTTTTCAGCTAAATCTATATATAAAACTTAAAAAGCTGAAATAATGTGTATTATTCATAGATGATACGGCGATTGCAACATGCTGACTGAATCTCGTGATAAACGATTGCGCTCATGAATTTAAATGTAATATAATAGTAAAAAAGTTAGTTTAATCTTAAAATAGCATAAAACAGTGCAAAGTTGTAAAGTAGTTCTTATTTCTTGCAAAAAATACTAAAAAACCGAAAAATAAATGCCAAACATGTTTGAGTCTTTACAAAGATGTTTGCGATACAATGATTGTTCGAATTTTTAATGCACGTGCTTAGAGCTACATTGATAGAAATTGGGATCTTCGAAAGATTTTTTGATTTATCGCCAGAAAATTTGCGAAACACCGTTAAAATTGCTATCATATGGATTCAAAGGTCTTTGTACGAACCTTTTTTTCATGTTATAGCTAAAATTCATGTTATAGCCTCTTATTATAACGGCGCTATTGTGAGTTGTGACTAATACACGCGATTTCTGGAGACTACAGTGGTTTTGTACCACTTTTTGGCGTAAAATATCCGATATTCCTACCCAAGGAATGGAAAAACGTTAAACCGAATATTTTTGGCCGCTTAACGCCAGAAAGAGTCGCACTAAAATAACTACCTACCAAACCTAAAATCTTAGTGCCTTGGCTTACCGAGTCTGTTGAGCTGGAAAAGTCGATATTTTAGCTTAAAAAGGAGAATGTACATACATAAACAGCATCTACATTCTGAACGGATCAGGGGAGTCCACAAAATTTTCAAAGGTCAAACAGTGCCGAAGAATATTAGATGCAAAAAATACATTTTTTGACGTTTTTTATCAACCTTTATCTATTGGCATCGGAAAATCGCAAAAAATTTAATTTTAAAAAATTTCATTAGGCTCTTTTAGATTCTGGCGTGGTCTCTTGATTCTGGGGAGTCTGACTGTCCCCATACTTACGTGTGAGAATGTAGTAATGAACGTTCAAAAATATATTTATTCTTTCACCAATATTCTTTCTTGAAGTATTCACCAATGTTCTTAAATCCGCCCCGCTCGAAAAAATTACTCTAAGAATTTAATGCTATACAACTAGCGCAGTGAAAACAACAGAAAAAACCCAATTTTAAGCTAAAAATTTGATTCAAAGAGGGCCGATATAACAAAGAAAAAATTAGCAACGATGGGCTGTATTTTGAAGAAATAATTCAATTTAGATGGTCAGATTATATCAAAATAAAACCGCTCTACCAGTACACCGAAACGAAGGCAATCCAGCATATTCGACTTTAAGTGACGGTCGGACATGTGGGCAGGCTAATTCAACTAAATGGCACCATTCCATACAGGGTTTATCGTACCAGGGCTTTACGACTGTGGCTAATAACCATCGCCTGTACCAAAGCTTAAAATTAAAAGAGCAATTGAGAGAACAGACTGTTCTGCATATCGATTTTTCTATTTCGCATGAAGGACATGAACGTTCATAGATCAATATCAAAGATAAATCCTAAATAGCAAAGTATTAGTCTTTAATTGCATTTAGAAATGCGCCTTTTTCAAACGAATGGATCATTCGAAAAAATAGATGCAACCGAGCAGTAAAACCTGAAGTAAAACCTAAAACCTGCCTGAAGGTTTGAAAAATCAAGTACTGTCAGGCGATTTTGAGAAAACGAAAGATGCTGTAAGACAATTTTGAGCTCGCTGTGGAAGAAAGAACGAAAATTCTACCTGAAAACGGCAAAAATAGCAGAATTTTCCGGCGTACTAATAAATTTTTTGCATTCTCATCGCTAGAAACTTATAGATCGGCTAAATTTCACTGATAAGAGTAAAAAACTTCAGTTTACAGCACATAACGTGCTGCTGTACCATATTATAGTTTTGTTTAAAATTTACGTTCTCTGAACGTACATTGGCTTTTAGGGACCATCTTTGCACTTGTACAAAGAGACCTTGTACAAAAACAATGACCATAATTCACTGTATGATCATTCCTGGACTACAAACCCCCCTCTGGCCACCTCTACCTTGCCCATGTATGACTAATATTAAATAATATTAATAATATTAATAATAAATAATATCAAGTTATTATTAAAACCATCTTGAATACATACAGAAAAAATATTAATATTAGCACCGAAAACAATAATGAACAATGTTCTTTAAGTTGAACAGAAATGAAATCATGATACTAAACTACATCATATTTTCTATAGCAAAACGCATGCATATTTGCACTATTTGTATAAAACTTTAGTTTCATGTTCATTAGTCCTGATCTGAGCTAAAATAGGAATTTCATTTTAAAAACTTTGTACCAACAACTTTCTACGCATTTAATTTCGACAGCGCTCCATGAAAATTAGTAATTTGAATTGAAAAAGTAGCTGATGAGTTTCAAGGTGAATAACTGCAGTGGTTTTTGAGGTTTTTGATTTCAAATTGTTTCATAACGCACTTCTTGACTTTTTCTATTTCGGCATTCCAGTCGTTCAGTCTTCCGATTATCGAATTTAAGAAAAGGGAAATCTTGAAAAGCAATTTTACGCTACGATTGCGAGCATCAATCACAAAATCAATAGGCATAGGCTAGTCACTATAAAGAAAGTTAAATTCGGGTCCAAAAACGGCTCAGGTATGAAAAGAACGAAACGATGCTACTATACGCGGAACCACGACGAAAGCTATCCATTATGTTCTGTTTTTTTCATGTGCTAACACCAACCTGCTAGATTTTCCAAGTCACATTTATTTAGCCGAAATTCCGTTTTTTAAGATTTAACGACATATGCTCTTTTCAGTTACTTGGTGCCTAACGGACGTAGGACATCCTGAAATGAGAAGTGATCTGAAATATGACTTAATTCATTCAAACTCGATTCATTCGAAAACCTGAATCGTAAGCTGAAGTCGCTGTTCTCAAAAATTAGAAATTATCGAAGAAATGAATAGAAGGATAATCATTAAAGAGAGAAATTTTATAATAAGCTTATAAGCCAACAAAAAATGGCCGACAGAAATGTGATATTATTAAAGAGGTAAACAAGACTCGCGTAGATCAGACGATTTTTAACTATTGAAAGTTTTCTTTAATTTTTGAAGACAAAAAATGTAATATTCCAACATTTGTTCGGTACAAAATTTTCGACGAATCCTTACATTTTTTATTGATAAAGGTGATGAAACGAGTCAAAGTGGGCTAAAAAGCATTAAAAATGCAGTATTACGTTATTTCAGCGTTTCAAATACGCTATTTTGATCATTTCCACATCTGACTTGCGAAAAGGCCCGAACTTTAATTTCAGAGGTTCCGATTTTGAGATCAACTCCTGCTTCGCAACAAAAAATCGATAAAAAACTAATAAAACCATTTATGTCGCTAAAAGCTACAAAAATTAATGAAACACGAAAGCTGAAGCTGTGCATATGTTCTCATGCTTCATGGAGGTATCTCAGTGCAGGTTTCCTGCGCATGACAACTTTTCGTATGTATCATGAATAAAGACAAGTCAAATGCCCGGATTTATAAGTACCTAATTATTTATCTTCATTACCTCGGTCATTCCCTTCATTGTACGATGTGCATTTCATGGATAAGCAGCAAAATGCAGTTGTGCGCTTCTAAAAAGAATGCGCATAGATTTTTGTTTTGCAAGGAAAATTCATGTGATAAATAAGCCACACTTGGGGTTATACGGTCAGCTTTTGGGAATGTTAAAAAACACTCCTCGCACGCGTTTCCATTCCACGAATACTTCAGATAATGTCTTGTATTACAGTGCATTGTATGTGCATAAGGAATAAGCGCTTATAATGGCGCGCTAACAATGTACCATAACTAACTGTAAGCTTAAGCTTTGTTCATGTGTGTACAACGGAAAATACGCCTGTGCGCGTACTAGGATAAAGAACAAGCGTGCTAATGCAAAATAAGATCAGTATAAGGCCGCCGAAAAAAATGAAATTAGGGTGTCTTAGGGAATGGTTTCTCAGTTCATTACTGAATGTGCCAGTAGTAGAAAAATCTAGAAATTCGCATTCTTTGGAGACGCAAAATGCTTTATCGTACTGCTGAAAACGTTCGACGTTTTACAAAAGCATTTATTTTTCGTGATATTGCGTAACCTTGATATCTGCGGCGCGCCTGATGCGAACGGTTCAATTTAGTTTTAGCGGAGGAAATAATTCTGCTGCAAAAGCCGCTAATGAACATTAATTTGGAAATTATCGACTAAAGAATCCAGTTCGGGCGAGTAAATGAAACCATTAAACGTGCGTGAAAATGTCAAAAGCAGTGCTTTGAGTAAGCAAGACAAAAACACGGAACATCCAGTAGAACTTTTATTTTTTCAAGATCTTAATTCAAAAGTGTTGAATGATGATTCAGTTAAAGGTTTGACCGTATTCGTGAAATGAGAATGACTAAGTTACAAGCGCCTCTAAGGATTTGAACAAAAAATAAGGTAATGCGCTTCTGGTTTTACTTCGTGCATTAGGCGAATTAAAGCACTTCAAACGCATTTCGATCAGTGCTATTATTTTTTCATATTGCAACATCTTTTAGTACGATTACATTTTTTCAAACCTACTATGCAGCAAACTTGAAATTTTCAGAAAATGGTATATTAAAATAAGCACAAGAACATTAAAACAGTTTGAAATGAGCAGTAGTACCTATCGAGAATCAATAGTCAGGGAAATTCACGAGCGAAAAAATTGCCAACCCCACATTATCGATGGCAATAACAAGAGACAGGATAAGCTTGGAAATAACAAAAATGCCTGCACGAAAGTATAAGAAACAATGACAGGAAAAATTAGTTTCCGGTTATATGAATGTTAGCTAGGGCTGCATAAATTTACTAGAACGAATAAGGGTAAGTCATTTCTATGAATTCAAATAAGCGGTAAGCATAAGAAATTTACGATCTCGATTTCAGTATATGGTATAAAATGCCGCAAATAGTATAGCATATGGTTAGCAAGTATTCTATGTGTTTCCGTCGATGGCCATACGAATCGAATATATAAGACATTGTGGTTGGTACCATTTGTAAAGCCATTTTTTGACCTTTGAAAAGTCTTGCACCCCTCCAGAATTTTGGTGCCGCCCACCTATGGTCATAAGCCAAAATCTCTAGCTAACTAATTTAGAAATATCACCGCAAATTCAAAAAAAATAAATTGACAATCACACATTCCCATAGGGGGGGGGGTGAGGAGGGTATTGCCCCCACCTCGGAGTCCAAGACTTGAATCACTGTCGGACGATTTTGAGCTATCAAACATTTTCTGCATGATTTTTGGGTACAAAATCAGCGAAGATATTGAAATTTTTTCGGCGCTTCGCGCCAACTAATAAATTTCTGTTTTGTTTACCCATAAAATATCTAGAATCAACTTAAAATGATCTAAAAAGTAAAAAATTTTGATGAATTCTTATATTTTTTACTTACAATAGTGACGAAACTAGTCAGAATGAGACAAAAAGTAGTTAAAAATACAGTTTTTCACATTAAAACATGCTGTATAGGATGTTTCAGTCATTTTTCATATTTGACCTGCAAAAAAAGCAAGACTCTAAATCTAGTGGTCCTAAATTTCGGGATTTCACCCCCTCCTGAACTCTTTCGACCTTGGGAAACTATGTTGACAATACCTAACTAAGCCCGATTCATTAGCTAATCACTTCACACAAAACTGATGCGAAATTATAACACTTCAATTACAATATATGATATAAAATATTATCATCGATTTTATTATTTACTGACCTGACCAGGCTACCCTCTCAGTATCCCATTTCTAGCCCTGAATATAATTAGTAAAGATGCCTCATTAGATTTGGTAATTTAGGTGATCCAACACTCAGCCGTCAGCACCTGCGGCAGTTTTTATGTATTGCATGAGCACAACAAGGACATGTGTTATAGACTCATACGTACACCATCACCAAAGAGAAAAATCAATTAAAATGCTCAATGCCCAGTAATTAATGCTAAAATTTGATTCTTTTGCAATACTCACTGATGCTAAAAATTCAAAGTAGGCCGGGAACTAACAAAAAAATAATGACTGATTCAGACTTATTAATTAATTAATCAATTAATAGTAATTAAAATGAAGGCATCGTTTGTCTTAAATAACAATTCTTGAAATTTTCTACAATAAAATTCCAATCAGGAAAATAAAATTACATATTCCTTGAGAAATTGTTGTTCTCGATTTTCCTCGTCGTTTCAATGAGCTCAGTTGACTGAATATTAGAGCAGCTAACCAGCTTGGTGTCGTTTCACAGCTAAATAATCGTGAAACATTATTGACGTCATTGAATTATGGGGTTAGTTTCATTTCACGTAACATGACGAACTTAAAAACAAACTACAAAAAAGAGATCTTAACTTCAATTGATATGCATGCTGGGGGCTAGAGAGTATAGACCATAGATGCATAGCATGGCCGACCTATAGAGTCAGCCGGTCTGGAGGTGAAAAATTGAACTTTTTTTGGACCAAAATGACCTGAAAAACTGGTACAAATGCTAAAATAGTGTTAAAACTACGCTATTCCACGGTTTCTGGCTAATTTCAAGCATTTATGACAAAAATTGTCAATATTCATTCATTTTTGGCCTCCGTTTTGCCTCATAATCACAAGAAAATTTTCCATTCTTTTCATTCTGGGGATCTACACCCCAAACCCCCGTGCACATCTATTCTAGACCCACAAAATGTCAAAAGGAGAATTTTCTAGAGAATTTAGAGCAAGATCAGGGCCCGAAACAAACTAAAATCGAAAATTCTCTGAAAAGTTATCGAAATTGACCAAAACGGTCAATTATGAATGTTTTGCGCTATTTAAAGTACCCCTTCCCAGATGCATCATGTTGTGTACCTGTAAACATAACAATGTAGTACAATACAAACACATCCTAAAACGAATATTTACCTAAACAATGAATCAAACATTTAATTTTTATGATCGAATTTTAGAGAATAGGTGACAGCAAAATTTAAGCTATGTTGACTTTCATTCAAACATGCTTTGGTTTAACCTGAGGTCAAATTTTACTTTTGACAGAAAACAGCTTACAACCAAGCAAGTTAATATTTGCATGACACCTTATATACCTTACCCGACCTGAACAATAAAGTCATTTTCTGTCAAATTGAAAGACTAACTGAAGATATTGTTGAAAACAAGTCGCTGACGTAAATAAACAATGTGCGCGAAGCGTCGAATAGTTTCCGTAATTTTCATTGAAAAAATCAACAATTTCAAATCCATATTTTCGTCAGTTGGATAAATAGGAGCGGCCAGTCTTGTAGACATTGAGTTGCGCAGCATAGCTACCTTCAATTTCTGATATTGACATTCCAAAGGATTGGGAATATTGGGGGAATTGAAATTTTAAAGTGCTTTTTTTGGCCCAGAAATGGTCCAAACACGTCAAAAACATCGTTTTTAGGCGTTTCTGACGATGCTCCATCTTTCTAAAGCATAAACACAAAGAAAATTTCAAAAAAATTCAAAAAATTCGAAATTGAACAACGTATAGTCAAAAAAGAGTAGGTATATGGCGCGAAGCGCCGGAAATTCGACATCTTTGAGCAAAAAGATGACTAAAACCGATTAAAAGAGCACTTTTTCTACGAATTTTTCGGAAACTTTCAAAACTTTTGAAAAATCGCGAAATCTGCGGCAGGGGGCGGAGTGGATTAATCTCCAGGGGAGGGTAAAAACCTTTCTGGGGAAGTTGAAACCCTTCCCCGGATTATGTATGCCAATCACTGTCTAAAATTTCGGAAAATCAGGTAGTGTCAGGTGATTTTGAGAAAACGTTAGGTGTTGCAGGTGGAAAAATTCAGCTCATATCAAATTCTAATTAACAAAAATAGTCAGAACAATTACTTTATTCGATGAAGTGGAGTTTGAAATTGAATGTTAATATATTCTAATGCCAAAAAAATGGTACAATAGGTATATGTTGATAAAGATCGACACAGTGATTCAAATAAAACAATGCATCTTTAATTCTCAAACAAAGGAAGGAACGGATGATTATTATAAAATAAATGGTCTCTGTTCCATGTTTATTCTGCGAATTTCGTCCACATTTTTGAATATTTACAATCTGACAGAATGTATCCGTTTCAAAATACGATATTTTAAGACTTTCTTAATTCTATACGCTTTCATTCTTTTCTTGATATTATATCTTATTTTATTTTTCTTCATTTATTTTATCCTTCACTCTATTCCCTTTGTTCACCTCGCTGACTCTTATGTCAAACAGTATATTTCGCAATGCGATATGCACTTTAAAGCCACTAATTTACTAAAAGATTTAATACATCCAGAAGTAAATAGCCTATATAAATTTCATCCCATCGTAAATAGTCCAACGAGCAGGAAGTAATAAGTTCGAAGGAAATACGATTGGATTTCTGGGGGTTCCCAAGGGTTCAATTCTTTTAATAGAAGCTTTGACGATTCAATAAATTTCTGTACCTCTTCACTAGTAGACTTGCCAGTCTAAGAGTTTCTTATACGGAGTAATGTCATTTGCAAAAACAAAAAAAGGCAATAAAATCTAAATATATTATCGTTGACGATGATTTTGAGCAAACATTTTGACAAATCCTATGTTGAATGAACAAATGCATGCAATTACTTCAGTTCAAAGAGTCATTTTGAGTCATATCATTATGTGAAAACATTACAATTTCGCAGTAATATCAACTTAGCGCATACAGAAACAAGCCTTCGTTGATTACTAAATTTAAGTCCGTTTTTTCAGTGTCAGAAACAAATTTATATTAAGGATATTTAATATGAGAAACACTAGTTTTTATGATTAAATATATTCAGTATTTTACTTACAAAGCGGATGCCTATTCAATGCAAGAAACTTATATTGTGTAACGGGCTAGAACATACGACATTATTAAAAAAGGTCGTGTTGATATAAAAAACATTTTCATTGTTTGTCAAGATCATTAGAAAAGCTATGTATTTTGCGAGCAATTTCTCCAGTATGTCATAATATTCAAATGAATGTTATGGAAAGAGTTTTCAAAGTCGCAGTAGTTTGAGATGCAGTGTTAAATTTCAATGGAATGCATACATTGTAGAAAAAAATTTGGGGACTACAATAGAAATGTAACATTAGAGGCAAAAGAGCAGCATTTGTAATGAAAAGATGTGATATTCTGAGAATGAGCTGGTTCGTTTAGGAGACGCAGCAAACATTGTCATTATGGACTAAAAATTGAAAAATGAGTGATTTCCGGATAAAAATTTAATGACATTTTGACCAAAGATAAAAATGAAAATTGAGAAGCGAAAAAATTATATTCACCCTAAATTCCGAAGAAATGAAATAATTATATTGTACTCCATTCATCCAGTTAAATGATTAAATTTTTTTTCCGAATATGCCTTCTGAATCAATGGAAATGCAACCGAATCACACGCCTAGATTGGTATTAGATAAATTCCCAATAGATATTATTTTACGCGTTAACTGACTGAATTATTTTACTTGCAAAAAATACGCTACGGTAGGCAATCGATTTTGTTTTCAGCTAGACATTAGCTAGCGTACCTCTATATAATGTCCTGATAATACGTCTTTTGTGAAATTTACAATTAGTCTTAATAAAGCTAAAGCTGCGCGTGAAACGAAAAGCGATTTTAGGAGTAAAGCTTCCGACTAAATACTTAAATACATAATGCATCATAAGCTGAGTTATTAAGCTAGACTTTACGCGAGTTATTTAAGTACTTAAAAATAACCTAAGCGACTATGCAACTCTGATATGCTCGACAATGATTACTTGCAAAGACAGGCCGTGGGTTAATTGAAACCCTATTCTAATCGGGGTAAAACGTGATAAAAAATATCTAGTTGAACTTCTTTGGCCTGACAAGCTGAGTAACATCTTGGGTTAATTACCTATACAGAAAACAGGTTGAAGATTAAAAAATGGTCGATTTGTCTCAGATTTAGAACCCGTTTCTGGCTAGGCTAAAAAATGTTATCTATATGATTGTATTCATGGCTTACCAGTGCATGCGCTATTAATTAATCAAAAATATTAGAAATATGCGATGCTGATCATCAATGCTTTTAAATGCCAATTCATAAAAATAATAGAACCCTTTCATTTTCCGTTTATTTTTCTCTCCCAATTTTTTTAACCTCTATTCCTTCAATAGCGAATGTTTCCGACGTCTTAAATTCGCTTAATGTTGCAAAAATACGGGTTACAAAAATACGGGTTAACTTAAAGCTAAAGCTAGAAAACTCGGATTATCAAGTGACCAGCCTAGGTTGGGTAACTAAGATTTAACCCACATTCGCTCGAATTATTGAACATTGTTCAATTTAACCTAGGATTAAATCAGCTAACCATATATAAAACTTGATATTTAACCTAAGGTTAAATTTAACCAGTGAAACAGAGGATGAAAAAGTCGAGTAAGCTAGCCTACGGTTGAAACCGGGTAACCCAACTTTTTTATTTCAAAGGAAATACTGGTCGTTGCTCAAAAAACGTTGCACCATTAATTCGAAAATACAACATGAAATTACGAAAGAAATACAGACATACCTACAGAAAGAGACGGAGAAAATAATGAAAAATAAATATTAAAAATTCTTTATCAATTCTTCTGAACTGGCATCTAAAGCGATGTGAAAATCGTATATTTCAAATGTTTTAATTAATGTGCGAGCACTGAAATTTTCCATTTACTGAGCATTGATAAACGACTTATTAGAATCGGCCAGCTTCACACTTTACGATATAATAGAATCGATAAACCAAGATTTAATCCTGTTACGAGCAGGCTAAAAATGTTGGTTTAAACGGCTCTTTATAACCTACACTACGCTTAGCCCGCTTTGTCTCATACCAACATTTAACTCCATATCTTATTTAAGCTTGGTTTAAAGTTTGGCTTTCTGTCAGCCCAAAAATATGACTCGAGATTCTTGCGGGGAATAAACTTACATTAATCTGAGGTTACACTTAACCACTCGAGTCTTTTTCACTCGGATTAAATACAATTCTACGTTGAATTTAGCTTAAGGCTTCCTTATTCCCTGAGGCTACTTTAATCGACGTATGCTGATAAACTTTGGTTGAATCAAATTAAATCAATATTTTGCTACCCAAGCTAAGTATAAAAACTTGGATTTACTTTTAGGACGCAGTAACTTAGTTCGGCCTTTTATCAGGCACGTAGCTGGCCGTCCTATTTTGGGGGACCAACACCAATTAGGGGGTTCCGGGGTACAAAAAGGTAAAAAAATAGCACAAAATAACGTTTAATAAGTACTTTTTCCGGTTTTTTTTTGAATTTTGGGGGGTCTGCCTTTTATGTAGGCAGGGCTGCATACATGTAACAGCTCGAAATTTTGGATAGAGTGACGCTTTTGACAGCCAGTTGAGAAAAATTGTTTTCTCTTAAACTTCGAATTTTGTTCTCTTAATGAATTCAGCATATATTGGAAAAAGTCGAATCTTTCGGTTTTTGCAAGCTACTCCATCGAAGCTTCCGAGACATAAACCAATTTATGTTGGGTGGGTTTGCCCCTGCCCCCTAGGCGGATCCTGAATACGGACCCGTATCACGGTTTTTCGTGTTCGGCAAAGATTTTTGCCGATGTAAAAAGACTTTTAGGGACCGTCTTTGTATATGCACAATGATTTTAAGGAAGGCAAAAATTGTAAAAAAGGTCTGAAATTGCAAAAAAATTTGGCGCTTCACGCTGAAATGAGTAGGTACATAATTGTGCGTTTATCTTATAGTAGCAGCAATCGCACTTAAAAAAATAATGTCAAATTTTTTGGCGCTTCGCACCGTTTCGTTTTGAGACAAGTTTTAGTATTTTTTCGTGTCAGAAACCTAGAAATTATATAAAATGTCCAGCTGAAGGTCGAAAAACTCTTCTACCGCAGTGAAAGCGGTAGTATACCATACTTTAGTACCCAAGACTATGCATATACAAAATGTACAAAGACTTTAGGAGGATTATCTTTGTACATGTACAAGTCCTTGTAAAAAACGCTGTCCTGTATATAGGCAAGTTAAGCTGTTACGTCGCAGAATTTATGTCTTATTGTGCAGATGAAAGGTGCCGAGTCTCAATTTCTCTTGTGCTGTTTTCCAAGCACTCAGTTTGTCAGTATTATCGTGCTCAAAAAACTACGTTCACAGACAAAGTGATATTTTATTTGTCGTAACAGCGGCGACCAAAGGGACACGAATGAAATTAAGATCCATGCATTTGCTAGCAAAGCACAGCGTATCATCTCATCCATTTTCAGATTTTCCGACCTCGGCTTTTTTATTTACGTTTTGTTATACTCAAAAATAGCCGCGCCATGCGCGCGGCGTATTAGCCTTAAATGCGTTATGCAGGATGGAGATAGAGAGGAGGCAATTTTCGACGAAAAAAAGTTCTTCAAGCTCACGAAAATCGATTCGGAACATTGAGCAGCTAACATAAACTATAATAAGCGCTCGCAGAATGCGCATTATGAGTGCGGCTAGGTCGGCGAGCAGCTTTGGAAGCTAATACGCATATAATTAATACATATATAATTATAAGCATTGATGTTTCTCAGACGCGCTTTACTCAACGCTGAAACATCGCCCGGGGCCAATGCGCTTACGACTCGCTATTACGTACGATACGCAACGCAGATGAGGTGCGAGAATACGGGTCAAAAATAGCACGATAAATCAGGAATGTAAAGGAGGAAAATGAGATCAGCAAAAAACCAACAGCTATGCGACATGCATTTATAAATTCGCGCATATAAAAAACAAAAACGAGATGGACGCTACGACGACGAATGAGGGGAAGGAAATTTAAAAAAAAAATTGCACGTAGCAAACAAAATTGGCAGGGAGAAGAAGCGTTTGCTTGAAATATACTTAAACGGCTTTCGGCAAGAAAGCGATCGAAGCGGAATGAACTAGTCTTTTTCAAAGCCTCTATTGATGTAAAAAATGCTTAATCGTTCTTGACAAGTTAGTTGGTTAAACAGTTTAATTAGATACTTCAGTAGCGAGCCACTAACTTTATAATACACCCACTATAAGAAGTGAACATTGGTGAGGAATCAGTCATCTTGAATCTAAGTTATGTCTGAACAAAATGCAACAATTGGTCACACATTTTCGACTATACAAATGTACTCACCTGCTCCAGCCTTACCCAGTCATACTTTATGCATAAATCAGAATACTTTCATAACACTTTGAACAATCCATACATTTTATATTAAAAAAGAATAACCATTAATGAAGCTCTAAAGTTTTTTCTTATAAATTCCTCAGCAAAAAACAGGAAATTAACGGTCGGACGGTAGCACATGTGCATAAAAGTGATCTTTGACCATAACAAAGAAGGACGACAGCGTAATTTGGAGGAATAAAGCAAAATAGAAACAAAAACTTTTCCGCAAAAGTTCTTGAAATAATCCTCAAATTATGAGTAAGAGTGGTTTTCTGATTTATAGAAATTATCAAATCCAACGCTAAATTTACATTGAAAAAATAAAAATAAAGTAATATAATATATTTAATAAATTAAATAAAAATTATAAAGTTATTAATATGCTATCCAACTACGGACGGAACTATGAAAGCAAGACCAGCGCGTGACGTCCGGCCTGAAAAGGCCCGTGTCCGCAAATGATGATAGTTATGCAAGAGAATATTCGCAAATTTTGCCGGGTGAGTACGGCTCGAAATTTTGGATGGGGGGTCCAGGCGGGGGAGGGGGTAATTACTTCGAATTTCCAGCCAAAAAACACCTACGGCCGAAAAATTCGATTTTTTTCCAAAAATCAAAGGGGGCAAAAATTTTTGTGGCTTAGGGGGGTTGGGGGACCACCACCTTTGGATGGGGTCACCCATTTCATACATGCACATAGGAAGGGGTGAGAGGGGGTGTGACCCCCCACTGAAGGAGCCAGAAGTATAGTACTGTCGAGCGATTTGAGCCAAAAATAGTGTACCTATCTTAAAGCGATTTTGACGTAAAAATGGCCAAAAACTCAATTTACTACAATAAAAATTCCGAATTTTACTCTTCCCCGTTCCCCAAATCTCGATTTTACCCCTCCCTAACCAACCTCACCTTGTGAATGTATGACCCATCCCCCTGTTACATGTATATGTAAGTCGAATGGGATTTGGAATCGAACACGTGCGAGCGGGGGAGTTTTTGGGTCTACAACCGCACGAGGAGAAAGGTAAAATTTTCTGATCAAACTGAAGCAAAACTAAGGCTAAAAACGGATGAAAATTAATTTTAGTTAACCCGCTTGAAATTGACACCTAAATTGAGGTAGCTTTTGAACAATTTGAGTTGGCACTAATTTTTAAAGCAACGTTCAGTGGTAAAAAGCACACCTGGGCGTGGGGTATGCACCCCCAGAAACCAAAATACCCCTCCCAGAATTCAATTGTTGAAATTTTGGTTTTTTTTGCAATTTTTTGGTGCCAATGGATAGTGCTCGATGAGAAACCTTGAAAAATGGTGTTTTTTCGCCATACCACCGTTTTTAAGGCCATTTTTTGACCTTAGAAAAATTTTGCACCCCTCC
The DNA here is from genome assembly GCA_036768485.1 of Mermis nigrescens. Lineage (NCBI taxonomy): Eukaryota > Metazoa > Nematoda > Enoplea > Mermithida > Mermithidae > Mermis > Mermis nigrescens. The sequence goes on along the minus strand of JAVLUZ010000145.1, from coordinate 11,656,299 downwards.
CAGAATTCTGGTGCCGCCCACCTATGGTTGAAAGCCGCCAGTTGTCAACAGACCGAGTTGACGTCATCCTCAGATCAAAAATTCTGAGCTCTACAGGTCAGTGAAAAAACTGTTAAAATTGTTAACAATGTTTGAATAGCATAGACTTTATTAACTCATAGTTCTTGGTCGATTTAAAGCACGTTTGCAAAAGTTTCAATTTTTGTCCATTTATTTTGTGAATTTCGCTTCTGAAAGTCTATGTAAACCTTGCCAAACCCCCGCTCTAAAAAGTCTGCTTAAAACTGACGCGCAATTACGTTTAGTAATGAAGAAATGCAGACGTCGTTGGCTGAGTTAAGAAAAAGGAAAGAATCAAGCGATTTGAATGAAAGAAACAAAATGGACCCAAAATACTTGCTTTGTCATGTATGCACATCCCATACACCAGATGATCAGAGTTACGACCATTGATGCACAAAGTCAGGGACGGCAGGGGGAGGTAAATCCCAAAAATCCAAAGAAATCAAATCCAAAAAATCCAAATCTAAAGTCCAGACGAGTAAATTTAGTGTTCACGAATTTTTTGCTATTCATACGACGAAAATGGTCAGAGTAGCCTATAGAATGCTTTTCGTGATATTGTCGCATTTTTTAAGCATTTTCCATTTCATGACAAAAAATGGAGAAATTGATCAATTTAGGATGCTTTTCGAGTAAAAAGCTAATAAAATTACTGAAAATTTTAAAAATTTTGATGTTACTGTTTTTTACTCTCAAAAATGATAAAAAACGTTCTGTCAGCTCAAAATCGCCGGACAGTGACTGTCTGAATACCACCCTTACCCACCTATGTGCACGTATGGTTCCGAGGAAATCGCATGACAACATAAATTCATACATGATCTTGGGGGATGGGGGTTTGAGGATATTTCGAACCCCCCCCCCCGCCATCCCAAAAAAGTATTTATCCCCTCCCCCACAAATAGTGATAATAAAAGTTAACAAAAATTCATAGAAAAGGTGCTGTGTAAAGCGTTTTTAGCTATCTATTTGATCAGAAGCGCCAAATTTTCGCGTCGTTTACTCATTTTCTGTATATATTTTGATCAGTTACTTCGAATTTCTAAAATTTTTCGCTAATTTTTTCATTTTTTAAGCTCTAGAAAGATGGAACATCCTTATAAAAATCGGAAAACTTTGTTTTTGATGCGAATCCAGTATTTTTTAGCCCAAAAAAGACACCTTAAAATTTTACCACCCCCCAGAATGTACTAATTGCTGTGCATGCCTGGTATAATCCTACGGGAATCAAAATCCACAATTTACTTTCCTAAGTTTCAGGCTTGAACGATAGACGGATTAAAAAATGATGATTGTTATAAGAAAAAATTAAGAAACGAGCAGCGTTGAACTGTTCCTCAGTCCTTACTTTCATTCAACATTTTTAATTTTAACACTAATAAAAAACTGAAGCATATGCAAACCGTGTGTGCATTTATAATTCAATAGTATTCTGATCTTGCCTCCATTTAAAAAGCTGTAGCTTCTGCACAATAAAGAAAACCAAAGAAATCAAAAATTTCCACTAAATACTTGGAACGTCAAGATACTACACATCGTTAGATACGGTTCTATCTTTTGAATTAATAAAATTCTTGCAACGAAAACCAGACAGAAAAGATTATTTATAAGACAGCGATAATGTCTTACAAATGACACCCGAAAATCGTTATTCTTAATGAAAACAAAAATCATCTCATAAAAGCTTGAGCATGCGATAATAAAAGCTCAATTAAAGTGAATAAAAATTAAATGAAACGTGGATTTAATGCTATAAAAAATAAAACCATAATTAATAATAGCACCCAAAAAAGGCACTTTATAATTTCACCTCCCCAGAATTCCCATGCTGTGCATGTATGCCGGGGACCCCCAAACTTCGAGCCATTACATGTATGGCGACAGCGGTAATTAGAGCCTCACAAACGCATAATCCCTCACTTTGCATTGAGTACAGTTCGTAATCGCGGAGTAAATTTTATTGTCATTCGTGGTCGTGCAATCGACCTTCGAAAGCACCAGGTTCGTGAAATCGTCGTACTTCCCAATGGCAACGCGCACCCGCTCCAAAAGAGTCCTGAAGCAAGCGCGGCATCGGTCGAACGGTACTCGCAGCATCAGGCAATCGGCGAAATCTCGATTCAAATGCCGAAGTTTCGATGGGGTCACCAGGTCCACTTCGGAGGTCATGCGCAGAGTGAACAGATCGTAGAGGTTCATCGGATCGGCGCCGTCCTCGTCGCATTGCCGGGACGACAAGTAAGTGTCGCGCAGTTCGTCCAGCTTCTTTCTATAGAATGACCTTTCGTTGTTGCTACGCCAACTGAACTGGTCCCTATTGCTGAAGCGAGTTCCGTTGCTGCGCCAGGCGGGCGCCACGTACGCCGATCGACGTAGACACAGCGCGTTGAAGTTGTGTTGGCTCAACATTTTGCACTGACGTCCGGGTGAATCGTCGAGCAGCGCACCGGCGGACGACAATGGCGACGTCGCCCTATCCGCTAACGTCAACGGGTCCGAATTTCGGTTAAGGGCTTGAGCTAAAGTCAACGTCGATTTAGGCGTAGTGGACTGCCAACGCGATCTGGACCAAGTCGGCGACCCTTTGTACCGCAAAGAAGCACCACCGGGCGAAGAGGCTAAGGCGGCGGCGTTGGCGTCGCGATTTTCCCCGAGCATCACGAGCTCGTAAATGGTTCGCCGCTCATTTTGGCCGCCTTTGTCCTCGGAAGACAAAGTCTGATGATGATAAGGCGCATAGTGTTGGCTTCTACGATCGTCGCTTTTATCATCGCCCCGTCGCGCGCGATGACCTTGGTGCATATTATTATTATTATGTTCCCCAATCGCCTGGCGACGGTCGTCCAAGCTGTCCCAGCTGGTCGCCGGTGACAAGTGATCCGACCCGGCCATGGCTTGGACGCAGGACACGTTCAGCGCCAAACAAAATAACAAAAAGCTGAACAAATGCCAGTAGAATACGACGGCTAGTGATGTGCTCGCGAGTGATGAATAAACGCAATTTCTAGCGACACCGACGGACGAAACAACGTTCAAATTTTGGTCACCTGTGTCACAAACTATGTCGCTCGCAGACGTCTGATCCCGATTGCTCTTGTTAGCATCAATTAAAATCGAATCGCTACTTCGCACTAAACAATAAAGTCGTTCAGAGTATGGTCCGGTCGTCGATGCTACGGCGGCGCAATGGAAATCTTGCTTTATAGGACGAAAAGTAAAAGGGGCTGACCATGATGACGCGAACGTGGAGTAGCCAGTATTGACCAATCGCATTATTAACCGCCCACCGCATGCTCAGGCGGTATTTTACAAATTTGATACTCGTAATGGCAATGAAAATCGAGTGCGCCAAGGCACCGTAGGCAAACCAGTGCAAGCAATGACAATGAGAGTTGGGAGTAGGATCCGACGAAAAGCGTTGTACCAGCATTCACAGATGAAGTAGTACTGATAATCGACATCAGTAATAAAGCCCACAAAGAACGCCAGTTTTAGGTTAAAAAATCAAACGAAACGAGCGGCTGCGCAGTAAAATATCCAGTAATAATCAAATCCTTCGACCGGCTCGTTTCTCGTCTATTTGATCATGTCCGAAGCGGATCAATATTATGTCAAACAGTGGAAAAACGTTGAAGTCGAAGCATCATCAAAGCCTGCAGAAAAAAATAAAGGAAAACGCTACGCATCACAGGCTGGTCACATAATAGGTAAGCGTATTTATCAACGTCAGAGGTTAGCCAAACTTTGTAATTTTAAAGTATTAATACAGCCGAGTTTTTGTGACATATGCAACTCAACTAAACCGGCTTAAAGCGCTATTTATCTTATGAAATCGTCAAAAAATATAGCACATTCTTAGCAACAATTGGCATCTAACTAGCATCTAGCTATTGCTCCTCATTCTACGCGGAACATTAGTATCCGCCCACCGCATACCCCGCAGCCGCTACACAATAACACGCGCACGGCACAGCCCCGTAATAATCTTCTTCCCAATCCTCTCCACTTTCTTCTCAATCTATAGAACATCGAGATTGCTAGCGCGTTCTTCGTCTAGCCTGTACATTGTCGTAATAAGCGCTCGATTCTTCCGTCAGCTTACATTCAAGCAAGCTCGACCCATGTACGTACATAAACGTAGTTTAGCTTACATACCCAAGCGCATACACTGAGTAAGCAGCTTCTCTGGTTGGTGATTAGTAAGCTGCCGCCATTCTTGCGCTTCGGATGGAATATATGCATATAATGCGGAATGGAAGCCCTCCGGTCCATGGCAGGGACTCATCATATCCACATATAAAATGTATCTGGACCGACTGGTGAGCTATAAACGACGAGCACGTGCAACCCGTACGGATAATGTTACCGACTCGGCTATCTTTTATCACTGCACTCAGTTTGATGCGTAAATATTCAAATTTTTTCACTTCTTATCGGCTTTTGCATTATGTACAACACTGCCGCGATGTGTCCTTCTGTTGCTTTTATATATGTACATATTTATTGGATAATTAGACGAACACAGTAGGCGAAGAATGACAACTACACGAACGTATCGGAAGACTGCTCTGATTGGCTTGTACAGAAAACGGACAAATTAGCAGGGTGCACGCTGCTTATGATATTAAATGGGCTTATTCATGTGCCACAGCAATTCTGATGCATGTTTTCAATACAAGCTAGAGCTCAACAAATAGTTAGCTAACTCACGAGCAACGGCTAGAAACCTTGCTTTTTCAGCATTAATTTTTCTAGTCATTTAAGTTTGCGATTTTCTTGCTGAAATGTTTAGGCAGTAAACTGACTATCAAATAAAACTTATGGATCAAATTAAGGGAAGTTCGGTTTGCTGAACCTGAAATTTTTAAACAAGACGCGCAAATCTACATTTTAGTTCGATATGCAGGAATTATTTGCTAGGATTGGACAGAATCTGAAGGAAGTTTAAAAAGTCAAAGTAAAATTTCTTTTGAAACAGCCAAGTCATTATCCCTGTAAAATCTGCGATTAGCTGCAAATTACCTCTGATTTTCCAGCAGTAGATGACAAACGAGGCGTCACTGCAAACGGATCATATTAGTACGATAAATAATGAATAATTAAATAGGGAAGCAAACAACCTCAGATACAAATGAATAAAAAAAGACGAAAGAAGAAAATAATGGTAGAAAAGCGAGTGTGCAGTGCATGATAGCGAAAAATATATCCTGAATAGCGATAGCGTACAAAAAATGAGCATCGTAGAAAGAAAAGTCGAGAACAGAACGATGTTAATCATTGGTAAATGCGAATTATCGCATAAACGCACCTTATAAGCAAAAGAAGCAGCACTGTTAATGACCGAGAACAAATAAAAGAGCGCTCTGCAAAAACTTAGACAAAAGAAAAATATTAACGCTCAAAAATTGAGTTTCCTGAATAAGATAGCACACAATGATAAATAAATGCTGCGAGGTCAAGAGAAGAGCCGTATGAATTGTTTATCGAACGTGCATAGTGCCGTAAGCAATTGCGAACGAGGTAAGCTCTGCAAGCTTTTCTGCATTCAATAGTCGCTGAAAGATCAACAACTTCAAGATGCCAGTAAAATCACTCACGAATCAGTACATTTTTAGCCTTTCTCGATAAGCTATGAATTCAGCTTGCGGTCAGTGGTTTTTGTGAGAAGTAAGAAGCAAAATTGGGCATCAGCCAAATTCTGGTAGGGGTCAGATGAGACAAAATTGCCAAAAATAGCACCAAAAATTTAATTCTGGGGTTTATAGATTTTTCGGGAGGGGGGTTCAGATTCAGGAGAAAGGTGTAATCCCTCACGCCCTGATCAGCAGTCAGCATCAGACATGCACATATGAACCGGTCCGGGGATCAGTCAGAGACTGCTTTAAGTCGAAATGACCCTAAAAAGTAATACATGTAGATGCTAAAATAGTATTCCTCCTTGTACGCTAATCCAAAGTTCTTGATCGTTCTGAAGCACTTTCGCAGAAAATTATTTATTTTCATTGATTTTTGGCCATCGTTTTGCCTTCTAGATAATTTTCCATTTTCCCATTCTGGGCTCTAAACCCCACACGCGTGTCTGGTCTCTAGACCCTTTAAATGAACAAAATTAAAATTTTTCGTTGGCAAATAAGGCGAAACTAAGGCCTAAAACAGAAAAATCCAAGCTTTCGAGCGAAAGTGCATGAAATCGCTCAGAAACAGTCAATTATAGTTACTTTTTACGCTTTTAACTGCCGATTTGGAAGGTCAGTTCGGATCAAAAGTTTTCTGATTGACCTACTATACCGACTATGTTGTGCACTCTGTGGTCTACAGTCAGCACCAGACATGTAACGGCTCGAAATTCCGGATGGGGGCTCCCCGGCCATTTTTTATTAGGAAGGGTGGGGGTAAATGACATTCGGTTTTTGGTCAAAAAACACGTGGCCAAAAAAAGCAAATTTTTCCAAACAAAAACAGGGGGTCAAAATTTTCTGGCTTTGGGGAGGATGGTAGGACGACCAACTTTGGATGGGGATCCCTCCATCCCCCTGTTACATGCATGGTCAGGAGCATAGATGCGCAGCATGACCGATCTGGGAGGGGGTCAGCCGGTCTATGGAGAAGGGGGTCCGAAATTGAACTTCGTTGGCCAATATGGCCTCAAAAACTGGTAAAAGCACTAGAATAACGTTAAAACTACGTTAAAACACAGTTTCTGGTCAATTAAAAGCACTTTTGAATTTTTTTTTGTCAATTTTCATTTATTTTTGGCCTTCATTTTGCTTCATTTACCCCAGAAAATTTCCTATTTTTCTATTCTGGGGTTGAACCACCAAACCCTTCTTCCTCAAGTGCATGTCTCGTCAGCACTCAGCACAGCAGCCATTAGAGAGATCAAATCTCTACTATATATGTAAGAGAGATAGGTCATCTGTGCGGAGTATGTACATATATAGAACATTTTTGAGATATCAATTATTTGTAATAATTCACCGTACAGCTAAAAGAGCGGCCGCAGAAATAAAACCTGGCATTTGCATGTCCAAACGAATATTTAACGAACTAATATTGATAACAAAAATTGTTTACCATTACTTTCAGCTCGAAATTTTCATATTTTTTGCATTATCATGCAATCTCGTATCAAAGTAAATAAAAAGAAATATACCGATGTGCATAGCATGAACTTACACATGATGAAATTTTAATACAAGCAAACACACACTCTAAAATAATGTGAATGACAGTTATTGCGATTGGGAATCGTGCTAAAAATTCCTGAATAGCATGCGTGCCACAAATCCATGAGTTGCTTCAACGTTCATACAAATTTTTAAAATCATTTTACCTTGAAAAAGTTCTCTGATTTAACCCTACCAGACCGGCTATGCTGGGCATCTGACCCATAAATGCATAATAGCAGGTCAGGAGGTCAGCCAGATTTTTTGAGTAACAAAAACTGATAAAAATGCTCAAAAAGCTTAAAAATTATGTAAATCCATAAATTCCGATTATTTAAAGCACGTTTGAAAAAACTTTTGATTTTCATCAATTGAAGGCCTTCATTTTGTCTTATTTTCCTCAGAAAATTTCCCATTAGGGAAGAGGGTTCTCCCGTAACCTTAAGTGCATGTTTGGTCCTGACAGCATAAGGATAAAATTTTATAACACTTTTTCTTCAAAAAATTTTTGAGCTAGAAGCCAAGCGCACATATATGCAAACCAATACCGCACCAAAAATTATGTGGAAGAGTCAATCATTCGCTAATTACCGACATGTATCAAAAAATAGCACTCTCGACATTAGGCACGATAATGTCGAAGTGCATAACATAACAAGCACCTATGCACAATCACAAAGTGCATAAGATAACCTACGTCAAAATCTTTTTATTCCGCTTGACTTTGAGCGAAAAAAATCATATTGCCATTTAGAGTATCACAAAATAGCCGTTCAAGGCAGGGTCAGCCAAAGAGAGCTCCGTGATCCTTAGTTTGTGGTAGTAAATTTCAAGCACTTTTGAAGAAAATTCCTAATTTTGATCCATTTTTAGCCTTCATTTTTCTAAGGAAGCAGAAAACAACATTATAAGTAACCATACCTGAGCAACAGCCAACTGATAGAGGTCAGATAGGGCTAAATTGCCAAAAATAGCACAACAAATTCAACTCTGGAGCGTAAAACCACACATGGGGGTTGTGTACCCCAGAAAACTATTTTTAGTAACATTTTTCGCGATTTACCCTATTCTGCTGATCCCCCAAAACTTTGGTGCTGCCCACGTATGGTGTAAACCCCCACGCCCATGTGTGTGTGTGTATGGGTAAGCAAGTGGACATTATTTCATTCCTCTCCCACTTGTTAGGTGTAAAATCAATATTAATGGACTCAAAAAGCAAGATTCTAATGACCGAATTCTAGACATACATCTAAGTCATGTACAGAATAAAGCAAACACGCATGCAGAGCAACGCATGTTTCCGTAAATTCAAACCCAAGAATCTGGAATCAAAATAATCGCAGGAGTGCTTCAAAAAGAATAAACCAACGGTTCAGTAAGCAGCAGATTAAGCAAACGCATTCCAATCGATGGTTGCGATAGACGACACTTTTATACACGATTGCACATTTATGGTGCAAATTTTTAATTGAAGTGGCTCTCAAAATTTCGCAAGAAAATAACGTTTACTACGCGAAAACCGCAACTTTAAAACGAAGCGATATAAAAGCGAAGGCTACCCAACGGAATTTACGAGCTCGATTGTTTATTATTGACCGAACGGGCGTAAAATTAGGTCATTAATAACTGGTCCACTATTTCAGCTAAATTCATCTTAAGTTTACAGAAATATTTTGAATTAAAAAAGTTACTGAATGAAGTCGGCATTGAATTTTTTCAATTAGGTGCATGGCGATCGACCTTATTGACTAGTTTACTCACAAAAATATCTATATTTACTGTAATTACTGGCATGATAATTGCATGAAGGTGCTCGCTGTGCCTAGCAGGTACACTAAATGTTTTGTCGCGTAAATTGTGAAAGATAGTTTTTAAATTATACTCCAAGCATTACATTAAAATGGTTAAACTATGAATACACTGGCAGATACGTAAGAATGCTTGAGTTTATATTTCGTTCCTTGAAACGTTGATAGTAAAAAGCCAAATTATGAGATTTTCGTCTTATTTCAAGAAGTCGTGAAAAAATTATGAACCGCAGAAAACAACGAATTTGTAATAAAGTGAACAAGACGATACACAAATTGAAACGTAAATGTATAAAAGGAGCGATTAATTTATGATTTACGCTTCAAGTACATATTTTACATCACGTGTACAGAAATGCTCGTGGCTATTGGTTTAGAAGGAATCAGCCGATTTAGGGGTCAGCCGGCAAGCTTTAGCGAAAATGGCCCAACAACTTGTCAAAAATGCTTAAATACAAGTAAAACTATAGGTGGGCGGCACCAAAGTTCTAAGGGGGGGGGGTGCAAGATTTTTTCAAACGTCCAAAAATAGCCTTAAAAATGGTGGTATGGCGAAAAAACACCATTTTTCAACGTTTCTCATCGAAAACTATCCATTGGCATCAAAAAATTGCGAAAAAACAAAAAAATCTCAAAAATTGAATTCTGGTGGGTGTTTTGGTTTCTGGGGGGTTTGGTTTCTAGGCGTGCATACCCTCCAAACCCCCAACGCCAAGGTATGAGTAAGACTACATCGGTTTTCAATATTTTCACCGATTAAGGTTTCGGTTAAAAATATGACAGCTCAAAATTATGTGAGGAAGTAATCTGCAGTTTCCCAAGCAAAAAAAATGGCAAAAAAACGAAAGTTGTTGCCAAAAAACGTAGCCCAACCACAATATTCTACTATACACAGCCTAATCCGCATATTGCTGTTCCGGTTTCGAAGTAGGTAAAGCATTAGCGGATAAAGGATATAGACGAATACCTGAAATCGGGGGAGATTTCTGACTTTAGGGGATGAGGGACTGACGACTTCGGGTGGGTGGGGGATCCCCATCCCCCTGTTACATACAGTATGGTTTCGATTTTCATCCATTTTGACCTTAAATTTGCCATATTTTTACAGTAATATTTTTTCTTTTTGAATTCTGGTAATAATCGAAAACATACATGTAACGGGGTGATGCCCCCTACCCAAAGTTGGTCGTCCCTCCATCTAGGCAAAGCAAAAAAAATTTTGACCCTCCCCTCGATTTTGAAAGAAAATCGAATTTTTTGCCGTTTATAGGTTTTTTGGCCGTTTTTGGCCAAAGATAGGAGGTCATTCACTACCACCCCCGCCTGAAAATGACCGGTGACCCCCAAGCCCTAAATTTCTAGCCTTTACGCGTATGACTGAAACCATACATTTGATGTTTAAAATAAACTTTACAAGGTTGAAATCAGAAAACCGTGAATAACGTAAGGAATTCAAAACTAAAATTCCGGAGCGCAGCCCAGCCTGTAATCTTCAAGCCCCAAAAGGGTTCCCAACGACCCCCTCGTGATGCTCCCAATCAGCCAAAATGTCATAAAGCGTACGATAGGAAACAATCAATGATATAATCAAAACAGCATCGAAAAAATATCCGATCACGCTTAAAATATGTGTTGGAAAAATTTGCGCCGCTCGGTGACCTGATTAAACTCATGTGATCGATTTTATGTCATCATACTGATCTTTGATCCACTTTCTCCATATCCATTCGATCCTTTCGCCTCACTACGATGGCCAGAATTAAATCAGTGCGGGGAGATGGCAGGCCTGAAACAACATGAAATACATCGTAAAAAACAACATTGACAATAATAACATTTTCCTTTAATATTTCATTTTTAAATTCGAGAATTTATGAAATATTTCAATATTTTCTTCTTTTTTAAAAGAGGCAGAGAAAATAAAATTTTCTCTTTCGAGAAACTACTAAAGATTATAAGCTAGAAAATGCCTATGCGGGAAGAATTTCGGAAAAATTTGACAGAAGCATCCATTCTCAGCATACATGTAACAGGAGGGATGGAAGATCCTTCACCCAAAGTTAGTCGTTCCCCAATCTCCAAAGCCAGAAAATTTTCCACAACCCCACTATTGGGAAAAATCGCATTTTTTGGCCGTTTTTAGGTTTTGGCCGTTTTGATCAAAAATTGGAGGCCTTCCCCCTCTAAAGTGGCCGGAAGCCCTACCTGAAATTTTGAACCGTTACATATGTATATGATCATCAGTGATGTTCACTCGATCAAGGGACTGCATGAAAAGAATTTTGCTCTTCAATAAAAACATTTTATAAACTCAATAAGTTCCGAATTTTATTATCTAAGAAGTATAAAAATTATAATTACGATAAAATAATATAAAATGCAATATAACTGACGAATATATATTATAATACATAGTATAAAATTATAATTATAATATAAAATTATAATAAGCCACATAATTTAAAAAAGAAAAAAGGAAACGCCCGATTCTGACATAAACAATTGGAGAAATAAAGAGGTGCTAAGCTAAAAACTTGCAAAAAGTTAGCTGAAAACTTGAACAAAAATAGAGGCTGTAGATAAGTAAATGTGCATTTAAACAGTCGTGTAACAGCAGCTGTAAATTTCGCTTCGGGGTAGTTGGCCATTTGGGGTTTGAGTGGGAGAGGAGGCTGAATGGCCTTTTACTTTTGTTTTGAAAAACAGTACGGAAGCACATAAAAATGATCTATAAACGCAAATTTTCGTCGAAAAATCGAGAGACGGTAAAAAATCTCAACTTTGGGGAACGGAAAAGAGGACCGAGTCGTAACGTAATGTGAGCGTAAATCTTTATATTTTATACAATATTTTTTGTAATTACTTTTTAACGTTATATTTTTCATATTACATTTTTACTATATTAATATTTTTTATATTTTGATGTTTTTATTTTGTAATATACTTTTCATTTTTTATATAGCTATTTTCATAGCTACATATATGTTATTTTTATCATTTTATTCGAGAACTTTTTATGAGCTGTTATGCGTTCGCGCTAAACAAAAGCTTACAGGCGTGCCCGTCGAATGGCAGTAGAATCGGATCTGGTTCCTCGTTATCCGCCAGAGGCATCAAATACAAATCCTTTATTTTGGGCAGCTTAAGCGTATCTATGACACCAAAACGCCCTCGTTGCATCATATTCGAAAACAAGCCATGATATTGAGCTTTTTGTTCCAGATCAGGCGGTTCAGCTACCCGAATAACCACCTAAAATTTCGGGCATATCACGTCTATTAAAATCAGGCACGTATCTCTGGGGGAATGGAGGGGTTCGGATCCCCCAAAATTCAGAAAAATCGGAAAAATATGACTTTTTAAACGTTATTTTGTGCTATTTTTGGCTTTTTTGGGCTTATTCCCCCTAAAATTGGTGTTGCCCCCCAAATAGGACGGCCAGCTACGTGCCTGATTAAAATTGACGATAACAATAAAAGTTTTTATCAACTAATACAACAACTGAAAGCAAACGCGTCGAGTGTTATGTATGCATAGGTAGGACTATGTACAATATACGAATAACCAGTTCAGATAACAGTTCAAATGAAGATATCGGGCCATTTAAGGGAAGAGTAATCGGTATCCCAAGTTTCAAAACCGAAACAGGCGATAATTATGCACAGGCACTCAGATACATATAAGCTCACTGCTTAACAAAAAGTTTAATTCTATAATTGTAATTGTAAAAACTAATACATATGTATCACACATTCCCACAGGGAGGGGGTGAGGGGGTATAACCCCCCGTCAGAGTCCAAGACTCAAGTCACTGACAGACGAGTTTTGGTGAAAACTTTCTGAATTTTTTGAACTTAATTTTTAGTATGGCAAGAGTGAAAAAAATAAGTTTGTTGCTAATACGAAACTGACAAAAATACAAAACCAACGATAATTCATATACGGATGTTGTACGTGTATTAGTAATAGGACACACAAGTTAATGAAATGACGAATGTCACGCGCGCCATACAAGGTATGTGGATAAATCAAAGTTTGCTAATCGTTATTTAAATAAGTGTAAGTTGAGGGGAAAAAACAATGAAATCTGAAGATCGTTCTAAACTGTAATATATTTGTAAAAAAATCAATTTTTTGCGCGTTAGAGTTAGCAATAGGTATGACTAATTTAAACCTATTAATGTTACGAGTAGCAATTTAGATTAAATACAAAAAATTATCAGCTTTTAAAAACGACTTATTGCTAATAATTTGGTACATCATACACAAGCAAATACTGTGTTTTATTTATTATTTGTGTATATTGTTTATTTCAATCTATTGCACATAACTATTAGAATTTCATGAAGTGATACAGTATTTTTGAATGTAAGCAAGAGTAAATAGACAAACTATCACTATAAATTATGCATGTAGCAGCTCAAAATTTTGGGAGAGGGGGTCCTCGGCATCCATGCAGCGGCTGGAAAACTCGGGTATGGGTCCCCAACCCTTTTTAGAGGGATGGGGTTAGCGACTCCAATTTTAGGCCAAAAATGGCAAAAAATACCTAAAAATAGCCAAAAAAGCGTAAGTTTTCGATAAAAATGGGATAGGGTCGTCAAAAATTTTCTGACTTCCGAGCAGGGGGTGCGGGGCGTAAAAGTGTGGGTGGGGGATGGTCCAAAGCCCCCGTTACACATATGCTTCTTGGCCATTTTACGGGGAGGGGGTAAGCGGCTCCGATTTTTGGCCAAAAGTGGCAAAAACACCTAAAAATAGCCAAAAAGCGCAAGTTGTCGCCAAAAATAGGGGAGAGAGATGAACATTGTTTGAATTGGGGGGGGTGTTAAGAGGACGTCCAACCTAGGGTGGGGAATTCCTTAAAGCCCCTAGTTACTACGTGCATGGTTTCAGGCCATTTTTAGGGGGGGGGGGGGTGAATGACCACCAAGTTTTTGCCGGAAATCGCAAAAGGGTACCTAAAATTGCAGGTTTTCTCGCCAAAAATCGATTTTGGCTCGTGCATTAATTTTTGGAACCATGTTCATACAATATTGAAATACTTTCTGGGGCAAAGTGATAGTAATTTTAACGTTTTGAAGTATTTTTTAGAAAATTTCAAAAAATTCTCGGCGCTTCACGCAAAATATCGCTTATATACTGTATTTAGCTTCAAACAAAGGCATTAAACACTCCAAAATCAATCTTTGTGTAATCTAGGCATCTTTAGGCAGATTCAAATATCTTTTAAATCTATTTTTACTGTTTTTAAAAATTTTATGCAAAAATAAGTGTTTTTGCCGTTCAAAGATAAAATTGACTAATTTATTTTGATGTTGCATTGAATTTAATTTATAGGCGCAGTGGTGCTTATGACAAGATTTAATCGGCATATTACAATTTCTGTAATATTTCTGATTTTGTAGTACAAGTTATTTTATGTAGCTCTCTCATTCAAATTTTACGTGTAAATTCCATTAAGAGGTCATAAAAATTTGGGCTGCGCTGAACTAATATTATCTACTAAATTCAAGTCGAATCATCATATTTAGGACTGCATGCGGGTCGCAGGTCACACACTGGTAATATATAAAAATGTGTATATTAAATAATATATTTATATAATATATCTACAAAAATTTGTTCACTCAAACAAAGACTTTTTCGTAGATCTTTGTACATGCACAAAGAAGCTTGTACAAAAAATAGTGTCAGCTAATAATAATACACCACTTAATTTACTGGTCTCCCATTTGGGATTTCACCCCTCCCTCAACTCTGGACCTTGGGAAGCTATGACATGTTTGTAAATATGTTCATACATATACGTATTTAGTTTGTAAAAAACAAATTTCAGCCCAGGATTCGAAAGGAGATACAGCCTCAAAACAACCCTCTGTAACACGTATGGTTTAATAAAAGTACACACGTATATGTAACGGCTCGAAATTTAGGGTGTGGTGAGCACACCCTGAATTTGTGCTCACCACACCCTAAATTTTGGGGGGTATGCACCCCCTCAGAAGTTGAGATACTCTCCCCAGAAATCAAAATACCCCCCAGAATTCAATTTTGAAATTTTTTTGCATTTTTAGCAATTTTTTGATGCCATTGGATAGTGCTCGATAAGAAACGTCGAAAACTGGTGTTTTTTCGCCATACGACCACTTTTAAGACCATTTTTTGACCTTTGAAAATTCCCCCCCAGAAATTCTTTCACCCGCCCAGAATTTCGGTGCTGCCCACCTATGGTGGTGAGTCCCCCGGTCATTTTTAGGGGGCAGGCATAATGAAAGGGGGTGGGGTATCCCCACCCAAAGTCGGATATCCCCCATCCCCCCAAAGCCAGAAAATATTCGACCCCCCCTGATTTTTGAAAAAAATCGAATTTTTTCGGCCGTTTGTGGCCAAAAATTCGAGGTCATTACCCCCACCCTAAAAGAATGGCCAGGGACCCCAAAATTTTGATTACATGTCTGGGGGCAGAAGGAGTAAACGGCCTCCACTTTTTTGTCAAAAACGACCCAAAAATGCAAGTGTATCCAAAAAATCGAAGGTGGAGTCAGAAAATTTTTTTTCTGGCCTTGGTGGAGGATGGACGACCAACTTCCCCATTCCTTCTTACATATGTGTTTAAGTATATCGAACAACAGTGAAAATAATTTGTAATAAATTATAGAAAGATAAAGAATTAAAATAAAAAAATCAACTAAATCCAGTTACATACCACGTCTTTTGTAGCATTGCCCTTTAAATTGCGGACATACTCCATTACGTCGTCGCGTGGTATGCGACCAACAACTTTTAGGTGATTAGGCAAATCGCGACTGAGCAATTCAACCGGACCCGAAACACCGACGAACGCAGCGTTAAATCTGAAAAGGAGTCGGCGAATATTACAGTAATCTACATGCATTGCATACGTACAATGAAACTTGAGCCATTTTACCGTTCACAAAGAAGTCAAAAAAATTTATTTTTTGCAGATGAAATATAATGAGATAAATAAAAATAAACAAAGAACTGAGATATTAGTATATGCATGCAGTAATTTTTTTTTGTACAAGGTCCGTTTGTACATGTACAAATATGGTTCCCAAAAGTCTTTGTACATTTTGTACACACAAATTTTGAGTACTATAATATGGCACAGTAGCGATTTTAGTGTTGTAAAAACAGAGTTGTTCGACTTTTAGTAGTGTATTTTAGCTAAATTTCTGGGTCTCTAAAGGCAAAAATCGCTAAGAATCGTCTTAAAACGGCGCGAAGCGCCGAAAAATTTGACAAATTTTTCCTTTTGAAATGCAATTTCTGCCATCATAAAGATATATAGAGCACACAATTACTCATTTTGGCGCTAAGCGCCGAAAATTTTTTCGAATTTTAGACCTTTTTTGCAATTTTTGTCTTCCCGAAAATCTTTGTACATGTACAAAGACGGTCCCGAAAAGTCTTTGTACATAGGAAAAAATCTTTGACGAATACAAAAAAACAGTGTATACATGTACACATAAGTAAAGACAATAAATAAATAAATCAATAAATAAATGAATAGACGAATAAATAAATCAATGGCATAATATACAAGCAAACACATAAGTACATGATAAAAACGCACAAGATCAGCAGGGTCTGCAAACGTAAAATCCCAAATTTCCTCATCTCATAATGTTTTGTTCACTTTTATCGTATATCAAACGGCAGAAGCGACCAAAATAGCCAATAAAAAGTTTTTATGTAGAAAAATCTTATTTTTCTGTTTTTTGTCATTTTAACAGTGTCGCTGCACTTTTACCTGTAGTATGCAGGAATAACAAAAACAGAAAATGTAAATCAATATAAATACAAAAAATATATAAACAAAAAATATACCCGCATGCTCAATCTATGTACCGCAAAACGCCGATAAAAATTTTTCGGCTCTTAAACTTATTCCAAATTAATTTTAGACGCCTTATGATTAACCACAACAGAATATTAATCCAATCCACTAGACGTTGAAATACATATTTGTATAAGATTTTTGTCCCTAAAAACCTAATAGAGAAAAAATCATATAAACTCAGCAGCGCCTGAAATCTAGACATCTTTTTAGATAGTATCATCTCAAAAGAGTTCTTCACACATAAATAATGCAAAATTTATATTTTAAATACGTGCGATTTCAATGACTTTAAATTTTCAGCTGCTCTCAATTTCGATTCTGCTAAGCAGAAGTTTCGCACTTTTCTTCTCCATAAGAGGGATCACTGTTTTATGAGGCCATCACATCAAGCATGAACATGATTGTTAAGTGTTCCAATTTCGCAGCGAGCGAGGTTTCAGCCCCCAGAAAATTTTTCATCCCCAAGAATTCGTGATTTTCCTAAAGATTTAAAAAAATTCGATAAAAAAAGGTTCTGTTTTAAGCGTTTTTAGATATATATCTGTTAGCTACATATAAAGTGCCAAACTTCCGGCGCTTATGGCGAGTGTATGTTGTACGCATATTAAATCTTGCCTGTAGAAGGTTGGCATCTCAAGCAAACCGCGCCAAACGTATTCTTCAATCAATGGAGGAGAAGGTTCGACGTTTCCGCTTCCTTCGGATTTCGTAGGAGAAGCTGGATTCTCGAAAACTTCGTGTTCTGGCTAAATAAAAAGCAAGAGATTTAACGATAAGCGTTATCAAAAAAAACTTGATTTGAAGAAAGCCGGAACGTCATATGTACATGCACACGGTCAAAAGCTCTGGAAGGGGTAAACCGAGTTTCCTTGGGGGTGAGTGATTTTTCACCTATTTAATGTCAAATTTCTGTACTTATGTACGAGTAATTCGCCGTATTTTATTTCTCATGAATATTAATGGTTAAATTTGCATGAAAGCAATTACAATAAGGGCAATGGAATGACCTTTTGCATCAGATATGTACAAAATAATGGAAGAAAAGTGTGTGGATAAACTAATTGAAGAATCTATGGCTCGAAAAATAAGTATATGTACTTGAAATTACACTCTTAGTCGTCACTTGACGTTTTTTCATGGTTAAAACAATCAGTTTTGATCCAACATGGCTTGATGGGTATGCCTTTAAAAAGTTGTGTTAGGGGGATACCCCATACCCCAAGTATGCATGTGTGCAAAACGCTCAAATTTTAAAATGTTTTGTATGTCACATGTATGTTTTAAATTTTCATAATTATTTACATTATACTTGTTTATTTACAATGTATAAAAGCAACGAAGGGTCTGGCTGAGTATTAATCACTTTAATATACATAGCTGTCAAACGTTCCTCTTCGATTTGCATTTGGTTCATCTCACTTAAAATCCAACACCACGCTGCTTTTACCACACATGTAGCAAGGAGGATAGGGATTTCCCACCCAGAGTTGGTTGTCCCCCCATCCCCCAGAACCAAAAAATTTTGACCCCACACCGATTTTCGGATAAAATTGATTTTTTTGCCGTTTTTGCAAAAAATTAGAGGTCATTTACCTACCGCCCTAAAATGGCCAGGGACCCCCCCCCCGAGCAAAATTTAGAGCCATTCTATGTATAGCTTATACTTAATGATTAACTAAAATATACGAAAATGTGCGCATTTTCGTTCATTATTCATTTTTACGTATTGAATAAATGTAATGGCAGTAATTATTTTCCTTTGCGAATCACATCATGGAAAGTATGAACTTATGTATGCATATGTAGAATACAAACATGTCAAAATGCTCATTTTTTACGGTAAAAAAATAAACGCAAAATACAAATTTACATGCTTTTAGCAACTGATATCGAATGTTAAAGTGAAAAAAAGAGAACATTTCAATCATACGAACAATATGTACAAAGTGAGTGATAGTCAAACAAATAATTTAATAACGAGCGTGAAACCTTCTTATCTTGTTTTTAAGCCACGACCACTTTTACGCTGCATACATAGTAGCAGTAATCATACATATATAACTTAAAATACTTCAAGTGTCCGGCGCGAAGCGCCCAAAATTTAAATATCTTACGTCTAAGTTACTCGATTACATGCACAAGGTCCAGATTTTTGGAAGGAGTAAACCGAGTTTTATTGGGAATGAGTAATTGCTTAATTTAATGTCACTTTTATTGCACATTATGTTGTCCCAGGGAGAGGTATAAAACAGCTACATAAATACTGTTCTGAGTCTTTCTCAATAATGCTCTTTAAAATTTTGCATGGAATCTACATTTCAACGGCTTAGTATTTGGAAATGACGTAACGAATTTGTGTTAATTCATTATTTAAATATTTTTGACACCCTCAGACATGCATGCACAGCATAGGAATTCTCAGGAGGGGTGAAATTTTAAAGTTTGGGCCCAAAAAATGGTGGGTACGCGTCAAAAACACCGTTTTTGGCGTTTCTGACGATGCGCTATCTTTCTAGAGCAAAACAAAACATGAAAAAATTCGAAAGAATAAAAAAGTCGAACAAATTTAACAAAATACAGTCAAAACATGAGTATGCATGTATATGGCGCGAAGCGCCGAAACTTTGACACTTTTGAGCAAATACGAGTAGATAGCTAAAAAAGCATAAAAAGGCACCTTTTCTACGAACTTTAGGAAAATTTTGGCAACTTTTGGAAATCTGCGAATTCTAGGGAGGGGTTGAAGAAATTTTTTTGGGGGAAGTGAAAATTTTTCTGGGGGACTCCAAGCTCATGTGTGCCCTCAGAGCAACAGATAAACGACAAAAGCGTTTCAAGTCGTTGACTTTCCTTTTCATGAATATTCGTGGTCCAGTCTACTCGCAAATAAATAACAATAAAGGTAATGGAATGACTTGAAGCATCAATATTTACAAGATAATGGAAGAAAATTGTCTAAATGAATGAATGAACAGCTTAATACTCGATAATTTATATGTACCTACGATTAAACTGATGGACATCGTCTAACGCTGTTCCATAGTTCGAATAACAGGTTTTGGCCCTAGAATGGCCCGAGGGGGTATGCTTCTCAAAAGTCCACATAGGCGGATACCCCATGCCAGCCCTGTAACAGGGTGATGAAGGGATTCCCACCTAAAATTTGTGACCCCCACGCCCCGAAGTCAGAAAATTTTTGACCCCCTCCAAATGTTAGACAAAAACTTGCGTTTTTGGCCATTTCACGCGTTTTTTACCGCCTTTGGCGTAAAAGTAGCGACCATTCCCCGCCATGGTAAAAGTGGTCGGAAAGCAGCCCGCCCGAAATTTTAAGCCATTACAAGCATTCCCCTATCGCAAGTGCGCATGCGTAGCAGAAATTCACATTATAAATTAACAAATTAGTGAAAGATTAACCTGATAATCCGGCGGCCTAGGCGGGAGTGGAAGCTCTGATGAGGAAGTCTTAGCCCCTCTATTGGTACAGCGCAACGACAGGTCGTAATTATTTCCGTCCTGGCCAAATGTATGTTGTGAGTCGAAATGGGCGTCGGACGTCGAAGCGCCGACGTCGCCGCCGGAACCGGGTTCGATTAGACGATTTTTTAGCAAAAAGGAGGCGCCCTTAGCTGAATCGTCACCGCCGCCTGTATATTTATATCCAAGGCCGTATCCGGGATCCGGCCAAGGTAAGGGGAGGCGGACCCAACATAAATTGGTCTATATCTCGGAAAATTCGTCGGTATAGCTCACAAAAACAGCATTTTTTGACGTTTTTCGATATGCTTAATCCATTGCGATAATAAAATTCGAACTTTTTTTTGAAAAAATTGTTCACTCCAAAGGCTATAAAAAGTGTCATTTTTGGTCGAGCTTGGATCAAAATGATAGAAAATACTTCACATCCGGCGCGAAGCGCCGAAAATTTGAAGATTTTACGTCAAAGACAGTCGTTTTCTCCATCTGTCTGTGCTGTTTATTACTACAACTATTTATATATTTATCTATTTCTCACAACTCACCACCATAGATGCACAGCGTGGTCGACCTGAGGGTTGAGCCGGTCAAGGGGAGACAGTTAGTGAGCTATTTTGGGCCAAAATGACCTCAAAAACTGGTTTGAATGTTAATGTAGCGTTCAAACTATGTACATTATTCTACAGTTTCTGGTGAATTTCAAGGACTTCTGATGAAAAATTTCCATTTAAATCTGTTTCTGACCATCATTTTGCTTAATTTTCCCAGAAATTTCCAATTTTTCTTTTTGGCTGAGGGATCCCCTCACCCCACGTGCATATCTGCTCACCACTACCACTATACACTGGTCTTTGGGGAGGGGGTTGCAGGGGGTTTTCCCTTTCCCCACAAAAAACTTTTTCGCCACCCCGCCAAGGAATTTTTTCACCGCACCCCCTGACAATCATGCACGTAGGGGTGAGGGTATATTAACCCCCGCTGAAGGGACAGCCACACATACTGTCCGGCGATTTTGAGCTGAATGAAACGTTTTTTTCGCATCATCATTTCTGGGGTCAAAAAGTTTTCCAGCCCTTCGCGCCGGATTAGTACTTTTGTGTACTTTTTACTCAAAAAGCGCCCAAAATGATCAATTTCTAAATTTCGTCTGTGTTAAAAGTGGTATAATGCAGTCAAAATGGACTAAAAATGCTTTAAAGATGCGATCTTACCACGAAAAAAACGTTTCATAGGATATTCTGATCATTTTCGTAGTTTAAGCAGCAAAAAAATCGTGAACATTGAATGTACTGTATTAAATTTCTGTGATTTTACTCGCTGAGCTCTGACCTTGTGCACCTATAGGGGGCGCCCCCAGTGTTTTTTTGTATTCCGCAAAGATTTTTCCCGATGAAGACTATTCGGGACCGTCTTTGTACATGTACAAAGATTTTTGGGAAGATAAAAATTGCAAAAAAGGTCTAAAATTCGCAAAATTTTCGACGCTTCGCGCCGAAATGAGTAATTAAGTGTTCTATATATCTTTATATTGGCAGAAATTGCATTTTAAAAGGAAAAATGTCAAATTTTTCGGCGCTTCGCGCCATTTTAAGACGATTCTTGGTGACTTTTGCCCTTAGAGACCCAGAAATTAGCTAAAATACATTACCAAAAGTCGAGCAACT
The DNA here is from genome assembly GCA_036768485.1 of Mermis nigrescens. Taxonomy (NCBI): domain Eukaryota; kingdom Metazoa; phylum Nematoda; class Enoplea; order Mermithida; family Mermithidae; genus Mermis; species Mermis nigrescens. Next base: position 11,634,254 of record JAVLUZ010000145.1, on the reverse strand, counting down.
CTGTTTTTAATACACTAAAATCCCTACTGTACCATATTATAGTACTCAAAAATTTGTGTGTACAGAATGTACAAAGACTTTTGGGGACCATCTCTATAACATGCACAAACGGACCTTGTACAAAAAACACTGAGAGCCCCCCACCGCACCCTTTAATATGGCCCTGTCTACAAAACGATTTGCCATGTAGACATATTGGTATTAAATTAACGTTTAGGACCAACCAAACTAGTCAACGTGGTAGCTTGGTAGATTGGCCTCATAAAGTCAAGTCACTTGAACCCCACTTGATTTCCTGCATGTGTACACATGGTATGGTGTGGGTATAATTAGACATGCACGTGAGTGGCTTGGGGTGCCTAAACTACACATGCAATAAGGGATGGGGATCCCGTATAGAAAGTTTGTCATCCTATCCCCAAAAATGAAAAATTCTTGACCTAGCCAATATTTTGCACAAACTTGCGTCTTTTGGCCATTTTCGCAGTTTTTTTTTGCCATTTTTGGTGTAAAATAAAACTGAAGACCAAAAATAGCAAAAAAATACCCTCTACTCGCAGCATCATAACATGACCGATTTGCGAGAGGTGCCAGAAAAACAGCTGCTTTGAGCCAGAACGATATTTAAAAGAATGAATTGATTAATTTGATAATCTCAAAATTTTTTAATATACAGCTCGGCTTCTGAGTTTTTCCATGCATATCTGCAAAAAAAATTTCATTATGACCAATTTTTGCCTTCATCTCGTCTCATTTTGCCCAGAAAATTTCCAGTTTTTCCATTTTGGGGTCTGAAACCGCTGAGCCCCACAAAATAGGAATTTTGTTTTTGTAAAAATAAAGCAAAATGAAGAGTAAAAACATGAAAAATTTTGTGCGAAAAAACTTGAAATTGACGAGAAAGTGATAATTACGAGAATGATTAAATTAAGTTCAATCAAAAATTTTGCAATTTAGCAAAAATGTTGGTACGGTAAAGTACGATCATGAAGTAAAATATGCTTTCCATTATTTTAAATTACAAGTAGGTACCAATTTACTCGAACCCATAAGCTAATAGCCACTACAGATGCACAGCATGGCCGATCTGTGGGGTCAGCCGGTGAGGGGTCAAATTTTGGGGCCAAAATAACCTCAAAGACTGGTATAAGCGCTCAAATAGTGTTAAAACTACGTTACTACACAGTTTCTGGTCAATTTGAAGCACTTTTGAAAAAAATTTCAAATTTTCATCCGTTTTTGGCCTTCATAGCGCCTCATTTTCCCCACAAAATTATTCGATTTTCCATACTGAGGGGTTGGACGTCCGAAACCCTCCATGTGCATGTCTGGTCTAGAGATTCGAAAAATATCTCGCAACGGCTCGTGTTACAAAACACAAAATTTGTTAGACGAATTCTGAATGTCATTAAGTCTACACTATAGATGTGCAGCAGGACCGGCCTATTTTGGGCCTAACTGACTTTAAAAAGCGGCTTTAATGCTAAAATAGCATAGAAAGTATGTCAGTACACATTTTTTTTGCAAGAAAAATTTTGGTTTTCTACTTTCATCAATTTTCGGCATTATTTTTGATGTGAATTTTCCAGAAAATTTTCCATTTGTCAGTTCTGTGGTCTTCTAGACACCATAAATTCTCTCCCCACAAACATGTCTGGTTTACACTAGCAAGTACTATACATGCACAGCATGGGAATTCTAGGGAAAGGAAATCTTAAAATGCAATCGTGGGTTCGCGTCAAAAACATTATTTTTCGGCGTTTCTGACGATGCTCTATCTTTCTAGAGCATAAAACATTGGAAAAACTTTCGAAAAATATCGAATAAATTGAACAAAATATAGTCAAAACTAATGACGCGAGGCGCCATAAATTTGACACTTTTGAGCGAATAGATAAGTGAAAAAAGTCTAAAAAAGCATCTTTTCTACGGATCTTCAAAGACTTTCGAAAAAATCGCGAATTCTGGGAAGGGTGAAAAACTTTCTGCGTGGGGGGAGGGGGTGAAAATTTTTGTGCGTGGAGTGGGGTGAAAACCCTCCAAGATCATGTATGGCAAGTACGCCCCAGAGTTCGCGATTTTCCGAAATTTTACAAAAAAATTCACACAAAGGTGCTGTATTAATTTTTTTAACGACCTATTTGCACAAAAAAGCCAGGCGATTTTCTAAAATTTTACAAAAAATTCACACAAAGGTGCTGTTTTAATTTTTTTAGCAACCTATTTGCACAAGAAAAGCCAAATTTATTTCGTTGAATTGATTTTTTAAATTTTTTTCGGAATTTTTTACATGTTTTATGCTCTAAAAAAATACAGGATCGTCGGAAACGCCAAAAAACGATGTTTTTGACGCGTATCAATCATTTCGAGCCTAAAAATGCACTCCGACATTTCACCGTCCCCCTCCAGAATTTTCACAGTGTGCATGTCTGATCCAGATCCCCAAACCCCTCCCCGATCCCATGTGCATATACATATGCTCATCACCAACCACCTGCACTGCTTGCGTATTCGCAACTCGACGGCGCCACCCTGGGCCCCAAAGGCCGCCAAGAGTCCGGAGCATTAGGTGGTGGCGCCGCCGCTGCCGGTCTGACGACGGCGATTTGGCGTTTTGCGACGTAGGACAACGAGGCGATAGATTCGTCGCTTAGACGAAATGGGACGTTGGGAGGAGGAGATAAATCGTGAGCGAATGCCGGGGTCTATAAATATGTAGAAGAATGATTTTTAAAAATTAGAAGGTTTATTATGTACGAGGGGCGTTCAATAAGTTCGTGCTGCTAGTTTTGCAATAACTTTTTTCTGTCTGTGCTATCATCATACGGTTTGTTGCATAGCATTCCCTCTACATGTGCTGTATATCGTCCTTGCACTCACCATTTCCTTCTTTTTAAGCTTTCCTCTCCTAAAATTTTTTCAACTTTACCCAACATTAAAAAGTAATCTAAAAACCACAAAAACAATTGATTGTCATATTTTTGATTTTCAATGAATGAAGTCGGTAATTCGTATATTTTCATCCAACACCATATGGATTTTTTTGGATGACTTTTCCTTCTGATTTATATTATTTTGGCTGAATTAATTTTTAGCATTTTTGGGTAAAATTCGAAATAACCTCTGTTCAAAGAAACAGTGTAACGCTAGAAAAATAAAACGGATTGAGGCGAGGTTTTTGACATTGCATTATCAACATCCATTAAGTTCCTTTTCTTACCAAAATTTCAGAGCCAAACGTCAATCAGTACCTGAGATATGAGTAGGCAAATATTTTTTCAAATTTCAAAAATATGGGGTCAGTGTAAAAAATTTTCTAGGACATGAAAACTTACGAAGAAAGACATGGTGAGTGCAAGAACGTACAGCACATGTAGGGAATGCTATGCAACAAACCGTATGATGATAGCACAGACAGAAAAAAGTTATTGCAAAACTAGCACGAACTTATTGAACGCACCTCGTGTGTTTATACATACGTGTAACTGTGGCATGCGGATACTCCCATACAGTGGCGAAGCTGTGGGGATGGGGGACTAGGTGGGACTAGTCCCCTCTAAAATTTTGGAAGTATGAATATTTTTCACAAGGGTCCCCTCAAGGAAAAAATTGGAGATAATCAGAGCGTATTAGAAAGACCGCTAGAATAGATTTTTAGCACACTTTTGGAGCTAATAAACCCGAAAGTTTTGAGCGCTTCGCACCTTATTTATTTATATACAGCATATTTATTTAATATAATTAAAATCAAATTTCATTATTTTTAAACTTTTCCCTTCTCTAATGTGTGGATCTCGTTTGAAACAATCTCAAAAACACTTGCCTATCCATTAGTAGTTAGTTGTTGAAATATCCAACTTCAAAGTTTTCGCCCCCCCCAAATCGGAAGGCCAGCCACGCCACTGCTCCCTTACACCAACTTAGGTAGAAGGTTTGGAAGGTTTCCCCCGTCAGAACATTTTCATCCCCCTAGATATTTTTTCACCTTTCCCCGAGAATTCGCAATTTTTCAAAGATTTCCAAACATTCGCAAAAAGGTGCTTTTTTAAGCGTTTTTAGACAATTAATTGCTTAGAAGCAGAAAATTTTTGGCGCTTCGCGCCATTTATTCATGTTGAAATTTTTTAATGTTTTTTATGATCTCAAAAAGATAGAGCATCTCGTTTAAAACGCTGAAAAACGACGTTTTTCACGCGTACAGATTCTGGGCCCAAAAGAAAGCATTTTGAAATTTTACCCCCAGATTTCCCATGTGTGCATGTCTGGATCCCCACAGAAAAGTTAATCGTCCTCCATGCCTTTAAAGTCCGAAACGATCTCCTTGAAACTAAAATGAAATATAAGACTAGAATAAAAATTGCAGCTATACCGGCGGCGACAGTAGGACTGGCCTTCCAAACGGAGCGGGAAATGTTGGCGGCATGGCGCGAAATTCGCCAGTAAACCCATACGCGCGTAACCATTGGCGACATTGCCGCCGGAGCAGCCGCCCGATGACGAATAAGCCGTTCGGGTGAATGCCGTTCCGGGACCGGCGCGTCTCGAATCCGTTTTTCAGGAGGAGTAGTGGGACCGACGAATATTTTGGGAGCCGCCGAGGCCCTAAATCTTTCAGCCGGCGCTTCTCGCGACGGGCGTCCGACCGGCTCGCGAAACGTGTCGGTCGAGCGTTCTCCGGCGCCGGACCGTCGTTCGACCGGTCCGTCGGCCGGTCGACGAGCCGGTTCGAGCGACGGCGACGCGTCGGCGTCGCGAAGACGCCAAGACGCGGCGGCGGCGTCGATGAAGCGGCCGTCGCCGGCGCCCGCCGTCGACGGAACGGGAAATCGGTTGCCGCCGGGCAAATAACGCGTCAAGCCATTGTTCAGCGATCGCTCGAACGCCAACGCTTGACTGAGCGCGAGCGGCAGCGGCTCTATGCGCCAGTGTTGGCGGGGTAACGTTGTGGTCGGTTCGAACGCGCGCGGATTATAAGTGTGATCGGAAACGAAAGCGGCGCGGGTTAGCGTTTCGAACGGTTCCGGCGCCGGAGCCGGATTGAACGGCTTCAAACCGGCGCCGGATGGCGATTCCGCGTTGATTTCGGGTGAAATGTGAGTAGGAATGGCGAAGATCGGATGAAAAGACTGAAACGCGTGAGAATTGGACGGAAGCGGCGGAAGCTCGTGATCCTGCGACCGATGCTGAGCGAACGCTCCGGTCGACTCCGCGGCCGTTCCGACGGGCAGCGGCGATTCCAAGAAGCGGCGGGGCGTCTTGGCGAGCGATTCGCGCGAATTTTCGCTCGCCGACTGACTCGACTGAGCGGTGGCGGCGGCGTTGCTGGTAACGATTCGAAAAGTTGACTGCTGTAACTTAGCGCCGGTACAAATTTTACAATTTAAGTCGAACAAGTGTGACTTGTGCAAAGGCGTTGTGTCGCGTGCGATGACCTGATCGCCCTATGTTGAATAAGAGCAATTAAGCCGTGAGCCTTCACAAAACTTGCACGTTAAAATTCACTATGCGGAAAATACAGACTTTTGGATACCTACATACCATACATGGGCAATAAGGAAATTCTGGGGTCTGGTTGAATGAAATCGCCAAAATTCGCCAAAAATATAATTCTGGGGTCTGGAGTAATCTGCAGGGAGTTTTCAATTTCTGCGGGGGTGTACCCTCAAACCCCGCCCCCCCACCAAGCCCATTTGTTGTGGTACCCAGTATTTTTTGTACAAGGTCCGTTTGTACATGTACAAAGATGGTCCCTAAACGTCTTTGTACATTTTGTACACACACATTTGGGGTACTATAATACGGTACAGTAGCGATTTTAGTGCGGTAACAACAGAGTTGTTCGACGTTTGGTAGTGTATTTTAGCTAATTTATGGGTTTCTAAGGGCAAAAATCACTAAGAATCGTCTTAAAACGGCGCGAAGCGCCGGGAAATTCAACATTTTTTCGTTTAAAATGCAATTTCTGCTATTATAAAGATATATGGGACACACAATTTTTCATTTTGGCGCGAAGCGCCAAATTATTTTCGAATTTTCGACCTTTTTTGCAGTTCTTGTCTTCCAAAAATCTTTGTACATGTATAAAGACGGTCCCAAAAAGTCTGTGTACATCGGGAAAAATCTTTGCCGAATACAAAAAAAACAGTGGCGTTACCTACATACTACACTATCGTCTTTGTACATGCACAGTGCGCATGTACATTTACACACATATAAAGGAAAAACACTAGAAAGTACACAGCGAATTCAGCAGCACTCTTTAAATTAAGTTTGAACAATACAGTTTCATGCACACAAACGGCCAAAATCTTAGCTCAGAAAATAGGATTTGCTTTGCAATCACTTCATTTATTATGCAAACAATTTTAAGATTTAACAAAAGAAATACATATGTATGTACAGGGGCGTACGCAGGATTTTTTGAGGGGGTCCTAAAATTGGTGAACCTGTATTTCGGAAATGTTCGACGGTACGCAAAATATGTACAGCACATTTTTTGACGTTTCCGAACATGCTCTATCACACATGCACACGGGGGGCGGGGGTATGGGAAGAGGGGTAACCTCAGGACTTTAAAAATCTTGAACACTCGAGCCGCAGATGCACAAGATCAGGGTCGACAGGATAGTGAAATCCCAAAAATCCAAGACGGATTAAAGGTTCAAGATTTTTTGCTGTTTAAACGACCAAAATGTTCAAAATAGCCTATAAATCATTTTTTGTGGTGATATCGCATTTTTAGTTTATTTTTAATCCATTTTTTTGGGCGCTTTCTGAGTAAAAAGTACATCGCCAGAAAAATTTCATTACTTTTACTGTTTTTAACCTCAAAGATAATGCAAAAAACGTTCCGTCGGCTCAAAATCGCCGGACAGTACCTGTCTGTCTAACCTACAGCGGGGGGAATCATATGTGAATGTATGCCTCGAGCCATTTTGACCAGGAACTATAGCTCGAAGCACGAAAAAGCGTCACATGATGTCCAACAGTATAATTTCAATTACATATACTTATTTTTAGAGCAGCAGACGATTCAATTCATTCAACCAGACAATTTTCTTCTGTCATTTCGTTTACATTAATTTCATGCAAAATCAACCAAAAATATTCATGAAGAATAAAACATAACGTGTTATGTAAGTATCTAAATTTGTCACTAAATAGATAAAAATTACCTATTTACCCCCCCCACACAAGAAACACGGTTTAGCCCTTCCCAGAGCTTTTGATCGTGTGCATGCATGTGTTCTAACTAATAAGCTCATAAAATTCAAACTGCTCACTAAAAATTATATTTTTTCTCCATAGGCTATGAAAAATGACGGTTTTCTGGCCAGCGCCTGAGAAAAACCTATGTAAAATAAGAATTCTACTGCGCGCAGCGCCGAAAATCTAGAAATGTTGGAAATTGTAAATAAATTCAATCTATGGCATAACTATCCCTCAATATGCTAGCAAACAATTACAGTATATCGCTCGATGCCAGTTGCTTGGCACCTTATTACTTAACTCAACCGCGAATTTACTTCTGTAAATTTTCCATTTTTTACAATGCATGGCATGGTACACTACCCGCTACACCAATATTTTGATCAGGAACTTGTAATATGACCTTTAATAAGTTTTATTTTATATACTAGGTGTCTTGAATATAAGGTAGTAATTTTAAATCAATAAATATGTGTGATTGAAAGTTCAAGTCCATCCTTGCACGAATTATTGTCTTCAAAATTTGCGCAGCAAAGTGTGATCCTTTAAAAAAATCAGCGACTAAACAAAACTCGCGCCAAAACCCGCTTGAAATAAATTATTTTTGCTCAAAGAGATGTCTCTTCATCCATGTTTATGCATTTTGAGGAAAATTACGTCACAGCGTGCTTAAGCATGCTCTGATTTCGTTTTCTTAGGAAATGTGCAATATTGAGACAACATTGACATTGAGATCATGGAGTACTCTAAAACCGAAATTCTGCTTTCAGCGCCATACTAATATTGCTTCCATTTAAATATCACTACGTACCAACCTTTTTGAGCTGCCCAAACAAATTCTGATATTTATTACATAAATCTGTACAACACTTAGCCTCTATATAGACAAAATGTGGTGTTTCAAATCTGGGTTAGGGTGCACATTTGAATGGACACTTTAGTATCAGCTATATGTATAGTACGACAATGAACTCTTGGCGCGAGGTTGACGATATATACTATATGTCAGGTAATTTGTGGAAAGTTTTATCAACTTCAGTGATAAAAAAGTCATTAAGAAAATGAAAATGTATGTACCTTTTTTCCGAACACCCTGTATATACATGTGCCCAAGGTAGCACATTCAAGCATAAGCCAATTATTATTACGCAGAAAAAATTTCACTTCAACGCACAATCCCTGCCACACACTAAATTGAAACGAGAGAGCACAGTATAACAAGGGTACGCACATTCAATAGATCGAAATTCTCCAGGGGGATAGTCTCCATTTTAGGCACGAATAGCCAAGCTCTAAACTTTTGAGAAAATTCAGGAAAAATTGCGATTTTCACAATCAAGGTTTGAACCTATATTTTTCTCAAAAAACCTAAGAAACCAAGTTTTAATGTGCATAAGCAGTATGTATTCGAAATAGGAATCGCAAGCACTGCAAAGTGAAAAATAAAATACGTACTTTTGGAAAAGTCGGAAATAAAATCTGAAGATAGGATCAAAGTTGGAAAACTAGAAGAATTTTCATGACAGATTTACCTCAAGACGGCGTTTTGACGGCAATTTAGGCCTCTTGTCTCCCGAAACTGGTTTTTTGTAGGACGCATTGTCAATAGAACCGGTGGTCAACGATTCACTTGAGACTTCGGCCGCAGAACTTGAAGCAACTTCGTTTTCTAATTTTAAAGTAAGTAAATAATTATTAGAAGAAAAATCTAGAAAAGATAGGAAAAACCTGTAGCTAGTTAGAAAACTTTACGAGCAAGAACAGTATATCAAAAATTAGGGCATAAATGAAATGCTGAAGGGCCAGCACTTGAGAATCAATGTGTTCGGCAATTTGTAAGTAATTAACAGATTTATATAGATATTAAGCGGGCCACCAATATAAAATAAGAAGAAAAGGTATGCGAATACCGTAAAAATTCAAATTTCGGATAAAATTCTACTATTATAGCACTACAACTTGTTAAGATATGCAAGGTAAAAATTGATATCGTGACCTGTGTATTTCAATCCGAATGCTTAATTTTCAATGATTAGCTTTCTTCGCAAAAAGTGACAATTACTGTGTAATTAGCAGTAAAAATCTATATCCTGCATCGCTTAATAATATATCGATTAAATGAACGGTTTGAAATAAAATTATTAGATATTGTTTATGTAGTTTGATTACATATTTACCTTTAAGTCAAGTCAGCTTTTAATCTATCATTAGCCCACAGGCGCGTAGCTGGCCGTCCTAGTTTTGGTGGGGACCAACATCAATTTTGGGGGACCAAGCCCAAAAAGGCCAAAAAAGGCACAAAATAACGTTTAAAAAGTCCGATTTTTCTGAATTTTGGGGGGTCCGACCCCCGCCCCATTCCCCCCAGAGATACCTGGCTGTTAGCCCCATTGCACGATTTTATGTAGCAATCATAGCTTCTTTCTTTCATAAAAAAAACAAGATGTCCCAATGAGAAATTTTTCAAAAACAGTTGTGATCTTCGATTCCGGTCTTCAACTAAAATAGACTTAAATCGCTCTTCATTGACTAGCACAGATCATTTATGCATACGCCATAAGTGCACATTATGGGAATTCTGAAGAAAAACCACAACATTTTTCTAAAGGGCCTTTTTGTGGTAAAAAGGACGGACACGCGTCAAAAATATCGTTTTTTGGCGTTTTCGATGATGCGCTCTCTCCCTACACAATAAAACATAAAAAATTCTCAATGCCAATTGAATCAAATTTAACAATAGAATGTTTAAAATTGTGATTTTCCCTTCAATTTTTGCTAATGAAAGTCATAGAAACACATTGAATAATGCAGCAGCGCATTGCTCAATTTAGGCAATTTTCAAAAAATTGTGGTATCTATTTGCCTCACCCATCTATACAAACCCATAATTGAAATTGCAAATCTGCCAGCCATTTTTTATCGCACTTTTATCAAAATTTAGGTCAATAGACGCTAATAAAGAAAATGCAATTTCAGCTCCACCAGTATTCTGACGTATTGCTAAATGTCTTCCGGGCAGACATGTAACAGGGGGATGGGGGATCCCACATCCAAAGTTGGTCGTCACCATACATGATCTTGGTTTGGGGGTTTTCACCCGCCCCCCCCGCAGAATCATTTTTCACCCCCCCCTCAGAATTGGCGATTTTTCAAAAGTTTCCTAAACTTACCTGAAAATTGGTAGAAAAAGTGTCTTTTGAGGGTTTTTGGCTATCTATTAGCTCAAAAATCGCCACATTTTCGGCGCTTCGCGCCATATATTCATGTTTCAAGCGATATATTGGTCAATTTATTCGACTTTTTTCGAAATTTTTTTCATGACTTTATGCTAAGGATAGAGTATCATCAGAAACGCCAAAAAACGATGTTTTTTAACGCGTGCCGGCCATTTTTGGGCCCAAAAAAGGCACTTTACGTTTTCACCCCCCAGAATTCCCATGCTGTGCATGTATGGTCGTCAACCCATCCCCAGAGAGTCAGAAAATTTTTGACCCCCCTCTTGCCTGATTTTTGGAACAATCTGCGATTTTTGGCCCTTTTTTGGCCGTTTTCGACCAGAAATTGAAGGTCAATTACTCCCTCAATGGCAGGGGACCACGGTTTTTTTATATTCGGCAAAGATTTTTCCGATGTACAAAGATTTTTCAGGGCCGTATTTGTACATGTACAAAGATTTTTGGGAAGACAAAAACTGTAAAAAGGTGCCAAATTCCCAAGAATTTTCGGCGCTTCGCGCCGAAATGAGTACTTGTCTGTCCTAGATATGTTTAAAATGGCAGAATTTGCATTTAGAATGGAAAAATTTTAAATTTTTCGGCGCCTCACGCTGGTTTGCGACAATTTTCAGTAATTTCTGGCGTCAGAAATCCAGAAATTAGCTAAATACACTATCCAATAGCGAAAAAACCCTGTTTTATAACACTAAAATCACTATTGTACCATATTATAGAACACAAAAATTTGCATGTACAAAATGTACAAAGACTTTAGGGGACCATCTTTGTACATGTACAAACGGACCTTGTACAAAAAACGCCGCCGGGGACCCCTCCAAGATTTCGAAAAGTAATATGTATGCGACCGGGTATTTTAAGGCACTATCGCAAGGCTAAACTTTACGAGAATGCCATTTTGCGCTTTTGAATTTCAAAATTTATTTTCTTTTCAGATTTTGAAACGCCTATTAAATAAATGACGGTTTTACGTACCACTTCTACTGAAACCCAATTCATATAAGAAGATAAGTTACATATTCAATCGGTAATTGAGCTTTCCGAGGATGTCCATGCTATTTCTAACGGTTCAACTCTCGTAAAAATCAATAAATGGTCTCGAACAAACTTTGCAATGAAGCTTTTAAAATTTTCCGCTGCGTTTGTTCATTTTTTGATTTGGGTACAGAAATTTTTAAGAAAATGGCAACATCGGAAAAACTTTAAACGTCGATTAATTGGTACGTGTTGAAACACTTGTACGTTTGAATCAAACCTTTTGCTTTCGTTTTAATATTCAAGTGCTGACGCGCAGACAAGCACAGCATGGGAGTTCTAGGGGAGGGGAGTGAAATTTTAAAGTGCCTTTTTCGGGCCCAAAATGGTGAAAGCACGTCAAGAACATCGTTTTTGGCGTTTCTGACAATGCTCTATCTTTCTAGAGCATGAAAAACATAAAAAAATTTCAACAAAAAGTAAAAAACGTCGAACAAGCTGAACAATATATAGGTCAAGACATGAGTGATACAGCGCGAAGCGCCGAAAATTCGACGCTTTTGGGCAGCTCGATAGTTAAAACGCTTAAAAACACTTTTTTCTACCAATTTTCAGAAAATTTTTAACGAAAAGTCGCCAATAATGGGGGAGAGGGGGTGAGAAAATTTCTGCGAGGGTGAAAATTTCTTTAGGATGGTGAAACCACCCCCAGATCATGTATGCGTATTATTAAATAAATTAGCATTTGTATAATTATTGCGTACATAATAGGCACAAAAAGAAAAAAATGATTTAATTGAAAAATAATCCGAAAAAGTAACTGTATTAAAACGGAAAAATAAATTAAAAACAACTAAAAGATTAGGAATAAAAAGATAAATTGACTAAATTTGACCGGAATTGAGCACATATATTCATAAACGTAGCGGCTCGAAACTGTGAATGGGAAGTCCCCGGTCATGTTTAGAGGACGAGGTAAATGACCTCAATTTTGGCAAAGAAATACCAAAAAGAGGTGAAAAAATCAATTTTTTCCTAAAATTCGGGAAGGGAGCAGTGTTTTTTTGTACAAGGTCCGTTTGTACATGTACAAAGATGGTCCCTAAAAGTCTTTGTACATTTCGTACACACAAATTTTTGGGTACTATAATATGGTAGAGTAGCGATTTTAGTGTTGTAAAAACAGATTGCTCGACTTTTGGTAGTGTATTCTAGCTAATTTCTGAGTCTCTAAAGGCAAAAATCAGTAATAATCGTCTCAAAACGGCGCGAAGCGCCAAAAAATTTGGCATTTTTCTTTTCAAAATGCAATTTCTGAAATTATAAAGATATATAGAACACACAATTGCTCATTTCGGCGCGGAGCGCCGAGAATTTTTGCGAATTTCGAACCTTTTTTGCAGTTTTTGTCTTCCGAAAAATCTTTGTACATGTAAAAAGACGGTCCCCAAAGGTCTTTGCACATCGCGAAAAATCTTTGCTGAATCCAAAAAAAGGTGGAAGGGGGTCAAAAATTTTCTGGCTCCGGGGGATGGGAGACAACCAACTTTGGGTGGGTGATCCCCACATCCCCCAGTTACAGGTATGCCTATTTTCAATAATATCATACCGAGAGACTTCGCCGCTTGATTCACAGCAGCTTGTCGCAATAGTTCGTTTTGAATAGACGGCGCTGTCGTCGTTTCGCCGTTTAAAACGTCATACGATAAATCGAGTGGAACGACCGCCGCGCACGTCGCCGAGTCGGGCGCTTTGTCGCTGGCGGAAAGAGTCGCCGCCGCGTTGTCCTTGCTCGCCATTTCTTCGCCGCCCATCGACGCGACTTTCGACGGCGACAGAGTGCCGTTCAAGATGCGCCGAAAGAAAGCCTGGCATGAAACCAAAAATGAAACCAAACAACATCAAATAAAACTAAACAGAACATTACATAAAATAAGGCACTAGGGATGTGCCGGTTAACCGAAACCGGAACCGGCTGGAACCGACCATTTGTTTGGAACCGGAACCGGAACCGAGAATCGATTTTTTGATATTCTAAGAACCGGAACCGGAACCGATTTTTTGATTTTCTAAGAACCGGAACCGGAACCGATCTTTTTTGGAGTCGGTTATCGGTTTTTTGAAATTAGAGTTAAAAATTGAACTTCAAAAAATTTAGTGAAGACATGGAGCAGCAATTCAACCTATTATTACCCAAAAGTTTACAGACTAAAACTTAGTATTCTTCCGGGTAAATTATATTTTAAAAATAACAGTCGTTCTGCTTTTTCGCCATGTAGCCTATTTCTGAGAGGGTCGTAAATGATTTCAGTGCAACTGAACAGCTGTTTCGATGGAACGCTTATAGCTGGCGCTGCAAGCAGGGTTGAATCTATGGGGCCGGGGGGCCGCCCCAATATTGCCAAAATATTTGGCGAGATAGAGAATGGATAAACAATTTGCAATTATTTGTTGGCCCTCAGAGACCATAATTTCTCAAATTTTTTCGGCGCTACGCGCCGGATGATACCTAATAATGACATTCATTTACTTTCTTGGCCACCTGGAAGCCATTTTCTATTCATGTAGGTTTCAAAACAATTTTAGCAGCAGAAAAAGCTATTTTTGCACAGTTTTCTTCTATTTTCAATTAAAAATTTCGATGTTTCGCATCAAATGCTATAAATACAGTAAATCAAGCTGTAAATCATGCTTCTTGATGTCTGTCCGTCTTAATCTCACAAAATTTCCGGCGCTTCGCGCCACGGTTTTTTGTATTCGGCAAAGATTTTTCCCGATGTGCAAAGACTTTTGGGACCATCTTTTGTACATGTACGAAGATTTTTGGAGAGACAAAAATTACTGAAAAAGGTCCAAAATTCGCAGAAATGTACGGCGCTTCGCGTCGAAATGACTGATTGTGTGCTCTATTCATCTTTATAATGGCAGAAACTGCATTTCGAAAGGAAAAATTACAAATTTTAGGCGCTTCGCGCCGTTTTAAGACGATTCTTAGTGATTTTTGCCCTTAGAGGCCCATAAATTAGCTGAAATTCACTACCAAAAGTCGAACAACTCTGTTTTTACCACACTAAAATCGCTACTATATCATATTATAGAACCCAAAAATTTGTGTGTACACAATGTACAAAGACTTTTGGGCATCATCTTTGTAAATATCAAACGGACCTTGTACAAAAAAAAAACTGCTTCGCGCCAGAATTCTGATAAAGTCAAAGAATTTTTAAAGATTTTTAGCATCAAATTGTCGAAAATTTTAAAATTTTAAGAAAAAATATTGCGTCAAAAGTGATTTAATGTAAAAGTATACATTGTATAACGCCGAAAAAACGCTGTTTCGCGCGTTAAGGGCAAATTTTTGGACCTAATTTCGACTGTTTTTGGAAATGTTGGGATACTCGCCCTCTTAGGAAAATCCTAGATCCGCCACTGGCTGCAAGATACTGCTTAGCTATAAACGCGAGAATCGGCAAATTCTTCGACTTCTCTTTCCACCATTGCAGCAGATCTTCGTCATGAATTAAGCATTTCTGATTTCGTACAAGCCTCCAATTAAGAAACACATAGATAATATTCAGTGATTTATAAGTAAATTGTCAACTAGACGTAAAATTTATTTGAACGTGCAGTTGCCAGATAGAAACGACTTCCATAATAATTTATCTTTCAATCACATCGTCACATGTTCCAGTGAAGTCAAGCTATCAAGAGCGTACATACTTTAACACAGGAACCGAGAACCGGAACCGGAACCGACGGTTCTCTAGTTGAAGAACCGGAACCGGAACCGAACTTCTTGTTTTCCAAGAACCGGAACCGGAACCGAAACCGATTTTTTTGAAAAACCTGGAACCGGAACATTCCTATAAGGCACTAAATAAAACTAAACAAAACATACATAAAATAAAACATTAAATAAAACTAAACAAAACATACATAAAATGGAACATTAGTACCACAGATGCAAATGGGCGTGGCGAGGTATAAAACTCCCGCTGAAGGGCCAGCCAGACAGGCACTGTCCGGCGATTTTGCGTTAACGGAACTTCCTTCATTTTTGAGGTCAAAAGCAGTAAATATGTCAAAAACTTTCCGTTGCATCGCGCCGGATCAGTACTCTTATGAACATTTAAGTCAAAAAGCGCCAAAAATTGATTAATTTCTGTATTTTCTAGTGTAAAAAGAGATATACAAATGCAGTCAAACAGACTGAAAATGCAATAAAAATGTAATATTATCACGAAAAAGACGTTTCATAGGCTTTTTTTGACCATTTTGGTCGTTGAAACAACAAAAAATGCGCGTATTGTACTTGTTTTGGATTGCCGACCCTGACCTTGTGCATCTATGTATCTTAGATACATAAAACTCAATAAAAAAACATAAAATAAAACTATGTAAGCAATCATAGTTTCCAAAGGCCCAGAGTTCGGGAGGGGATGAAATCCTGGAATTCAGCACCATTAAACTTAAGGTTCGAGCTTCTATTGCAAGCAAAATGCAAAAAATGATAAAAAACATCCCATACAAAATGTTTTAATGTTGAAAACTGCATCTTTCAGTGCTTTTCATCCAATTTTGACTCGTTTAGTCACTTTCATCAGTAGGAAAAATGCAAGAATTCATTGAAAATTTTGACCTTTTAGCGCTCAATTTAGAATTATTCTAACCATTTAATGGGTAAGGAGAAGAGAAATAGTCAACGCTAAGCGTCGACGCAATTAGCGTCTTTGCTACTTTTGTCCTCAAAAATCATGCTGAAGATAGTTGATAATTTAAAATCTTCTGTTAGTGACTCGAGTCTTGGACCTTGAGGTCGGGGTAATACTCCCCTCCTCGATGGGAATATGTGTAAGCAATGCACACCTCGCCGACACACCCAATTTTGTTTATTTCATCAATCCGGCTAAGGGGCATAATTTACTCGGATTTTTTCATATTTCTTCAAGAAATTTTTAATCATCTCTTGTTATAAAATGGAATGGCATTGCCAGAAACGCCGAAAAATGTCGTTTTTGACGCAGGCCCATCGTTTTTGAGCCAAAAAACGCACTTGAAAATATTTTTTGGCTGGTTTCTCCCAGAATTCCCATGCTGCGCACATCTGTTAACGGGGCGTAAATGCATAAATTGCCACTTAGGCACGAGAATATGATTGGTACATTTAGGTAGGTGGTATCAGGGGTGAAGATACCTGCTGAGCTAAAACTTAAATACACAATTGTATAATTTGGCTGGTGCAGCTTGATCATACGAAATGCGTTACAAAAACTTAATTAGTACTTTTTTATTGAAAACAGAGCAAAATGATCTATGCTGCGTGAAGCGAGGAATAAGAACGGTAAAGTTAACCAAAAGGGAGGTTAATAGATAAAAGAGATTAACTTTGACAATTGGAGTATTTGAAATAAGTTAAAAGAAGTAATTTAAGTTATGATTCAAAAACGGCTTCTGCACAAAAGACGCACCTCGTTTTGCGGATCTTTCAGATGCGTCAGCAATAGTTTACATTGTTGCTTATACGCAGCACCTTGTACTTCGCCATTGTACGCTTTGTACATTTCTCGTTCGATTTCTATTGCTAACGCTTTGACTTCGTCTTTGGACAGCAAAATGTCATCGCAATTTTTCATCCTACATACATACATGCATAAATATGACATTACCTTTTTTTAAAATAATAAACAAACAAAAAAACAAATTTTACTCGATAGACCGATGAAACAAACTTTAGGGTTAATAAGTAGAAAAGTGAAAAAATATGTATGCATGAACAGGCTAATATGTGAATAAAAAAGTGGCGAAAATACATCGAAATGACAAACATATCATACATGGGCATGGTGAGGGCTGATAAAGGGTATTACTCCCCCAGATCTATAAAAACTCGTAGCTATATAGCCATTTTGGCCGAAAGGAGACTGTTAGCCTTCTTTTACGTAAAGAAAACACAAGCAAATGTGCTTGTTTATTAAGTCCACGGATTAGTAAGTAATTAGGATACATTCTTTTGTCTATCCAGAAAAATAAGCTTATTCGATATACTTTATAAATCGTTCAGGCTAGGGATCGGACGAGGGTCTTTTTTCCCTCGCCGAGGCCGAGGCCGAGGGAACTTTGAAATCCTTGCCTCGGCCGAGGCCGAGGCCGAGGGCCGAGGGACCGAGGATTTGTAATACATATAATATGAGTATATGAGTACAAACAATATAGGACACATATGATCCATGCGATGTGGGTACAGTAGCAATAGGATTGATTAGTGTAATATAGTTCAAAGCTAACAAGCTATTATTTTAATTTTATTCAAAGGTAGGTATGCACTACATTCCCATGGGGGGTGAGGGGGTATTACCCCACCTCGGGGTACGAGACTTGAATCACTGTCAGACGATTTTGAGCTATCAAACATTTTCTGCAATGATTTGGGTACAAAAGCAGCGAAGACATTAAAATTTTTCCGGCGCTTCGCGCTGACTAATACACTTCTGTTTTGTTTACCCATAAAATACCTAGAATGATCTTAAAATGATCTGAAAAGCCAAAATTTTCGATGGATTCTTATATTTTTTACTCTCAAGAGTGACGAAACTAGTCAGAATGGGATAAAATGTTGTTAAAAATGCAGTTTTTCACATTAAAACATGTTATACAGGATGTTTTAGCCATTTTTCATATTTGACCTGCAAAAAAGGCTAGACTCTAAATTTAGTGGGACTTAACCCCCTGAACTTTCGACCTTGGGAAACTATGGTATGTATGCCAATGACAAGCACAGAAGTGACAAATTGCTAATCGTCTTGATCATTCAGCTCGTTTTCGCTATCACTATTTTGTGTGTTCTACATATCTTTATAATGGCAGAAATTGTATTTCAAGAGGAAAAATGTCAATTATTTGGCACTTTGCGCCGTTTTGAGATGATTCTTAGTAGAGGTGCACGCGGGTACCCGAGTACCCGGGTAGAAAATAATTTTACTACCCGGTACCCGATCCCCTAATATAAAGTGGAAAATTAGCACTGCAGTTATGCAATATGTGCTAAGAATTGAATAAGAAACCTAGAAACATATTGCTTCTAAAGTGCGACTGAATCACAAAGTAAATGTGATTTAATATAATCAACCGTAAAATGTGAAATAAACGCGTCTGTTAATATTTCCTATTGTCACAATATATCGCGCATACGGTCTAGGCATATTCCATTATTCAGCTCTTTAGTTGCATTGTGTTATTTGTGCCGAATTCTTCGTATTCTTTATTGTAAACAAATTTAAACATGAAATTATCTGTTAGCGATGCTTTTTTTATAATGCATTCACTTCTGTGACCATTATATAAATTCAAACTGCAACTTTTATTCACATCGTGCGTATTTGAATTTTCTACCCATGCCCAACTTGGGCTTAAGAAATTAAGTAGGTTTTGCATGCATGGACACGGAAAACGCCCATATAATGTACCTACTCTAATCGGTGATGTCTCAACAGCCCCACCAGTCCCAACAGCCCCACCAATAATCCCAACAGCCCCACCAATCCCAACAGCCCCACCAATCCCAACAGCCCCACCATTCCAACAGCCCCACCGTCCCAACAGCCCCACCAGTACTCCCAGCAGCCCCATCATTACTGCAATCGCTATTATACGAGAAATGCGTTTGACGAATGTACTTTTGAAACATAGAATTTATACGGGCTCCGTTTAATCAAGATATTTTTTTGACTATTTTTCGACTTCGTATTAACACATCACATAACACATCAAGACTATACAAGAGCAAGCAGGTTTACATTTTCAGAGTAACTCTACCTGAGAAATTTTTGCGCAATCCGTGATTTTGCCTCATTCGAGTCATTTTGCAAGATTAGATTCCTGCTCATTATTGCCTAGTCTAGACTGCCAGAAAAAAAATGAAAAACGTTCAAGTGAAAAAAGGAAAGATAAGCGTTAAAATCAAATGAAAATGAAAACTTTCACGCTAATCTGCTTTAAAATAGCCAGAAAATGTGGATTAACGTAGTTTTACGCTATTTTAACATTCATTCTAGTTTTGAGGTCATTTTTGGCTCAAAACTCCTTCTCCAGACCGGTCGTGCTGTGCATCTATGATTATAACATTGGGGCAGTTGGAACAAACATTGGCAGCGGACAAATTCTGCGGGTCTGGTGGGGTAAAGTGACCGAAAAACGTGCTTAAAATAGAATTCTGGGGGTCTATCATAATTTGGGGGATTTCCAGAATTTCGGGTTGGGAGGGGGCTAAACTCTAAACATCCCTCCCCCACGCTTATGTGTGGTTGGGACAGTGTGACTGTTGAAACGGTTGGACTGCTGGAACGGTGGAACTGCTGGGATTGGTGGGGCTCTTGGGACTGGTGGGGCTGTTGGGATTATTGGTGGGGCTGTTGGGATTATTGGTGGGGCTCTTGGGATTTTTGGTGGGGCTGTTGGGTTATTGGTGGGGCTGTTGGGATGGTAGGGCTGTTGGGATGGTGGGGCTGTTGGGACTCATGGGGCTGTTGGGACGGGTGGGGCTGTTGGGACTGGTGGGGCTGTTGAGACACAATCCTTCAATCAGCATATGCGTCTTGTCTCTGCCGTCTATAGGCTGGCATATTACAGCATTGACTTGGCATAACATTCGAGGCAATGGGTCTTTTGTAGCACATGCGTTTTTTGCTGTATTTGTGCTATTTCGGCATCACTCAAAAAATGCAAAATTAAAAAACCCTCGGTCCTCGGTCATTTTTCACCTGACCCTCGGCCGAGGCCGAGGGATCTCAAAAAAGACCGAGGATTAGCCGAGGCCGAGGCCGAGGCCTCGTCCGATCCCTAGTTCAGGCAGAGAATTCCAAACGAATTATTAACAAATTATTCCAAACAATGAAATTTAAACAAATCTTCCATAAGCATGCATTTTAACCGTACATGATCCTAGTGGAAGGGTTCGATAGATTTTCACCCCCCTCCAGAAAAATTTTCATCACCCAGAATTCGCGGATTTTTCAAAAGTTTCAAAATAAATTCGTAGAAAAGGTGCAGTTTTAGGCGTTTTAGTAGGTGTGTCCCTTATCCCGGCCCCAACACATCTGCCCCGGGACGGGGCTATAACATTCGTAATCGCGTATAAAAATTCTTAGTTTTCTCTTCTAAACTCAATCAAGATAATCGTAAGGAAGCGCACACATCGTTATCCAATAGGGATGCAACGGGTCCAGATTTTTCGGAATATCGGGTCCGGGTCCGGGTCTCAAATTTTTCAGATAACGGGTCCGGGTATGGGTCCGGGTCCGGGTCTTAAAAAATAACGGGTTCGGGTCCGGGTCCGGGTCCACGAGAATTTGTGAATCATGTCTTATATGAACAAAATGGTCCTATTATTTATATACAGCTAATTTTTTAATGCACTCATATTGCGTGATTGCTTCTTATTTTCAGAATGTCAGTCGACAAAAAGTTAAAGTTCTTGAATAAGTGATTTACATAATTATTTATACGTCTAAAGGTGATATATATCTAATTTTTTTAGCAAAAAAGGGGCAGAAACGATCCGAATTCGAGACGTATTGATAAAAAAATTGCTCGAATGATTGCACTAGACGATCAGCCTTTTCAGTCTGTTGAAAATATTGGTTTTATGGAATTAAAGCGAGAAATTCTCTTTTTTAATTGCCTATTAAATTTCGAGAAACTAATCAATTTTATTTTCTAGATTCCGTTATATGAGCTTAAATCAAGAACATTTTATAAAAATGAAGTACTGAGTGAATATAAAAGTGTGCGGGAAAAATAGCTGAGCAGGTTAAGAAATGCGGTGAAATCGGTATTTCATTCACGACTGACATTTGGTCTGGCATCAGCGAATCATTGTTTAGGCAAGTTTTCTTAACCTTGAAAACTCTGTAACATATTTGATTAATCACAACGTTTTAATTTTTAAGTTTAACAGCACATTCAATTTCGGACGACTTTAAGCTGAAAAAGTGGAATTTGCATGCATCACCTTAAGGTGCTGAGCATCATACAGCACAATATTTAAGCGAAGTGCCCGAAAACATGCTTTATTCGTGGGACATTAAAAAATAGTTAGTGACTTAGCGCGTAGATTCTTAAATTAACTACGAGTCATACAATATCTTTATGAATTTCTTGCAGGTGCACGTTATTGTACGCGATAATGGTACAAACATATGTAGTTAAGGCGTTAGAGGACTCAAACTTACCAAGTGCAAGCTGCGCTGAGCATAATTTGAATATAATTGTTAAGGCGGTAGTGAAAAAAAACGTATTTTTTCGCAAGTTTCATGTTCATACTTCTCAGCTCATTTATCCACTCTCGGACAGCAGCAAACGGTTAAAAATGCGCCTTATTTGCCGAAAAATGGCTGGCCATTTTCACAGAAGCGACTCAAACAGACAGTGGCGGATCTAGGATTTTCCTAGGGGGCGTATCCCAACTTTTCTAAAAACAGTCAAAAAGAGGTCCGAAAATTTGCCCTTGACGCGCAAAATAGCGTTTTTTCGGTGTGTTACGTTGTATACTTTTACATAAAATCACTTTTGACGCAATATTTTTTCTAAAAATTTTAAAATTTTACACAATTTTGTGCGAAAAAAATCATTAAATTTTTTTGACTTTAACTAAAATATGGCGCAAAGCGCCGGAAAATTTGTGAAATCAAGGCAGATAGACGTCTAGAAGCATGATTTACTGCTTGATTTCCTATATTTATGGCATTTGATGCAAAACATCGAAATTTTTAATTGAAAATAGAAGAAAACTATGCAAAAATAGGTGTTTCTGCTGTTAAAATTGTTTCGAAACCTATATGAACAGAAAATGGCTTCCAGGCAGTGATTTTTTGTACAAGGTCCGTTTGTACATGTATATACAAAGATGGTCCCTAAAAGTCTTTGTACATTTTGTACACACAAATCTTTGAGTACTATGATATAAAATGGTAGCGACTTTAGTGTGGTAAAAAAACAGAGTTGTTGACCTTTGGTGGAGTATTTTAGCTATATAATTCCTGCTTTTATGAGGGCAAAAATCATTAAGACCGTTTTAAAACGGCGCGAAGCGCCGAAAAATTTGACATTTTTCTTTCGAAATGCGATTTCTGCTATTATAAAGATATATAGGATATACAATTATACACAATTACTCATTTCGGCGTGAAGCGCCGAAAATGTTTGCGAATTTTAAAATTTTTTTTGCAGTTTTTGTCTTCCAACAATTTTTGTACTTGTACAAGACGGTTCCGAAAAGTCTTTGTACATCGGTAAAAATCTGCCGAATAAAAAAACCGTGCTTCCAGGTCGTTAAGAAAGTAAATAAATGTCATCCGGCGCAGTGCCGGAAAGTTTTGAGAAATTATGGTCACCGACGGCTAAAAATCATTGCAAATTGAATATCATTCTTTATCTCGCCAAATATTTTTGGCCAATGGGGGCAGCCGCGCCGCCCCTCCCGCCCACCTTGAATCCGCCCCTGGAAACAGAAAAAAATTTGAACAAATTCAAAAACGCCTTGACCCTGGTTCATTGCCTCTTAAACTAATACAAGTAGATGAATCTGATTGTTTTTGGAATACTAGCTGGTATTAATGTGAAGATTTAGAAGTTGGAAATAAAGTTTTTAGTCGCCATTAAAGTCTTTCATCATTCACATCTTTCTAAATTTTTTTAATACCCGTTACCCGTTATTTTTCAAGCAAAATTTTACCGGTTCCGGGTCCGGGTCCGGGTCTCAAAAATTTCCAATAACGGGTCCGGGTCCGGGTCCGGGTACCCGTTGCATCCCTATTATCCAATAATCTACCGAATTCAAATAACAAAATTGGATAGTTGGACTGAGTTTATCTTACTTAAGTGATTACAAATCTAGCGTATTTGCCTTACTTTTCTTATGAAGAGTAGAAAAAATCAAAATTTAAATGATGAGAAATTGTATTTTTACGGTTAGCCATTAGCATACTCTTGATTTATTAATTTTGTACAAACTTCATCTCACAATAACGTAGCGTACATTTTTATTTTATTCAGTCAGGTCTTATAAATGAAATTCGTATGGTCTGCTAACCCTGGCCGGATAGAATGCAGTAAAGCAGTTTAAGTGATCAGCTTTGTATGAAAGCGAAATTCAATGCTGTGATTGCAGTCATTGGTGATTGGTGTCCTGACCTATGTAAAATAATCTGTAGTGCTGTTTTGCGCTAAGCTATAATTTTTTGGTTGTAATATTCACAATTATTACAGAACTGTTTTGATTAACGATTTTTTTAAAGTTCTCATGAATTTTCTGAAAATTTGTAGAAAACGTGTTTTTTAAGCGTTTTTAGCTATCTATTTGCTCAAAAAACCAAATTTCGGCGCTTTGCGCCATTATACTCATGTTTTGACTATATTTTGTTAAATTTGTTCCGATTTTCTTGATTTTTCTCGAAATTTTTTGTTTTTATGCTCTAGAAAGATAAGGCATCGTCAGAAACGCTGAAAAAATGCTTTTGATGCGTACCAACCATTTTTGGACCTAAAAAGGCACTACCCCGTCATAAATTCCCATGTTGTGCATGTATGGAAATGACTAATTGTTTTAGGTGCAAAAATCGGTCAGAGGAAGTCCAAGAACTATGATTCAATAAATAATGAAGTTAAATATGTGACTTTTTCGCCGGGAACTCAAGACTTCTTTGTGGCCTGACCTTTCTTCTGCCTGACTTGAAAATTGGAATAAAAAAGATCAGGGTAAACTTAAAGATGCATAGAATCGAATAAAATGCTTGTGTTAAGTTGACCTATGCCATAAAATGATGAGCGCGTCGCGTAGCGTACAAAAAAAATTGAAACTGCTTTGGATATTCTATTATGAACTTATAAACTTTCTCTCGATTTTTTACCTGAGAGAACTAAACTTTTGAAAATCTGAAGATAACTTGCCCATTTAACCTCAAAAATTCGTTGAAAAGGTGCTTTTTTAAGCGTTTTTAGCTATCTATTTGCTCGAAAGTGTCGAATTTTCGATACTCATGCATTGACTATTTTTTGTTCAATTTTTCGGCATTTTTTCGAAATTGTTTTGTTTATGCTCTAGAAAGATAGAGCATCGTCAGAAACGCCGACAAACTATGTTTTTGAAGCGTACCCAAGATTTTTGGGCCCGAAAAAGGCGGTTAAAAATTTCACCTCCACACTCCCGAATTTCCATGCTGTGCATGTCTGATCCCTTACCTATATTAATAAGCATTACTTTAGAAAACAATACTAATGATCTTCAAAAGTCAGACCAAGGAAATCCCTAGTTTTTAGCTATATCTCTTATGTAGCTCAAAAGTGTCAAATTTTCGGCACTTCCCGCAATATACTCATTTTTTGACTATATTTTGTTCAATTTATTATATTTTTTAATTTTTTAGATACTTTATGTTTTTGTGCTCTAGAAAAATGAACATTGTCTGAAACACCGAAAAACTACGCTTTTCTAAGTGTAGCAAAAAAAGCACTTCAAAATCCCCCTCACAGAATTCTCATGTTGTGTATGTCTGATTACAACCATGTATACAGATCTTGTAATTAAATCCGAACGTAATCTTCAATTCAAAACTTGAAGGATAGTTGCTAGAGCAAAATCAAGTTTTAATGTCTACAAATATTTTAAATGATGAATTCGAAAAAATTTCATCAAGATAAAGCTCAATAATCAAATAAGGATAAAGATTTAGATGACAATTTTTAAATTATCGTTTGCTAAAAAATGCCGGAGGCGACTAGAGAACGAGACCTACGAGAAGAAAAATCGAACGTAATTAGGATCTTAAGCTCTTAATTTTGCATTGGTCTTTAAAAAAACAGGCTAAATATCCAAATATTTCAATTTAAAAAGTCAAAACACTTGAAAGAATAGCAAGCCCGTATCCACGATTTTATTCCGGAAGGGGGACGAAAATTTTAAGGTCAGATATCTCGTAAGACAGTAGAAAGAAAACAATTTGACATTTTCTACACGTTTAGGCCAAATTCAAGCGGTTTTGGGCAGGTTAGACGATAAAATCTATGTATACAATTTTGCGTTTGCTAGCTTAAATTACTCAGCCCTAGGTAATAGTTTTTTTACTACTTTTTAATCCCTCATGACTCGCCCCCTAACCCAAATCGATCAACAAACTTGGAATTCATAGGAAAACTGGCATCTTAGATATACAATTAAAGGTGTTAACCACGCATGCGGACTGAGACTGAGGGTATGGGCGGGTATCCTCCTACAAAGACCCCTGAAAGGCAAACAACCCCTCAGGCCATTTTCGGACCAAAACCTATTGTCGAATGATGAAACGGCGCCAAGCGATGCGAAGGAGTATATGAAATACTTTTCGCGAAGTACCCTGTCCCTTCATTCATTCAGAAACATTTTTGTTCATTAGTTTGTGCATATTTGATAGTCCAAGTTATTCCATCGTTCTCATTATCATTTGTCTTCGGGCAAACTAAATCACAAATATTCAAACAGGATAAAATACGAGGAATTAAAGCGTTTTCGTGCGGGAATGGGTAAGAAACGACAAAAAATATCTAAAAAATCACCTAAACTCATTATTTTAGCGTAATATACTCGTAAGTAGCCGAAAAATTAAATCACACCCCTCCAGGAGACTCGGTTTACACCCCAACCCAGAACTTTGACCGTGTGCATGTATATGATACTAACTAACCGTTCAAGTAAGCAGCCGTGGAAAAGCTGTCGAACAGATAAACGCACGTGATCCACCTTCGCATGATTCGCCAAAACAGGCTGAGCATTGGATGAAGTGACGATCGATGCAACAGAAGGCGCTGCCTCGACTTTCGGCTTAGTTGATACTGCTTTGGCTTCACTTTCATTAACCTTAGAAATATAATTAATTTCTTTTAGATAAATTACCTCTAAATCTATGAACATTGGATCGCCTATTCAGATTAATTGTGAGGATTATTATTCATGAAAAATGCACTAAGCACAAAATGTTGCCGAGTGAATTTGTTAAAATTTATTTCAGATTCACATTGTCCAAAATTGTCTTTTAAATACTATTTAATAAATTAAAAACGCTTCTTCTAGTCACTATTCTGGCCGAACATACACAGGTACACAGAATAACCCATCTACTGGCTCAGCAGCCCGATCAAGGAAATCAATAGCGAGTTTAGCTATGCTCAAATGCCCTCATGACTACTACAAAAGTTAACATAGCGCTAAAGGCTAACAATCATGACTTCATTAACACCAGACAGGCACGCGGCCGAGGGGTTAGGGGATCTAGACCCCCAACTAGAATGAAAAATTAGGAATTTTTCTCGGAAACATGAGGCAAAATGATGGCAAAAACGGATGAAAACTGAAAAATTTCTTCAAAATAGAAACATGCTATGCAACTATGATCCTACCTGCTTAATTAACAAAACACGAGAGCATGGGGCTTCCCCCTGAGCTTTGAAAAACTGATAGCCATATGGCGATTTTAGCCGAAAACCCATTGCTTTATATCCTTTTTTGTCTGAGAAAATTAGCTATATAGCCATTTTGGGCTCAGAAAACTAGCTAAATAGTCTATTTTAAGTTCAGAAATGCTATATAATTGTCTTTTCTGAGTTTTAAAAGGATATATGGCTATTTTATAGACTCTAAAAAGAGTTAAATAGCTACTTTAGTCCAAAAAGGCTATATAACTGTTTGTGAGTCCAAAAAGGCTATATAGCTATGTTTGTGAGAACGCCTCACAACTAACTTAATCTGTAGATCCCGATTATCAAATAAAATAAACTTTGTGAAACAGTCATTTTCTAGCCTGCAAAAATACATTATTTTTTACATGTTAGTCATAATCAGTACATGCACAGCAGTGTGTAAAGGATAAGACAAATAAGATACTGTAACAGATTTTTTGCATTTTAAGTAGGGATGCACCGGGACCAGGCCGGCCCCGGCCGGGGACCGAAATACGCAACTTTTAGCCTATTATTAAGAATTATCACAACGTTTTCCCTTCCGATTTTGGCGATATTTTGAGGGAAAATCGTGCATAATCGCCTCGCCTCAGCATATCATTCATGTACAACATAACATTTGTCACAAATTTTATTTCAAAAATTTAGCACGATTGATTGAGCCGAAAATAATGCGACTAAAAAATATAAATTTTGGAGTGAATAAAACTTAAGTAATCGAGGTATATACTCAAGACAAAAGAAAATGGTGGCAGAAGAAAAGTAAAAAAGTTATGCATAAATTACTATTTCGAAATGGGCATTGTGGGGTCAAAGGTGAAGTAGGATAAATCTATCTCATCAGCTTACTTACTTTATAAATCACGGAAATTCATTTTCTATCTTGAAAGAATACAACCTCAAGGGTCAAGAAATGAGATTTACTTCACAAGCAAAAATGACCTCAGAAATAGGTAAAAGGGCTAAAAGAGCGTTAAAGCTACCTTATTACACAGTTTCTGGTCAAGTTAGAGCAATTCTGAATAAAATTTTAATTAAATCCATTTTGACCCTCACTTTGCCTCATTTCCCGGGAAAATTTCCAATTCTTCTAATTTTAGTTCTACACCCTCGTGCATGTCTGGTACAAACTGCTTAATAAACAAGGTCTTAGAGCATGCACTAAGCATTTGTCGCCTTCTTTTTAAATTAGACCACGAAACATAACCAACAAAAGTTATTCTTTTTAATTCTCATAAAAAGTAGATTAAATCTTTTAATTTATTTACTTTACATTCTTACATTACAGTATTTGTAGCAGGATCTAAAAATACTTAAGGAGTAAATAAAAAGCTAGACTCACATTAGCTCACAAGACAAAAGAAAATGGTGGCAGAAGAAAAGTAAAAAAGTTATATATTACTATTTCGAAATGGATATTGTGGGGTCAAAGGTGAAGTAGGATAAATCTATCTCATCGACTTACTTACTTTATAAATCATGGAAATTCATTTTCTATCTTGAAAGAATACAACTCAAGGGTCAAGAAATGAGATTTATTTCACAAGCAAAAATGACCTCAGAAATAGGTAAAAGGGCTAAAACAGCGTTAAAGCTACCTTATTACACAGTTTCTGGTCAAGTTAGAGCAATTCTGAATAAAATTTTTAATTATATCCATTTTTGACCCCCACTTTGCCTCATTTCCCGAAAAATTTTTCAAGTTCTACACCCCTCGTGCATGTCTGGTACAAATTGCTTAATAAACAAGGTCTTAGAGCATGCACTACGCATTTGTCGCCTTCTTTTTAAATTAGACCACGAAACATAACCAACAAAAGTTATTCTTTTTAATTCTCATAAAAAGTAGATTAAATCTTTTGATTTATTTACTTTACATTCTTACATTACAGTATTTGTAGCAGGATCTAAAAATACTTAGGGAGTAAATAAAAAGCTAGATTCACATTAGCTCAGAAGACAAAAGAAAATGGTGGCAGAAGAAAAGTAAAAAAGTTATATATTACTATTTCGAAATGGATATTGTGGGGTCAAAGGTGAAGTAGGATAAATCTATCTCATCGACTTATTTACACGGAAATTCATTTTCTATCTTGAAAGAATACAACTCAAGGGTCAAGAAATGAGATTTACTTCACAAGCAAAAATGACCTCAGAAATAGGTAAAAGGGCTAAAACAGCGTTAAAGCTACCTTATTACACAGTTTCTGGTCAAGTTAGAGCATTTCTGAAAAAAATTTTTAATTATATCCATTTTTGACCCCCACTTTGCCTCATTTCCCGAAAACATTTTTCAAGTTCTACACCCCTCGTGCATGTCTGGTACAAACTGCTTAATAAACAAGGTCTTAGAGCATGCACTACGCATTTGTCGCCTTCTTTTTAAATTAGACCACGAAACATAACCAACAAAAGTTATTCTTTTTAATTCTCATAAAAAGTAGATTAAATCTTTTGATTTATTTACTTTACATTCTTACATTACAGTATTTGTAGCAGGATCTAAAAATACTTAGGGAGTAAATAAAAAGCTAGATTCACATTAGCTCAGAAGACAAAAGAAAATGGTGGCAGAAGAAAAGTAAAAAAGTTATATATTACTATTTCGAAATGGATATTGTGGGGTCAAAGGTGAAGTAGGATAAATCTATCTCATCGACTTACTTACTTATAAATCACGGAAATTCATTTTCTATCTTGAAAGAATACAACTCAAGGGTCAAGAAATGAGATTTACTTCACAAGCAAAAATGACCTCAGAAATAGGTTAAAGGGCTAAAACAGCGTTAAAGCTACCTTATTACACAGTTTCTGGTCAAGTTAGAGCAATTCTGAATAAAATTTTTAATTACATCCATTTTTGACCCTCACTTTGGCCTCATTTCCCGAAAACATTTTTCAAGTTCTACACCCCTCGTGCATGTCTGGTACAAACTGCTTAATAAACAAGGTCTTACAGCATGCACTACGCATTTTATAAACACTTGTGCAATTAGAACGCACAAAACCAGCAAAAGCTATTCTTTGAAATTCTCATTAAACCTCGACTAGATTTTTAATAAGATACATAACTTTCTTAAGCTACAGTATTTACAGTTAAAGCCACCGAGGAAAGCCGGCTCAACAAATACAGAAAACTGAAACTTGGATTAAGGCAAAATCAAATTGCCAACACAAAGCAAAAGTTTGCGAGGATGCAATTTCATCAAACCCTCGCCCTGCTTCGGAATAAGATAGGTCAGTTCCCAGAGTTTTGAAAATAAATCACTATGCTGACTGAAGTAGATATTGATGCCAAAAATTAGAACATTCTACTAGAAGAGATAGAGTAGTAAGGATCTTTGACTTTACACAACCAGTGTTTTTTTTGTACGTCTGTTTGTATGTAGGAGATGGTCTAGCTTTATTTTTTTATTTTAGAAATTTTGGGTACTATAGTATGGTACACTAGTGATTTAAGTGTAGTAAAAAACAGAGTTGTTCGACTTTTGGTAGTGTATTTTAGCTAATTTCTAGGTCTCTAATGGCATAAAACGGCGCGAGGCGCGGAAAATTTGACATATTTCCTTTTGAAATACAATTTCCGCCATTATGAACAATTACTCATTTCGGCGCAATTCTTGCGGGCTAATATTTCAAAATCTTTGTACATGTACAAGCAGTTCGAAAAAGTCTTAGTAAATCGGGAAAAATCTTTGCCAAACACAAACCGTGATCACAACAGATCTATCATCCTTATACAAGTTCATCATTCCTGAATGACATGAATCGCCAGCAACTGGCTGCAATGAAGTCGTCCACTAAAGTGCTCTCATGTCTACAATACAAGGCCTTACAGTGGGCTCAGGGTAGTCGGTGACCTGGATCGACCCTGTACCAATGTATCGGTCTGCAATAATATGAAAAAACTTTTAAAGCTCATGCTTTAGGAGAAGAGCCATCCAACGAGGGTCGCAATAGGTCAGCTGGGTAAAAGCGCTGATGCTTTCACAAATATTTGGTCAAATTTTTAAGCAGTGGCGCGGCGTTATTGTACAACTCGCCTCGTTCCATTATCGTCGCGTTACTCGATAGTTGTCATTTTTGCTCAAGTTGGTATGCATTTGCACTATATCCAACACCTGGACACGACGAATATTGCGGATAAAATAAAATGCAAGTGAAAATTATTTTGTATAAAAATTAATTTATGCAAAGTCATAATTTCTACAAAACATTTCAGTGACACGAACCCTCAGAAAGTAATTCATTTTCATTCAATTTAATCCTCCGACTTATAACTGGAGAAGCTAAGGGAGAAATGCAGACAAACCCATTTACACCATCCACTAGATTGTAAACTTGAAAATACTTATATCTAACCTTAATGAATTTAAAAAAATGGTTGTCAAACCGAAAGTAGCCCTTGAGATTTCTTGGGACCTAAATCGGAGTTGTTGGCTCACAAAAGAGCTTTTCAGCCGTATTTTTTTCAACACCAAATTTTACTTACACTGTCCCACAAAGATGAGCCACTATTCAAAAAATAAAAAAGTGATTTTAAGCTGTATTCACTTGTCTACATATTAAATAACAGATTAAACAGAGGCAATACTGTTACGTGTGCTTTGAAAGGTACCAAGTAACAACCTACATGTTATAACATGATGCCAGTATTCACTACACATTAACTTAGGATAGTGTGAAGAAAAAATACATTATCTTTTATTTATCAATTAAAAAAACGAACAAATTATAGCGGCCTCAGCATTACAAGGGGCAGTCACTTTATCGGTAAGCAAATGATTGTCGAAGAAGCAATGATTTCCCATTCTTTGATGCTTTGCGCCGATTTAAAGAGTTTGCGCGTTTTTTCGCTGAAAACTTTCGAAAAATTTATCTTTTTCAGATCTTAAATCAATCGGTCTATAAAGATATTGGCAAAATTCCATACTTTTTCAAACACAATAGACGTATTATTTCTAGACAATTTAGCCCTATTAGAAAATTTAGCGTTCCAACCGTCGTGAGTAATCCCAACGCCAATATCGCAAACAAGATAAAATTCTGCGCATACGCAACAACAGGCGTCATTCAAAGTCTCGTCAGGCTATTCACGGTAAGAAGCGGAGAGACGTCTTCTCGATATCAAGCACTTTTGTTGCAGAGTCGGCACGCGGTGTTCCTGAATGCGGCCTGAGTACCCAGAAAATATTTAACTACCCGGATACCCGAATCCCTAATATAAATGAAAAATTAGCAATGCAGTTATGCAATATGCGTTGGAATTAGAAACTCTAGAAACATATTGTTTAAAGCATTCGAATCACAATGTACATATGATTTGATATAAGCAACCGTAAAATGTTAAATGGCGAGTCTGTTAATATTTCCTATTATCACAATGAATCGCGCATACGGTCTAGGCATATTTCATTATTCAACTCTTTAGTTACATTATTTTATGTATTTAGACCAATTCTTCTTATTCTTCATTGCAAACAAACTTAAACAAGAAATTATCTTTTAGCGACGCTTTTTTACATTCATCTAATTTCTGTGACCATTATATAAATTTAAACTGCAACCTTTATTCACATCGTAAAAAGCAACTGTTTTAGATAGACCTGGTTCAAAGCCTATCGATGCTCCAATGTGTCAGTTATAGGCGCAGTCGGGGGGCATTGGGGGTACCTGCCCCCCGAAATTTTTCAGAAATATTGTTGATTTTTTTGTTGCAATAAAGTATGTCCAGAAAACTAAGTTCTTACAAAAAAACTTCAAAATTTTCCGCGCCGAGTCATTATTATTTATTGCGATATAGATCCAACAAATTTAAAAGCTTGAATCAGCTAAAAGCTAATCCAGCACTTCACATCACTTTAGTAATTTAATGCACTATTTGTTCGTGTTGTTGAATGAAACTGCGCAAGCTTGTTGAGTAACATAGTAAAAGCGCGAAAAATATCAGAACGAGTTTGTCTATTCTCTGCTTTGTTTGTTCTTTGTGTAACAGTTTGTCTATTCTTTGTTTCGTTCATTCGGTTACAAGGACACATTATCCTATTTCAATTGGAAGGAATGGCCAAATTTTCTTACGTTTTGCAAGTTTTTGATCTATGAACTGCATTTTGTTAATTAGAAGGCTACAAATGGGCCTGAAAACGGTAAGAACAAATTTTTCATGGATACATC
The DNA here is from genome assembly GCA_036768485.1 of Mermis nigrescens. NCBI lineage: Eukaryota > Metazoa > Nematoda > Enoplea > Mermithida > Mermithidae > Mermis > Mermis nigrescens. The sequence continues at coordinate 11,601,180 of JAVLUZ010000145.1, read as the reverse complement.
TTTCTATATCTTATTGGCAGTGACCCTTTGCTGCGCTATGTACTCGTGAAATTCGTTACTTCAGATCAGTTTGTGCAATGTATGTAGGAGTTCATCAATTTTAAGTGTTTTTGGACTTGCTTCCGAACCGAGATTTGGCCGATTTTGCGAAAAGCCGAATGTTATTGTCAATACGAAATGTTTACAAAATTTTCCGGGACTTCGCCCTAGATCCCGCTCGCCACCCTGACGTCCCGCAGCTGCTAAAATCTCGTTGTACATGTGCAACGAGATCTTAGGGAGAACAAGCCAGGTAAAAGTGGCTAATTTCTGAAATTTCCGCGTTTCGCCGGCATTAATTTGTCTGTTTTGTATGATTTAAGCAAAATCAGTTTAATGTGCAAAACGTCAAAAATTTTCTCGGCGCATAGCGCCGCCACTTACTGCTCTTTCTTCTGTAAAGCTCCAGCATTGCGTTTAAAAGCCTGAATCACTCAAAATATCTTCAGCCGCGTTATAATCTCGCAGTTTTCTTCTTAGAAGCTTGAATTGTCAAAACTGTTTTGTACAAATTTGCTAATTTTCTGCACAGAGCTACAAACTGTTAAGGGTGGAAAAATGATCAAATTTCTTGCACTTTGCGCCACTTATGAATTCCGAATCATCAAGTCAGTTGTAGAAAGGCCGTAAATTCCGCGCGAAAAACGTTTATGCCCCAAACCGTGTTCCTGATTATGTCTCTGCAGTCAGCCCAGATAGACTTGGACTATTTTTGAAAAATTTCATTTCCGTTGATTTCTGCACTGTTTTTCGTCAGTGTGTTTTCCTGCTTCGAATGTTTTAATGACGCTATGAAGATACAAAACCTGCTTCAATAATTTTTGCTTGATTTAGAAATTGACTTAAATTTCATTAAATGCATACTAATTCTTCAGATTAAAGCCTTGATTCTATTTAATCCTGCATTAATTTTCAATAATTCTACTGGTTAAATATCACTTTGCCCTAGACCTCACTGTCAACCGTAACAAACGATGTTCACTGCATTCTCTTTTTCTAAGATCCTACCCGCATATGGGTACTGATCACTTCCGGCACCGGCATGAAATAGCCGGGTGGCCCCGGGTAGTAAAATTTGCAAAGCGCAGCTCTATGAAAAAGTTTGAATTTTATCAATTCTACGCCCGATTTTCTATATTTTATACGGTCTAGCATGCTGAAATGTCAAATGGCACACGTATGAATTGAACCACGTTAATAAACACCCTAAGGGGACCAAGGGGTACCGTGTTTACTAACCGAGTGTCTTTGCTAATCGAGTTGGCAAGCATAACTTCCACAGCCAGCGCTGGGCAGCCAAAAGAACTGTATTACAGAACATTACTGTATTCCACTGAATAATATAGTGATTTTGATCTTTACTAAAACGTAAACGAGTTTAATATCCAAAACAATGTGTTTACTGGCTGGGTCAACTTGACGAAAAATCAATTTACTAACCGTCTTTAGCATGTCGACATATACCCACGATCTATGGAACCGTGTTTACTACCTGTTAACGGAGCGCTCATTACGAAATCAATTCCGTGATAAAGCATAGCAGTTGGCTAGGGACCGCAAAAAGGGGTGTTCATTAAACAAAAATATCTACTACCCGAGTGTTTATAAAACGAGTATCATGACTGTATTGTAAAAGTTTGTATCTATTTCAAAAAGACTAACTTCCTTGATACGTTTAGTCAATGCAGCGACTGCTGCAATAAATTGAAGTTGAAAAATCAAGGTCGACCGCATGGCAACAAATGCAAGTTTCAGCTAGATGCTTAATAACTGGCTGTGCGGTTTCTTCGTATGTTTGTCACGAACAAAGAGTTTATCGGATAACTTCACTTTAACTGGGCGATCTTCGAAAAAAATATTGTAAAATTCAATTAGGTAACGTAAACTCACAGCTGAATGAATGAAGCTGAATTAAATTTTTATTCTGGTGTTGATAGGATATGCACAAGCCATCGCCTTAGAAATAGCACACGTTTTACAAGACTGAGCAGAAAATAACATGATAGTGAAAAGAAACTTATTCAGACCTTTAAAATAAGATAAGTGCTGCTATTACGCACACTGGGGTACAAGAACTTACCAGATTTAGAAGCCTACCCACACATGTAAGAGGAGGATGGGGAAATCCCTATCCAAAGTCGATCGCCCCCTCCCCCTTTATCCCCCAAGGATAGAAAATTTTGGTTCGAATTTTTAAATATTTTACATGTTTTTTTATCATTTTTGACCATAAATTTGAAGGTGATTTACCACCCCTACCCCAAAAATCGCTGGGAACTTCACCCATAATTTTGAGCCGTTGCAGCGTGATACGTACCTCAGTCTGGGGAAATCGGGGCAACAAAATTTTTTTTAAGTGTTTTCTAGGCGAAATAACAATAGCTACACGTCAAAAAACAATGCTCGTTCTTTCTAGAAAATGAAAAATAAAAAATCTCAAAAATGGAAAAATCAAAAAAATGAAAGATGTGAATGTGCCGGAAATTTGACTTTTGAGCCAAAAATGAGATAAAAACCATTCTAAGGCGTCAAAACCAACTCCCCATAACACGTAAGCCCCCAGGCAATTTTGGACCAAAACTTATTGCTCGAAATCAAGAAAAGCGTCAGACGATCTGCAGTATAATTTGAAGTACTTGCAAAACTCGTTTACTCGTTTTCCGGAGCAGTATCTCGTCCAATTCATCTAACCAGACCATTTTTTCCCATTATTTTATATGTATTTGATGTACAGTCATGCGATTCGCTCTCGTCGTTTTTGTTTTCAATCAAATTTAACTATGACAATTCATGAAGAACAACACAACGAATTAAGTATCGAAATTTGTTAAAATTTGACAAATAGATAAGTAAGAAATGATTGTATCACTCCCGCTTCCAAAGAAACGATTAACCTCCCAGAACCTTTTTTGACCCTTGTACAAAGCGAAACGATTACCTCAAATGCTTAATAGTTATACTGTAAAATCTTCGCTATACGTACCTATAGAAAATACTCGTAAAATAAACTACTCGGCAAGTATTGTCGATCTTTTGAAATGAAACATTTTTTAATTTCCATTTTGAAAGCTCATAGCCGATTCTTTACAAATAAACTTCTTTTTTTATATTAGGTGCACACACAGTGCGATCCAGGATTTTCCCAGGGAGCGGTACCCCTAAAGGGGTGGAACCTGACTTGGGCAGGGAAAAACTAGCCGTTTCAACCCGAAAATCGCTAAAAATCGCCCAAAAATCCTTAATTTTCCGCACTATTTTGGGCCAATGGGGAGGCGGCCGCCCCTGTGCACACATACATACATATGCTAGCCTGTATTTAGGGGACGTCCAATATTGGGTTAGGAAATCCCTCTCTCAAATCTCTATGTTAATGTATAACACAGCAATTCTTACATACATACGATGCAGATAGCTTGGATAACGGATAACGGATAATGTATCGGCTAATGAATAATAACGATAATTATTAATAAGATATTAATAAGATATTAATAATTAATAAGATATTAATAAGATATTAATATTAATAAGATATATTAATAAGATATGCGGATAACGATCCGGCCTTTTAATACAAACTGACAGCATACGCTGGCAAAAGTACCAAACAGGAACGGATTCAAAGGGCGTTGGGACGCCCCCCTTCATCGGCCAGAAATATTTGGCGAGATAAAGAATGGATATGTAATTTGCAATAATTTTTGGCCGTCAGAGATCATAATTTCTCAACATTTTCAGGCGCTTCGCGCCGGGGATAATACCTATTAATGACATTTATTTACTTTCTTCGCGACCTGAAAGCCATTTCTTGCTCATAGAATAGCTTCCAAAATGATTTCAACAGCAGAAAAGACTTATTCAGTACAGTTTTCTTCTATTTTGAATCGAAAATTTTCGAGGTATCGCGTTAAATGCTACAAATACAGTAAATTAAGCAGTAAGTCAAGCTTTTAACCGACCTTCGGCCTGAATTTCACAAATTTTGCAGCGTAACTCTGCGCTAGGTTTCCCTAAGTTTGAAGAAAATTTGATAATTTTTAGGCTAAAAATTGTCGAAATTTTCAAAAATTTTCGAAGAAATAATGCTTCAAAAGTGATTTTTTGTAAAGAAGTAGACAATGTAAACCGCCGAAAAAACGTTATTTCGCGCATGAGTTGCAAATTCCTGGAACTATTTTTGACTTTTTTGGAAAAGTTGGGACCCCCTTAGAAAAATTCTCGATCCGTCACTGGTCCAAAAATGTGTACTTAGAAAGTCATTTTACTTTCAGAAGCGGCACGGTCCCTCTTAGGTTCTTCTTGTAACACGTTTCGCAACGCCATTTGACGTGCTTTGAACGTTTCGAATCACTGCCAAGCGCCTTTTCAGAAGGTTTTATACCATTATCGTTATTTCGAACCTGCGCCTTAGAAGAAAATGTTAAAAAAATATCGGAATGAAGGGAAATAACCGAAATGTGCGTAGGAATGCCGATCAATTATTACCTTACAAACTGATTACTCGGTGAAGTTTCATCTTGTTTGCAAAAATTTTGCAGATTTATGCAGCTCCATATCGATGACTTTATTAAAGAGGTGAATCGCCGATTTTTTTAATATGTATAATGCGTTTGTGTAGATATAAGCGATTTTGCGCAGTAGAAACGACATTTTTTAACGTATGTTGCATTACGTTCTGAATCAAATCTGTAGCTTGTGGTGATAAAATTCATAGGATTTATTAATTCAACGAAAATTTCGGCATTTTTACTGTTAAAAACTCAATTTCTGCAGCTTTTTTGAGAATTAATAATGCACAAAGCGTGCATGTTATAAAACTCCGGCGCATGTTTTTATCTCTTTAAGCTCCGTTTGGAAGCATTCTAAAAAAACAATACAGGAATTATATCTTACGCTAGGCGCCGGGAAGGTTAGACATATGTATTCACTCTCATAAGCTCAATTTCATAGCTTTCTTAATGTTGTAAGCAATAGAAATTGTATCTGGCGCGAAGAGCCGGAAATTTTAGAACTTTTTTATTGCTTTAAGCTCGCCTTCAGTTTTCCAAACAAAGACAAAGCAGGCGCCAAAAAATTTTAACGTTCACAATTTTTCTTAGACTCAAACTTTGTACGCTTTGAATTACACTTAGCGCTAAGCCCTGGAAATTTTTAAAATTTCTATTCGTTTAAGCTAAATTTTGCATATTCCTGAATATGAGTAATGCAATCTGGCCCGTTTTCAGGAGGGGGGAGGGCGGGGGCTCTCGCTTTTCAATGAAAAATAATTTTTGAATCACAAAAGGGTCTTTTCTGAAGGGAAAAATTAAAAATTCTCGAAGTAGGTCTAAAACACCGCCAAAACGAGTTTTTTAGGGTAATTTTGAGCTGGAAAACGCACAATTGGCCAGATTTATTATTATTAATACTTCCGTCTTCCATCAGGCTCAGCTCTCACAAATTTGATTTAGACATGTTGGACGTGTTTATTTATTCCTTTTCTCGTATTGATTGTCTTCGCAAAACAAGGTTGAATACAAAGACAAAGGTTAAGAAATTGTTTGTTGACTTGAATGATGTCAAATCAGTTGTATAAGTTGTTGTACTTAGTTTCTTTTTATTTTAGTATATAAAAAAAGAAAGATTTTTAAAAAATTTTTTACGCTAAAAAATGCCCTTGGTGCTTCTCGAGGCGGCAGGGGCGGATTTAGAGCAGGGCGGGGGGCAGCCGCCAATATCCTCCATTCGCCCAGAATAGTGCGCAAAATTAAGGATTTTTTGAGCGATTTTCGGGTAAAACGGCTATTTTTTTTCCGCCCAAGTTAGGGGTTCCCCCCTTAGGGATACCGCCCCCTTGAGAAAATCCTGCTATCCGCCACTGCGAGGCGGTATTGAGGCGGCGGTAGGAGGCGGCCGCCGAGCCCCCACCCCCCCCTGGCCTAAAAGAAAATTTGGAAGGCAAGATAATGCACGGAAAGATGGAAAAATTGAATATTTTTGTCATAAAAATCTTCAAATTTTAGGCGCGCCGGATGTGAAGTATTTCCCGTTATTTTGGCTCAAGCGCGACCAAACAATTACACTTTTAGATAGCTTTTCAAAAAAGTTTGAATCTTATGATCTTAATGGATAGAGCATGTCGATAAAGGTCGTACAATGCGGTTTATGCGAGCTATCCCGGCGAATTTTCAAAGATATAGACCAATTCATGTTGGTCCACCTCCCGGCCGGATCCTGATACGGGCCTGTGCAATAATCATAGCTGGGTTATGCGCCAAGGAATTTCGATATTTTCGATCTTCTAAACTCATTTAGCCAATTTGTAAAGGTTGATCAAAAAAATTGCAATATGTATGGTATAAAATAGTGACTTTGATTGAATAGTAGCGTGAAGCTCACTTTTTTTGCACAGGTTTCTTTGTGCCGTGCAAAAAAACCTCTATTTGTCACGATTGAAAATTTTTTCGTGCCATACATAAGAAAACAAAATTCTTCCGCTGCTCCGCGCGGTAGGATTAAATACTGTATTGTCTTCCACATTATGTCTCATATTTAAAAAATCGCTATTTGCTAACTCTGGGGCTACAGGTCTATTGCATTTTTGAATACTTACATTTTTTCAATGCCAAAATTATAAAAACGCTGCCTCAGTCGTTTCTTGACATGCATAGCTCTTGCACATTTTTTATTCAAGTTTTAAAGTTTAAATATATGTAACACTTAATTTTATGAGCGAGTCCAACATTGAAAATTACACTAGTTTTGATTTTCTTAACTCGATCAAAAGATCTGATTCAAATTTTAACATGTAAATGGTACAGATTTCCAACAAATTGGAGGTACTGCTGCTTCGATACAAAAACCTGAGTAATAATTGTTGAGCGTGTCTTACTCTTTTAAACGCGTTTTCTTTTTTCACGATGTGTTTTTGTCGGAGCAAATAAAATATTAATTTAGTATTGGAATGTGCAACGTATTATAACTGCATGTCAGTACAAAAGTCATAAACGACACGAAAAATTTAAAATAGTATATATAGTCGCCAATTAGAAGAATATTATACTCTCGAATTATCGGCGCGAAGCGCCAACTTTAACGGATATTCGATCATTAAAAGTCACCAGGTTGTTCAAAAATCAACATCTTTTACACGACTTATTCTCAGATTTTTCTTTTGCACTGTGCGAAAATTGCCAACATTTTTCTTTGCACGGGACAAAAAAGTTTGTACTGCGCAAAAAACACTGGCGTGAAGCAACCGAAAATTCGAGCATTATCGCGCTGGCGAGCGTCAAAAACTGTACTCTTTCTTAGCTAGAAATTCAAAAAATTCAAATGGTAGCACCCCCTTTTTATACCCCCTGGAAACCGGCATGCATTATATTTAGTTTACATACCTGAAACTCTAAAAAATGTATTCGCTTTCCTCTTTTTCAACGTAAGATAAAATCGCATTCTTTTCGTGCAATTCAAAAATTGTGAATGCGACTATTAGAGAATGTATACAAGAATACAAAGATTATGAGCCTACAATAGCCCAAAAATTTTTGAAAATTTTTCCTCTTCTTTTATAAAAGGATTAAATTCACGATGACATTATTAAATCAATAGACTTCAGTCAACAAAACGCTTGAATGCGTACCGCCTATTTTTAGGGGGGGTGAATGACCTCCAATCGTTGGCCAAAATACATGAATGTTTATGGCCTCATAAACCCACATACAAAACAGTCAATAGGAAAGGAGAATTTTATACTTATACTGATCAGCGGGTTAACTCAGATGATATTATTTCAGAAAGTATTCGTTTTTCCATTGAGTCGTTCATTTATTGTCAATTGCCTGTGGCATACAGTCAATTATTCACATAAAAAATTAAGAAAAAAGACATTTTATTAGACAAAATGCATTTTAAGATTAAATTCATTTATTTTTTGATATCAAGAAAAGCATTGCCTGCATTTAGTGGCTCAAAACTTTGGATGGGGTCTCCGACCATTTTTAGAGTGGGGAGAGGAGCTAATGACCTTTAATTGTTGGCCAAAAACGGTCAAAAGAAACATGTAAAATAGATATATTCCAAGAATCGACATAGGGGTCAAAAATTTCTGACATTGAGGAGATTGGGGGACGTCCAACTTTAGGTGAAGGATATCCCGAACCCTTTGTTACATGTATTTGTTTGAAAGGCTTAAACAAAATCCTTGCATGTTATTTCCAGTGTTTCACTGTTCACTCCAACCCACCCCTCTGACTCAATCATATCTTGCTCAATTATAGTGCTAAAAGAAAAAACGCGTTTTCAGTACATGCTTACATAGGTACAGTCTTTGTAGATCGCATACATTATGTACATATGTACAAAGGAACTTTGTTCGAAAAGTACATATATTCACGCTTGTTCCTGCAAGATCGCTCTGATCCTGAGGCTGATTTAGACATAGTGAGCAAAGCTATGTATATGTATTTAGAAAATATTTTATTGAAAATTTCCGATTACGCATAAATTCCAAAGCACAAGAAACTGAGGTAACGTTTACACAGGGCTTTATCGAAATAAAAACGAAAACTGGACGGAAAATATTGCATATGATTAGCTAATGAGTAATATAACCTCCCTAAATAAGCTATTGTTTACATTTTTTCAACGGATACTACAAAGTAAATTTAAAATCTATCGTGATATGTCCAAAAAACAGCTTACGGAGTTTCATCGCAAGTCTTATGGAACCAATTTTGACATGCAGAACAAAGACGCATGCTGTCCGACAGGCCTATTCGAGCGCATATATAACAGTAGACTGGTGACTCGGCATCGATTTCTCCATTGACTGCTGCTACTTTTTGATTCGTTAATTTCCGCTTACTGTAGCCTATGTTTTCTGCTGGTCTAACTAACTTGACACCAATAAGTTTTTTGTGCGATTTTCGCTTATGGTCCGATTCATTTGAGAACGTCAATGGACTGAATTAATACAAACGTGAAAAAATTATACGTCAAAAACATGAGTGGTTTCATTTTGAGATCTTAGACAAACTTAGAGCCCTTTGCGTACAGCACTAGAGATTAAAAACAAGCATGTACATAAAACACTGATTTATAGGGGCAAAACGAATTAAGTCCTAATACTTTTGAAGTAGAAATATTACTGTCTGCATTTACACATTATCACATTTAGAAAAAAAATCCGACTTGTAGTTCGAATAAGGGAAAAATTGTAATGAGGAACTTAGTTACCCAATGGTGGAAAGTTCTAGAGAGGGGTGAAATCCCTAAACTTCTGAACACTCAAATTTAGATTCTGAGCTTTTCTGCAGGTCAAATATGAAAAATGGTAAAACATCTTATATGACATATTTTAAAGTGGAAAACTGCATTTTTAGCTCTTTTTGTATAATTCTGACTAGTATCCTCACTTTTGTAAGTGACAAGTATAAGAATTCATCGGAAATTTTGACTTTCCAGGTCATTTTAACTTCATTCTAGCCATTCTATGGGTGAACAAAATAGAAATAACGAAGCGAAGGGGTAACTTGGACGGGGCTGTTTTGTACAGGGAGAAAATTTTCGGAGATCAATTAAGGAGGATAAAAAATACAGCGTATAGTAATAAGTGAGCAGTAAATAACATGTTTAAAAACCATCTTATCAATCTGACCTATTCAACTGAAGCAAAATGACCGCTTTTTAGAAGCAGACCCACTCGTTTTTGAAGACAAAGCACCAATTTTCGACTAAACTTAATGCATTTTTATATTGTTCAGTCGACATTTGCTAAATCTTCGTTAAACAAAGAGTAAACTCACTGCTAAATGTTCAAGAGATGTTAAGCCTTCCACAAGAAAGAACTTGTGTAGAAGCGGACGTCCAAAGTTTAGCGAATTATTTCGAAAAAAGTAAAAAGCTAAAACAAATCTGTTTTCTCTTTCTATTTTTAACTCATATTATTTTTTACGAGTTTTTTCTCAAAGCAAATAAAATATGTATTTAGTCATGGAACGTGCAATGTAGAATAAGCACAAAAATTGATAAACGACACAAAAAATTACTAATGGTATAGTCGCCAAATTGGAAGGAAATATATCTCACGAATTACTGGCGCAAAGCGCCGAAATTCTTGATATTTGATCATCAAAATTCACCTGGTTGTTCAAAAATAAAATCTTCTTTTACACCATTTATTCTCAGGGTTTTCTTCGCACTGTGCAAAAATTGCCAAAATTTCTCTTTGCACAGGAACAAAAAAAGTTTGTACTGAGCGAAAAACACTGATATCGAGCTATTTTTGTGCTCCTAATGCGAAATTTTTCGGCGTTCCGCACTTATTTAATAATTTGATACCAGTGGCGGATTTAGAGGAGGTAGGGGAGGGGCGGCCGCCCCTGTCGTCAAAAAATATTTGGTCGCATACTCATTAATGACATTTACTAACTTTCTTGGCCGCTATATGTCAAAAGAATATTTTTAGTTCTTGCAATCATTTCTCGAGTATTTTCTGGCGGTTTATGTGGATTTTTTCATTAATTTTGCAAGTTATTCATAAGGAAATTCGGAAAAATTTAAAAATTTTGAAATCTTTTGTCTCAAAAGAAATAATTCTGCTTATCAAAAAATGGCAAAAAGCCGCTACTTTAAGCGTGATGGTCGAATTTTTCGGACAATTTCCGACACTTTTAGGGAAATTTGGGACTTCACCCCCCCCCTCCAGTCAGAAAATCCTGGATCCGCCACTGTTTGATTTTTTTCGTCGTTGTAATGGGCCTGCGGAAAACTCTAAAAATGCTATTATTTTTTCCAGACTCCTTATAGTTCTCCTCAAGATATTCGATTTAACGAAAATGTGGAAGCTTTTTTAAAAGTAACTGACTAGTGACTAACCTAACAATTGAACGCCTAATTGAGGCGAAACTATGGTAATTGCCATAGGGGGACCCACCGACCTTTTGGCTGTAAGTTGGACGGGCCGGACTATTGGGTTATTGCCCAGGTATGGGTAGGGATAAAATTCCCCTCACCCCGCCTATAAGAATGTATGATGAGATAATTTTCAATTTGAAAAACCAAAAAAACTTTTACTCCATTACAAGCTTATATACTATTCAGTATATTCAGTAGTAAATGAAATGAAGTAACTATATAATTGATTTCTAAACATACCAGCATACATATGCTTGACTAACAACATTTGGAAATTTTCATTCTTGAAATCCACTTCAGGACTGCGAAAAAACAAAACAGAAAATCAATAACTGAAATGGTTTTGACGTGTCTGGAAGCCTTGAATTAATTCGGGCCTTCTAAGCAAATTTGTAAATAATTATTTTTTTGATCGAATTAATTTATAAATGTACGAATGAATAATTTTATTCTGTAGAATAACCTTATGAAAAACACCATTTCTATTCATTTCGAGAAATAACCAAATCAAGGCAGGCCGCGAACACTCCGCAGCTAAAAATTCTCAAATGAAAAAGCAGAAACTTGTTTTGAATAAATTTTGGCTTTCACGCAATGTTCGTCCTAAATTCATTTGAATCTGATCTTTTATTATGCATTACAAAAATTACGTGAATTACTGTAACACACGGGTTTCCTCCGTGAAAACAATTTTTTGGACCATTTGTGTTATAACTAAAAAGTACCGTACGTGCCGTAAACAAAACTGTGAATGATGCTCAGCAAAGGCATATATATATATATATATATATATATATATATATATATATATATATATATATATATATATATATATATATATATATATATATATATATATATATATATATATATATATATATATATATATATATATATATATATATATATATATATATATATATATATATATATATATATATATATATATATATATATATATATATATATATATATATATATATATATATATATATATATATATATATATATATATATATATATACAGGCCCGTATCCAGGGGGGGCGGGGGGCCTGCCCCCCCCGAAATAAGAAAAAATTTTTGTTTTTCCCTAAGGGGGGACCCATAGGAAAAATGAAAAATTGGCGAAGTGCGTCTGAAACACCGCCAAAACAGGTTTTTAGCGTATTTTTGAGCTAGTAAACTCAAAATTTTCCGGCGCGCTTCACGCCGGATTTATTGTTTATGTATAGTTTTGTCTTCTAAACCGCTAAAAGTCGTTCAAATTTGAGTTAGACATAGAGAGCATGTCAATTTTTTTCCAGCGCCAGATTCATTGTTCAGCTATAGTTTTTACCTTCTAGCTCACTCAAAACAGCTCAAATTTGAGTTAAGACATGGGAAACAAGCAATTTTTCCAGCGCTTCGCGCTGTATTTATTGTTTATATATGTTTTTTGTCTTCTAGCCCGCTCAAAACCGCTAAAATTTGAACTTGACATGCAGAATATGACAATTTATTCATTATCTGTATTGTTTTTCTCTGTCAAGCACAATGATTAAGTGCAAAGGCAAGAGATTAGAAATAATTCGTCGATTAAGTGATGAGAAATCAGCTTAATTGATGGATTTGCTGTATATCAATATGAAATGGAGTGAAAAAAAATTTTTTTTTAAATTTTTCTTCACCATTGTATAGAGCTCGTCGATATACGCTCAAAACTGCCTTTATTTTCGCCTATCTCCTAATGGTTCTCGAGATATCTGGTCTCAAAAATTTTCAGCCCCCCCCCCCCCCGAAATAAAATCCTGGATACGGGATATACAGATAGACATAATAAGAGGTGAGAGGAGAGGTCTCCCAAACATAAAATTTCAAAAAAATAAGCCATGCACTATTAGGCGATTTCGGGAAAACACTGAATATTTCGCCGGAATTCAAGATTTTAATGTGGAAAAATCAAGTTCATCTATCCGAATCAACTTGATCAGCTTATTGTGAAAATTTCACTTCTATTTAGTCATCTTAGATACATGTAGGTAGTAGGTACAATCATCAATCAGCTTTCACGCGTCATACATTGGCTAAAATATGATCAAAAACAGGTATTTTATTCATAAGGATCGAAATCAAATATAATCTCCTTTTACATCAGGCATGGTATTTTTTAGGAGATGAAGGAAAAGTCGTAATGGCATTTTTAGCGGCAGTCGCGTAAGAATGCATAAAATAATATCCATTTACTATTTGACCATTCCTAAAATTCCCCACACTTCCCTCCCTATGACTGATTATTTATCTATGACACACTCTAATACATAACAATTACCCCAAAATCTTGAGACAAACTGGTTGCTCAGGCTTATTTTCGGGCAACTCGCTAATATCTTCCTTGTCATGGCTTTTCAGCTCGTCAATATACCACAATTCGTCGCCGTTATCGCTGCCTACACAGTTCGCTCAGCTTTATATAATGCATTCATTCACTTTGCCATTTCTACTTATAATTTAGACTGTTGCCCCTCGAAAAATTTTTTTCAAAAAAATAGCGCGTCATTTTTTAATATATTTTGTTCAATTTCTTTGAATTTTTCTTGAAAATTTTTATCGCGTAGAAAGAGCGCCGTCAGAAAAGTCAAAAAACTGTGTTAAACGCGTCATTTTTGGGGGTTAAAGTAGCGATATAACACATAAAGCCCAATTTTTTCGACACTCTGGGCCAATCGCTCATACTACAAGTGGCTGAAATAGAGTAAAAATAATCTAAAACTCAGATATTTTCCAGCGCTTCATGTCGAATTAATTTTTGTATTTTTACTTTTAATTTAAAAACAATAAATCGAATAAAATGGGATGAGAACATACATGGACAAAGACCGATCTTCCCTCCCATTGATACCAGCTACCCAATTTTGTGGTTGTCTTTTTGCATAAAAGTTGTTTAGTTGGTTGAGTGGTTGCTTAATGGATGAGTGGTTAATTACTGGTTATTTGACTAATTATTGATTATTGGTTGGTTATTCATTGCCTTTCGGTAGATTGATTTTTCATTTTCAAAACAATTCAGATATTTTCCTAGATTCATCTTCCTTTTTCTGATAACTGACTGATTAGTTGGTTTTTTAATCGTTTTTGTGTATTTCAATCATTTGTCTTTCACTTGTACGGCATTTAGCAAAATTTTCTTTCGATATTAGCAGGTCTTCCCATTGATACAGATACGGTGTCACACCTTAAAGTGTCCGGCCGGACACTTTAAGGTACCTTAAAGTGTCCGGGTTTACCTTAAAGTGTCCGGGGCACAATAACGTGCTTAAAAGCTAGAAAACATGTATTTTAATATTGGGATAGAGTGGGCATCATACGTAGACGTAAAAGGATAGGGTTTGAACCCCCAAAATCCAAAGTCTCTTTCAAAATTGGTAGATCCGTAGAATTGAATAATTTAGCGTTTTTTGCAGTTATGCTCCATCTGACTGTCAGAATTTGGCCCACTGCCCGTGTAAAGTAGCACGCATATAACAGCCCAAAGTGTTGGGTTGGGTTCGCCGACCATTAGGGGAGTGCGCGAACTTCAATTTTTATTCAAAAATTGAAAGAATGCACCTAACGTGGCTAGAAATCGCAAGCTTTTGCACAAAATCGGGGAGTGGGGAATAAACAATTTATGTTTATTTATATTTATATTTTTATATTTACGACTTTGATTATGGGAATCTCCAACCCCTTGTTACATGTATGAATGGTAGCATGGTGGGTAATATATAAAATGAAGTATTAGCATGTCTTTTTAGAATCATGAGTGAATGGAACCGTGTGCTGTTTACTTGCCTTTTCATATTAAAACAGAAAACTGATTAGTTTATATTTTGCTAAATCATAGTATTATGCTACTCAATTTGAATACTGTTTGCTGCATATTTTAACAATTTTTTATGAACACTGTAGCATCATAAGTAATCAATTATTAACGCGATAAAACTATAAACAGTAACATCATCCACTGCATAAATCTTATTCTTCGTAATGTATCGGCTTGCTTGTATTTATGTACCTCAATACATTGTACAAGGTACGTATATGTACATGCATACTTACTTAATTGTACAGCGAGTGATATGCGTGGGCGTATATGCGTACGTATACTCAGGGTAACCCGGACACTTTAAGGCAGAGCCGGACACTTTCAGGTGCCTTAAAGTGTCCGGCCGGACTACTTTAGGTGCCTTAAAGTGTCCGGCCGGACACTTTAAGGTACGGACACTTTAAGGTGCGACACCGGCCCTCAATGATACCGGGTTGAATGAAATTGGACGGTTTGTCCATGTATGGATAAGAATGGTTATAAAACGAGTTTTACCGC
Organism: Mermis nigrescens; assembly: GCA_036768485.1. Classification (NCBI taxonomy): domain Eukaryota; kingdom Metazoa; phylum Nematoda; class Enoplea; order Mermithida; family Mermithidae; genus Mermis; species Mermis nigrescens. The sequence continues at coordinate 11,585,902 of JAVLUZ010000145.1, read as the reverse complement.
ACAGAAAGCTTTTACGTCAAGACTATTTTGAAATTTTTTCGTCAAATAAACAGCAAAAAAAGTTTTTATAAAACAAAAAAGAAAAAAACCAGAAACAACTAGTTTCCTTCACAACGCTACCGTTTAAAGATTATAGAAAATCTAAAGCAAATAACAAATATGCGTAGATCAAAGTTTTAGTGGAACACCTAAGCGTCAGAAATCAATCTTATCTGCCTAAAATTCATTGCTTGATGTCCCACCATGAAATTAACTTACTAAGAATGATAAAAAGTGCTGACAGCGGACAAATAATATTCATAATTAAATCATTATATTTACTAGTTCCATTTACGGCGACTTCTTTGCATGAAGATAGCCATTTAGATGCAGCTCGGTCAATGGCCGTTTTCTTGCATTCATTCCAACAGATCATTCTATTATCTTTAGGTCCTTCCCTGTTTTGAAAAAATAATTCTGCAGGGAGATCACATAGCGCGGTATCGTCTGCTTGTGCAGTTGATAAAAAGGGATATAGAAGCAGACACGTCTGCGGAGGTGACACAATCATGTCCAAACAATTTTGCAGCTTATCTATATTCATGGGAGAATTGACAAAATCCAAAGATTCAACGACCACGCGATTTGTGTCTACACGCTGCATGGATGCAGCGCTCGATTCTGACTTGATAACGGAATCAGTTTGCCTGGTTGAAGAACAAGGTGCATCCATTGTGGAAAACAGATCGTTGTCCTTCATCAGTAGCGTCGAGAAATAATATATAGGTACGAATTATTGAATATCAAAAAATCATCTGGAAATGTTAACATCGAATAAAGGTACGAAAGTGCTTCAAAGGAACATAGTAACGGAATCTCAAAATTAGCAACAGGCCCGGCAAATATTCAATTTTGAATTTTTAAAACAACTTTTGATAAAAATTGTTTTGCTCGTCACGTCATTTTACTCAAATTTATTTCAAGCGATAGCGCAAACAGTTGGTCAATTATGAACCAATCAGGAAAAGATCTCAGCTGACTAATTGCGGAATAAATTTGGTCAATGGAATTTTGTAAAATTCTTCCTAAACATACTTTTTATGATTTCTGACAAAGCCAAATGTAGAGAAAAAGTCAAAAATAGGCGCAAAAGCATGCATGCACAAAGGCAGAGGTAAGAGGGGTTTTACCCCCGCTGAAGGGCCCGAAAGTTAGGTACATTCGGACGATTCTGGTACAAAACAGTGTATTTCCAAGCTATTTTGACCTGATTTACATAATAAACACAATTACTTTGTCATAAATCCCAGATTTCATCCTTTTCTGGCCACCCGGACCTTGTGAATCTATGGCGAAAAGACATTTCGGTCGGTATTTACTTATGCAATTAAGCACCTATCGAATTTTGGCATTCGTGTAGCAGGTTCACAAATGCATTAAGATACTAATCATATTATAAAGGCGTGTGTAGGTATGCAGTTTGTAGCATCCGACGAAGCGAAAGATAGTTGCTACCAATCGAATTCAAAATGAGGACCTCTTGCTACAAAGCCAACAACTTTAACCAATCCAGTAACCCTCGTTCATTCCGATAATAAAGGCAATTTATTCTTAATATTTTGCATTGGTTTACCTGCATATTAGGCTTAGGTTTTGTAATGTGCATCCATGACAGACCAAAATCTTGGTGCCTGAGTTTAGAATAGGCATGAGTAATGGGATGCGACGAGCGGAATGACCCATAAAAAACGGGCGGGGCGGGCCGTTAAAAAACGTGTTTTTGGGCTTTTTCACATCGTCCTGCACTACTTGAGCAGTAAAGAATTGTTTTAATTTTTTGACGTTTTTGATGGGAAAAATGCTTATTATGCGCTCGAAGCACACGCGGACATAGAGGGTAGAGGGGGTACGCTACCTAGTACCTAAGGTTTTGAAAAAAACAGGTACTGTCAGGCGATTTTGAGAAATTGAAAATTGCTGTAAGACAATTTTTGAGCATACTGCGGAGAGAAGGCCGAAAATTCTACCTGAAATACGATGAAAATATCGAAATTATTGATAAATTTTTCCATTTTTCATTGCTACAAACTCATAAATTGGCTAATTTCACTAGAAAGGGTAAACAAAACCCACTTTACCGCACATAACGTGCTACTACACCATGTTATAGTACCCTTCTTACATGTACAGAATGTACATATAATGACTTTTGAGGACCCTCTTTGTTTATGTAAAAAAGACCTTAGCACAAAAGACAATTACCCTAATTCACTATTTGACCATTCCCGGATTTCACCTCCCTTTGACCACCAATACCTCGCGCAAGAATGGTTCGAAGCGCCATTTTTAGTTTTCCTGCAATAAAAAGTTGCAAACTGCCAAAATATAGAAGAAATCGGTTCAAAGCGCCGAATTTTTCAATTTTACGGCGCAGAACGGCATCATGCAACCATATTGTTCAGTTCTGGAACATAGTCAAAATTTTCCCCAGGAATGGGAGTTCCCCACTCCACCCAATGACTACACCAATGTTCAGAAACAACCTAAGCATTAGGTATCTTCTTTGTTTTTGACACAATTCGAACCGATTGAGTGGCAGCTTTCACCAGACACTACTCAATTTGCACGTATAAGTATAACGTGGCTATCTTAATACATACATATGTGATCCACCTACACTGAGACCAGAATTTTTTCCAAGTTTCATAAGATTAGTGATAATGAAGATTAGGACAAATAAACTGACTCGAGCGGGGATCGAACATAAGACTTTTTTTGCACCAGAGATGGGCATGCTATCCACTCGGCCACCGTAAAGATATGAAGCTGAAAATTCCGTAAGATGTGCATATTTTTAAAAAGAAAACCATGTTCCATGTTAGACAAACAAGCAATATATGAAAAAAATGGTTGGACAAAGTACATGGGAAATGGAACGCATAACATATTATGATAAAGCATAGAAACTACGTTAATAAACAAAGATATAAGCGATACATATTCGCTGTTTGTCATGGAAGAAAATAAAAAGTGGGATTCGATCCACGTTGAGAAGGTACAAAATTTTAAAAAGTTCATTAATATGAATTATGCGGATGTTCGATTCAAGGAGATGCTATCTTGCTTTCAGTATCAAACCTCAAATCAAAAATCATTCTATTATGAGGCATTGACATTGCAGTTTTCATGAAGTGCGTTCAATTTAAGATAGCATCATTTTTTCCTAGCGATTTGGTTAACAATGTGAACCATACCCAAAATTTTTCAACATTTAAAATTTAAGTTAACGTTGGGGAGTCTAAAAAACGTTCAAAAATTGAGCGCTCATGTCAGAAAACAGATGTTTTTTGCAGAAAGTCTATTCTACATAAAAAAAGTGAGAACCAAAATGCGTTTTTTGAACATTTTGTTATTGTAAATTCTGTGAACTGCAATGAATAAAACGTTCAGTAATATGTTCAATCTCCTCAAACTGCGTTTTCAGACAGCCGATTTTTGGTGTCTTGTTGAAGAATAAAAACTCAGCAATCTATCAAAATGGTGCGAAGCACCATGAAAATTCAGGCGCATGTTTGCATTACAAAAATTGTCCAAATCCGTGCAGAAGATGAACATCTTCGATCGTGAGTGAAGTTCTAAAGCAAGTTGTTGAGAACAGTGCTGCAATCGATGTGACGCGGCCTAAACATCAATAGGTAATAGGAAATTATATCAATCTAGCGCGAAGCGCCGGAAAGTTTTGAAACTTTACCCGCCTAAAACACACTTTTGCAACAAAGGTACGGCAATCGGCGCGGCGCGGCATAGCCATCAATAGCAAGCAAGTATAATAAAATTAAATCAATCCAGCACAAAGAGCCGAAAAATTTGTGAAATTTAAGTCTACAAAGCGTTTTTGTATAATAAAAATTGTCCAAAAAAGTACATAAGATGAGGATTTTCAATCGAAGATAAATCCTAAACCAAGTTGTCGATAAAAGTGCTGCAATCGGTGCGGCACGACTTAAGCATTAATAACCAGTAATGAAATTAAATCAATCTGGCGCGAAAAGCCGGGAAATTTTTGAATTTTACCTTTCTAGAACGCAATTCTGCATTAAAAAAAATTTCCACAATGTGAATCAAGCCCAAGATTTTTTCCTGATCTCGAAATTTTGGTTCACGAAAACCCCTACCTAAATGTGGGAAAAACATTGTTAGACAGTAGACAGTAGACACCGTTCCAAGTCGACCCATTTACCCCATGCAAAAGCCTAAGCTAGTGCTTGAAAACCCAGTGAGCCCAACCATTATGAAGTTAGGCTTACTGGAGTTTCGTGCATCAGCTCAGACTTACGGACATACACGAAACTCCAGTATGCCATTAACTGTAGATAGGTACAAGTGCCAACAAACCCGTATTCAAAATTTTGTTTTTGAGGGGGGGCACGACCAAAATTTTTTATAAAACGTAAAGGGGACCAAAGGATGAATTTTAGTTTGCAAATTTTGCTATCCAAATACCTTAGATACGGTGAGAATCCAATAGAAATCATCTTAAGGGTTGAGGGTCTGGATGGCGCGCCTAAACGTCTCCAGCAGGGTCTGGTGCAGAGCTTCAGAAAATTGGGCTAATATTGAGAACGAAGTGACTTTCCACAAATTAACACTGCCTGGTTGATTTAATCTGATTAAGGGTCAAGGAATTCAAATCTGAAAGAATTAGGGGGCGGTCGGCATTAGTTACAGGCTGTTGAAAATCATGTTTAAGGATAGGCGAAAAGTAAGCTCTGCCTTTGGGAATCTTTTGGATTAGTTTCTGAAGCATCAGGGGACTGTGACTGAGCAGGGTTACTAATGTCTTAGGCAGTGATCGGACCGAGGGTACTTTTGGACCCTCGGCCTCGGCCGAGGCGACTTAAAATCCTTGCCTCAGCCGAGGCCGAGGCCGAGGGTCAAGCTTATATACCTATACCCATAAATAGTGCTCTTAGAATATTTTGTATGCACATGAGCTAGAGAATAATCGTAATATTGAACACTTTATCGAATGTCATTTTCAATAATAGTAGATTAAATGTGTGAAGGATTTATTGAATAAAGTCAGCAGAATGAAAGCATACTTAATTTAACAAGTTGCCGTTGGAGACTTGGAAAAGTTAATAAAAAATATGGCTGAACAAGCACTTAAAAACTTTTATTACTATACATAAATAAGAAAACAGTGTCAAAGAAATAAACGAACAAACGAAATAAGCTAAGTAAAGACAGAACCGTAGCCATTGTTGTGCTCGCTTTTGCAGTAATGCATGTTTAAACACGCTTTTTCAGTCATCCAATTCTGGTGTGGTAGGTAATATGACAGAAACTGCACTGTACTTTCCAATCATAGTTTCCCAAGGTCCAGAGTTGAGGGAAGGGTGAAATCCCGAAATGGGGGACTAGTAAATTAAGTAGTGTCTTTGTATGAGCGAACAAATTTTTGTAGATATTTTATATAAATATATTTTTAAACATACACATTTTTACATACTGCCAGTGTGTGACCTGCAACCGGCATGCAGTCCTAAACAGTGTTTTTTTGTGCAAGATACCTTTTTACGTGTACAAAGATGGTATCCATAAGTCTTTGAACATTTTGTACATGCAAATTTTTGTGTACTATTATAGTATGGTACAGTAGCGATTTAGTGTGGTGAAACAGGGTTTTTCGACCTTTGGTAGTGTATCTTAGCTATATATTTGACATTTTTCCATTCTAAAATGCAAATTATAATATTTTAAAGATATATAGGACAGACAATTACTGATGCGCCGAAAATTTTCGGAAATTTTACACCTTTTTACAGTTTTTTGTCTCTCCAAAAATCTTTGTTCATGTACAAAGACGGTTCTGAAAAGATTCTGTACATTATGAAAAATCTTTGCCGAATACAAAAAATCGTGGCCCTAAATGTGATAATTCGGCTTGAATTTAGTTGATAATATTAGTTCGGGCACGAAATTTTTATCAGCTTTTGATGAAATTCACACATAAAACTCGACTGAGAAAGCTAAAACAACTTGTACTACAAAATCAGAAATATTACAGATATTTTAATATGCCAATTAAATCTTGTAATTAGCACTACTGTGCTTAGAAATCCAATGCAACATCAGGATAAATTAGTCAATTTTATCTTTGAACGGCAAAAAAGTGCAAAGTTATTAAATAGTACTTATTTTGCATAAAATTTTTAAAAACAGTATAAATAGATACAAAAGATATTTAAAGCTGCATAAAGATGCCTAGATTACACAAAAATTGATTTTGGAGTGTTTATTTCCCCTGCTTCAATCTAAATACAGTATATTAGCGATATTTTGCGCGAAGCGCGAAAAATTTTTTAAATTTCCTAAAATATACAGAAAAACGATATAATTAATATCACTTTGTCCAAGAAAGTATTTTAACATTGTATAAAAATGGCTCCAAAAAAATGCACGAGCCGAAATTGATTTTTGGCAAAACCTGCATTTATTGGCCATTTTAGGTGCGTTTTTGCGATTTTCGGCCGAAAATTCGCGATCATTTACCCCCACTCCCATGAAAATGGACGAAAACCATACGTGCAACAGTGGGGGGTTTGGAGAATTCCCCATCCACCCAGGTTTGGACGTCCTCCCCACACCCTTCCCCCCAGCATCAGAAAATTTTAACCCACCTTCCCCATTTTTGGCGAAAATTTGCAATGTATTGGCTATTTTCAGGTGCTTTTGCCATTTTTGACATAAAATTAGAGTCGCTAATCCCCCTACTTCTAAAAATGGCCATGGACCCCTACCCGAAATTTCAAGCCGTTACATGTATGCCGAGGAGCCCCTCCCGAAAATTTTGAGCTGTTGCATGCATGTTTTAGAGTGATAGTTAGTCTATTCACTCTTGCTTACATTCAAAAATACTGTATCACTTCGTGAAATTCTAATAGTCAGCTGCACTTTTGCCATAGTAAAAATTAACTTCAAAAGTTATTCAAAAGATTTTCACCAAAAATCGTCTGACAGTGACTTGAATCTTGTACCCTGAGAGAAGGGTAATAACCCTCCCTCACCCCTCCCTTTGGGAATATGTGTTTCCGATCCATGTAGCGAGCATGAGAATTAAAACTTAGTCATCACATGAATAATAAATTGGCACTTTGCTGTATGTTACTTGGTGTAACTGGGTACGCGACTAAAACCATAAGAAAAGTCTATAGGTAAAAAATAGCCTGTGTACTGCACGATGCATTCTAAATAGTTAATATTCAACGGATATATTAAACTTATTCAAATTTGATTTTAACCCTCGGCGCCTCGGCACTTTTCAGCTTCGCCCTCAGCGCCGAGGCCGAGGCTCCAAAAAACGCCAAGGATTGCAGAGGCCGAGGCCGAGGCGGAGCAAAAATTGTGGAGCGAGCTAAGCGAGCAGAGCAATTTCGCTCTTTTATGCCTTAGGCTTAGCCCATGTCTGGCATCAATCTGAATCAGCAAACAATTGCTGTCGCCACAAATTAAAAACTGAAAAAGTATTTTTTCAAAACATGCAGAAAAAAGCGCATTCCGATCGATAAAACCAATTTTTTTGGATTCAGCAATGTCGAAAACCCAGGAAAGCAACATTTTTGACAAAAAAAAACACGAAGATCAACATGTTCTCAAAAAATTCCGAAAATTTTGTAAAAGGATTACTTCAACTTTGAGTCGTAATGTTAAGCTGTACAAGATCAGCCAAATCATTGTCCTGAATTCATCGTAAAAATGGTCAAAGTTCATCCGCAATTTCATAATCATCGCCAAAAAAAATTGTTGTTATGCTTGCAGCAGGCCCGTATCCAGGGGGGTGGGAAGGGCAAGTGCCTCCCCTCGCCCGAAATAAGATATGAGAATGATTTTTTTCTATATTCGTTTTTGCTTTTTCAGCCGAAAATCGCAAAAAAAATTTAGCACTTCGCGCCGAATTGCATAATCAAAATTAGAATCTATTTAGTCTCAAGTGCTCTGTTTTGCACTAATTTTATGCAAAATATGAGATTTGTTCACGAGGGTGTTCTCACCATATTTAAGGCATATGGTAGCAAAATTTACAAAGTGTACAGCTCTATTGGTCGTAAAACGTCTTTTTTAGTTCATCCTATTGTCCCACCTTACGTTTTGAAAAATTCTTGTCGTACTCCTCCATGACAAAATCCTGGATACAGCCTGTCAATCGTAGTTAAATCACTTTGCGAACACCTGAAACGTTCGAAAAGATGGGACCTCCGAAGAAGTAGGACGATCGAAGAAATGGGGCATTCAAGGAAGTGGGACTATGCCGTTTATGTTAATATTGTGTTTTATCATACTTGTGTCTGACTGTATTTGGCGGTAATTATTTGCAGTCAACTGCAAATAACAGAGATTTAATATTATTTGCAGTCAAAAACCGGCGGCTTAGATATCAAATAAGATAGGATAGGACACATTTTAATATTATTTGCAGTCAAAAATCGGCGGCCTAGACTGCAATAATATCGCGCTTGGTGTAATATTATCTGCAGTCAGAAACCAACAACAGTGCACTAAGTTATTCGCAGTCTAGGCCGCTGATTTTTGACTGCAAATAATATTAGACTGTGTACCTATTAGTAGTCAACTTAGCTGGTTTTTGACTGTAAATATTTTGCTCAGGGTTGGCCGGGCTTGGTTTTTTGCTTTTTTGCTTTTTCATGGTTTTTTCTGGTTTGAAAATTAGCCTGGTTTTTGGTTTTTTGGTTTTTTAAAATTGATGTTGAAAAATATTACAGGATGCTTATTTCATCATTTGTAAACACTCTCTTAGTATCGTTTCCAGCATTCGTGTAGCAGGTTCACATATGCATTAAGATAGTCATATTGTAAAGGCGTATGTATGCAGTTTGTAGCATCCGATAAAGCGGAAGAAAGTCGGTGCCAACCGTATTCGAAATGTAGTGTTCTTGCTACAAAGCCCAGAACCTTCACTAATCGACTATGCTGGTTCATCTCGATAAAGAATGCAAGGTATTCGTAATGTTTTGCATTGGTTTACCTGCTTATTAGGCCTAGGCTTAGTATCATGGACTGACCAAAATGTTAGTGCAAGCATTCAAAATAAGCATAAGTAATGGGATGCGACGAGCGGAGCAAGCAAAGCGAGTGACGTGAGTCGCATCCCATTACTTAAGCTTATTTTAAACGCTGGCACCAACATTTTGATCAGTCACATGAATCTACAGAAACAATCCGAGCACTGTTTTTGTTTTTCGAATCAGTTAGGTGGCAGCTTTCACCGAATACTACTTGTTGTATACATACTTATAATGTGGCTATCTTAATACATATATGTGAACCAACTACAGCAATGTCTTGTTTCCTTCATTTGTTATCGTTTATAAATATTATCGTTCTTTTGTTGGCACGTTGTTGATGATTGTTATTATCGTTCAAAATCGTAAACTGAAGTGAATCGTGTTGCCTTCTGACGACTTTGCTTGCTTACTGAACTATGGCTAGCAGCAGCAATAATGAATTGGGTGCTTCACCACCAGACGCTAATTATCTATTCCAGGCCCGTGATCCAGGATTTTATTTGGGGGGGCGAAAAATTTGAGGTCAAACATCTCAGAACCCATTAGGAGATGGGTAAAACTAAAGGCATTTTTGAGCATATATCAACGAGCTCTATGCAATGGTAAAAAAATTTCGAGAAAAATTTTAAAAATTTTTCACTCTATTCCATACTCATATTACACAAATCTATTGTTTAAACAGTCTACACAAGTGATTTCTGATTATTCAATCCACGAATAATTTCCTAACTCCTGTCTTTGTAATTAATCTTTGTGATTTACAAAGAAAAACAATACAGAAAATGCGCCGAAAAAATCTGACATGTTCTACATGTCTAACTCAAATTTGAGCGGTTGGGGCGGGCTAAAAGCAGTGATCGGACCGAGGGTACTTTTTGGACCCTCGGCCGAGGCCGAGGCCGAGGCCGAGGCCGAGGCCGAGGCGCCTTAAAACCCTTGCCTCGGCCGAGGCCGAAGGTAATGCCGAGGGTCAAGCTTATATGCCTATACCCATAAATAGTGCTCTTAGAAAATTTTGTATGCACATGAGCTAGAGAATAATCATAATATTGAACATCTTATCGAATGTCATTTTCAATAATAGTAGATTAAATGTGTGAAGGATTTATTGAATAAAGTCAGCAGAATGAAAGCATACTTAATTTAACAAGTTGCCGTTGAAGACTTGGAAAAGTTAATAAAAAATATGGCTGAACAAGCACTTAAAAACTTTTATTACTATACATAAATAAGAAAACAGTGTCAAAGAAATAAACGAACAAACGAAATAAGCTAAGTAAAGACAGAACTGTAGCCATTATTGTGCTCGCTTTTGCAGTAATGCATGTTTAAACACGCTTTTTCGGTCATCCAATTCTGGTGTGGCAGGTAATATGACGGAAACTGCACTGTACTTTCCGATCATAGTTTCCCACGGTCCAGAGTTGAGGGAAGGGTGAAATCCCAAAATGGGGGACCAGTAAATTAAGTAGTGTCTTTGTATGAGCGAACAAATTTTTGTAGATATTTTATATAAATATATTTTTAAACATACACATTTTTACATACTGCCAGTGTGTGACCTGCAACCGGCATGCAGTCCTAAACAGTGTTTTTTTTTGTGCAAGATACCTTTTTACATGTACAAAAATGGTATCCAAAAGTCTTTGAACATTTTGTACGTGCAAATTGTTGTGTACTATTATAGTATGGTACAGTAGCGGTTTAGTGTGGTAAAACAGGGGTTTTCGTCCTTCGGTAGCGTATCTTAGCTACTTCCTGGGTCTCTGAATATTTGACATTTTTTCCATTCTAAATGCAAATTCTACTATTTTAAAGATATATAGGACAGACAATTACTGATGCGCCGAAAATTTTCGGGAATTTTACACCTTTTTACAGTTTTTGTCTCTCCAAAAATCTTTGTGCATGTACAAAGATATCCTGAAAAGTCTCTGTACATTATGAAAAATCTTTGCCGAATACAAAAAACCGTGGTCCTAAATGTGATAATTCGGCCTGGATATAGTTCATAAGATTATTCGGCGCGAAGCGCCGAAATTTTAATGAGCTTTTGATGAAATTTACACATAAAACTTGAGTGAGAAAGCTAAAACAACTTGTACTACAAAGTCAGAAATATTACAGATATTGTAATATGCCAATTAAATCTTGTAATAAGCACTACTGTGCTTAGAAATCCAATGCAACATCAGGATAAATTAGTCAATTTTATCTTTGAACGGCAAAATGTGCTGAGTTATTAAATAGTACTTGTTTTGCATAAAATTTTTAAAGACAGTATAAATGGATACAAAAGATATTTAAATCTGCATAAAGATGCCTAGATTACACAAAAATTGACTTTTGAGTGTTTAATGCCTTTGCTTCAATCTAAATACAGTATATTAGCAATATTTTGCGCGAAGCACCGAAAATTTTTTGAAATTTTGTAAAAAAATTTTGAAAAACGATATAATTAATATCACTTTGTCCAAGAAAGTATTTTAACATTGTATAAAAATGGCTCCAAAAAATGCATGAGCCGAAATTGATTTTTGGCAAAACCTGCATTTATTGGCCATATTTAGGTGCGTTTTTGCGATTTTCGGCCGAAAATTCGTAATCATGTACACCCTCTCCCATAAAAATGGCCGAAAACCATACGTGTAAGAGGAAGGGCTTTGGGGAATTCCCCACCCACCCAGGGTTGGACGTCCTCCCCTAACCCTTCCCTCCAACGTCAGAAAATTTTGACCCACCCTACCCATTTTTGGCGAAAAATTGCGGAGTCGCTAATCCCCCACCCGAAATTTCTAGCCGTTACATGTATGCCGAGGAGCCCCTCCCGAAAATTTTGAGCTGTTACATGCATGTTTTATAGTGACAGTTTGTCTATTTACTCTTGCTTACATTCAAAAATACTGTATCACTTTGAAAAATTCTAATAGTTAGCTGCACTTTTGCCTTAGTAAAAATTAGGCTCAAAAATATTCAAAAGGTTTTCACCAAAAATCGTCTGACAGTGACTTGAGTCTTGCACCCTGAGAGGGGGGTAATAAACCTCCCTCACCCCTCCCTTCGGGAATGTGTTTCTGAGTTTCTGATCCATGTAGCAAGCATGAGAATAAAAACTTACTCATCACATGAATAATAAATTGGCACTTTGCTGTATGTAACTTTGTGTAACTGGGTACGCGACTAAAACCACAAGAAAAGTCTATAGGTAAAAAAGTCTTTGTACTGCAGATGCATTCCAAATAGTTAATATTCAACGGACATATTAAACTTATTCAAATTTGATTTTAACCCTCGGCGCCCCGGCACTTTTCAGCTTCGCCCTCGACGCCGAGGCCGAGGCTCCAAAAAACGCCGAGGCTTGCCGGGGCCGAGGCCGAGGCCTCAGTCCGATCACTGGCTAAAAGGCAAAAACTATAGGGCGTGGGTAAAATCCGTAAATGGAAATGGAAATGGAAAATGGAAAATGAGTAAAAGCCGGAAATGGAAAATGAGTAAAAGCCGGAAATGGAAAATGGAAAATGGAAAAATGAGTAAAAGCCGGAAAATTGAAAATGGAAAATGGAAAATGGAAAAGTGGGTAAAAGCCAGAAATGGAAAATGGAAGATGGAAAATGGAAAAATTTCCATTTCCTTTATTTTCAACGGAAAATGGTTCATTTTCAAAATTTTCGGTCGTAAATGTCAAACTCATGTCGTTTTTCACCAAATTTCTCTATTTTTGAAGAAATTTCAAAAGCGTAACTAAAAATGGAAAAAGTCTACAAAAAAGGAAAAAACTGCAAATTGTTCATTTCTTTGTCTTTTCACTCAAAATTCTCCTCATTTGGAAAAATTGACCTTCCAGATCCGAAAAAATCGTTATCCACTTCGACTACAACGATTTTGTCGCAGATAGAAAATCACCGGAAAATGGAAAAATAGAGTAAAACCTGGAATGGAAAATGGAAAATGGAAAATTTTCCATTTCCTTTATTTTCAATGGAAAATGGTTCATTTTCAAAATTTTCGGTCGTAAATGTCAAACTCATGTCGTTTTTCACTAAATTTCTCTATTTTTGAAGAAATTTTGAAAGCGTGACTAAAAATGAAAAAGTCTACAAAAAGAATGGAAAAAACTGAAAATTGTTCATTTCTTCTTCTTTTCACTCAAAATTCTCCTCTTTTGAGAAAAATTGACCTACTAGATCCGAAAAAATCGTTATCCACTTCGACTACAACAATTTTGTCGCAGATGGAAAATCGCCGGAAAATGGAAAAACAGGGTTAAATCCGGAAATGGGAAATGGAAAATGGAAAATTTTCTACTTTATTTATTTTAATGGAAAATGGTTAATTTTCACAATTTTCGGTCATAAATGTCAAACTCATGTCGTTTTTCACCAAATTTCTGTTTTTGAAAATATTTCGAAAGCCTAACTAAAAATGGAAAATCAACAAAAATGGTAAAAACAAAAATTGTTCATTCCATTTCTGTTGAATTTTTTCCATTTTTAGTTGCGCTTTTGAAATTTCTTCACAAAAACGAAATTTGGTGAGAAACGACATGATTTCGACATTTACGACCGAAAATTTTGAAAATTAAGCATTTTCCGTTGAAAATAGAGGAAATGAAAAAGAATTTTCCATTTTCCATTTCCGGGTTTTACCCTATTTTTCCATTTTCTGGCGATTTTCCATCTGCAGCGAAATCGTTGTAGTCGAAGTGGATAACGATTTTTTCGGATCTGGAAAGTCAATTTTTTCAAAAGAGGAGAATTTTGAGTGAAAAGACGAAGAAATGAACAATTATTCGTTTTTTCCGTTTTTTGTAGACTTTTTTCATTTATTAGTTACGCTTTCGAAATTTCTTCAAAAATAGATAAATTTGTGAAAAACGACATGAGTTTGACATTTACGACCGAAAATTTTGAAAATTAACCATTTTCCGTTGAAAATAGCGGAAATGGAAAATTTTCCATTTTCCATTTTTCATTTCCGGGTTTACCCTATTTTTTCCATTTTCTGGCGATTTTACATCTGCGACGAAATCGTTGTAGTTGAAGTGGATAACGATTTTTTCGGATCTGATAGGTCAATTTTTCCAAAAGAGGATAATTTTGAGTGAAAAGACGAAGAAATGAACAATTTTTCGTTTTTTACGCTTTTTGTAGACTTCCATTCTTTGTTACGCTTTTGAAAGTTCTTCAAAAGCAGAGAAATTTGGTGATAAACGACATGAGTTTGACATTAACGACCTAAAATTTTGAAAATGAAACATTTTCTGTTGAAAATAAAGGAAATAGAAAATTTTCCATTCTCATTTTCCATTTCCGGGTTTTACTCAATTTTTTCATTTTCCGGCGATTTTCCATCTGCGACGAAATTGTTGCAGTCGAAGTGGATAACGATTTTTGGATCTGGAAGGTCAATTTTTCCAAAAGAGGAGAATTTTGAGTGAAAAGACGAAGAAATGAACAATTTTTCGTTTTTTTTTTTATTCTTTTGTAGACTATTACATTTTTAGTTACGCTTTCAAAATTTCTTCAAAAATAGAGAAATTTGGTGAGAAACGACATGATTTCGACATTTACGACCGAAAATTTTGAAAATTAATCATTTTCCGTTGAAAATAGAGGAAATGGAAAATTTTCCATTTTCCATTTTCCATTTCCGGGTTTTGTCCTATTTTTCCATTTTCTGGCGATTTTTCATCTGCGACGAAATCGTTGTAGTTGAGGTGGATAACGATTTTTTTCGGATCTGGAAGGTCAATTTTTTCAAAAGAGTAGAATTTTGAGTGAAAGACGAAGAAATGAACAATTTTTCGTTTTTTTCCGTTTTTTGTAGACTTCCATTTTTAGTTACGCTTTCAAAAGTTCTTCAAAAATAGAGAAATTTGATGAGAAACGACATGAGTTTGACATTAACGACCGAAAATTTTGTCTGCAATTTCGTGGCCTGACATTTTTTCGGATTGCGTTACTTGTGATGATTTTTACAACAAATTTTTGTCTGTTATAAATCCTTTAATTTCCCAGCATGTTCCAAAATTCAAGCTAAACCTGCAACTGTGAAAAGATACCTAATGAACATAAGAAAGCTGGTTGCAAAAAATCTGAGGCTAAGGCATGTTTATAATCAGAGAAAAACGCCTGAATCTAAAGCTGTTTATAATAACTGTGCAAAGTTATTAAAGGCCGAAATCTATAAATTTCACTCTTCCAAGGAGGATAAACTTATTAAACCTGGAAATTTGAATTCTTTTTATAATTTTGTTAATTCTCGTATTAGTGGTGAAATGAACTATTCCGATCTTAAGTGATGGCGATCGTGTGATTGCTTCTATTAACAAAGATAAGGCAAACGTTTTTAGCACACTATTTGCTTTAGTCTTTAGTGTTCGTACGCAAACGAATTTTGGTCTTATTAATGCTTGTGCACAGCCAAAGTTATCAAACGTTCGTTTTTCTGATGATGTCGTTTTTTCTGCTATACAGAAAATTAAACCATCATTATCGATTGGCCCTGACGGACTTTACGCATTCTTTGTGAAAAAACTTGCTTTTGTACTTACCCAGCCCTTAACCACTATTTTTGAAATATCTTTCAGAACCCATTGTAATCCTGCACTGTGGCGCACCGCTAATGTTGTTCCTGTGTATAAAAAGGGCGACCGGAGTGATGCTAAAAATTACAGGCCAATGTCGTTATGTTGTGTTACGCGTAAGATCATGGAATCGATAATTAACAGTTCGATGCAAGCACATTTACATGAGAATAGTTTGATCTCCTCCGGTCAGTTTGGTTTCCAAAAGGGTAAATCGTGTGAATTGCAATTACTAAAGTGCAAAAATGAATGGACTAAATTAATTGATGAAAAAACACTGTTGATGATATCTACATTGATTTTTCTAAAGCTTTCGACACTGTAGTTCACCGTAAATTAATTTATAAACTGGAAACTTTTGGATTTTCTGAGATTTATTGAGTTGGTTAACTTGTTTTTTGAGCAATAGGACTCAAAGGGTTGTTATTAACGGTCAGTTTTTGAGCAAAAAATCTGTCACTAGTAGTGTTCCTCAGGGCAGTATACTTGACCCGATTCTTTTCGTTTTATTCATCAATGACATTAGCGACCGCTTAAATAGCAAAGTTTGCTTTTTTGCCGATGACGTCAAGCTTTATAATTTATCTAGCAATCACACCCAACTTCAAGATGATATCGCTAAACTCGTAGTCTGGTCCAAGGATTGGCAGTTAAAAATTGCTACTGAAAAATGCTACGCGTTATATCTAGGTTTTGGAAATCCCAAGCATTCTTATAGAATTTCTGACCTGAATGTAGAACAGAGTGTAAATTCTGTAAAGGATTTGGGTGTTGCGTAGAGCTTATGCTAGGGCTATGCTAATATCGAAATCATTTGCTTCTAAAAATGAACTAAATATGTCTAGGGCTTTTACTGTTTACGTCAGACCGCTTCTTGAGTATTGTAGCACTGTTTGGAATCCATACCGTAAGACCCATGTTTCAATGATCGAAAATGTTCAAAGGAAATTTACACGTAAAATTATTGGATTTTGGGGACTTTCTTATGCTGAAAGACTCAGTTCCCTAGAATTGGATAGCCTGGAGATTCGCAGATTGCGTAGTGATCTGTGTATGATGTATCAGATATTGAGTGGTAGATGCGTTTTGCAGCAAGCCGACTTTTTACTTTTTGTGAAAACAGCACGCGTGCTCAAAATTCAATGAAATGTGAATGCACTCCTTTTCGGCTTGATGTTCGTGGGTATGATTTATCCAATAGGTGGATTCACGTATGGAATTCCCTCCCTGAAGCTGTTGTAAGATCTCCTAGTGTTGCTTCCCTCCGTAAAGTTGAAAAAAGTTGATCTAACGGGGTATTTGCTAGGGGGCGTATTCTAAGTGCATAATTTATTTAGCCTGCGCGCCTACCTTCGTCTTTTGCACTAATCTCGTATAAATGTACTTTAATTAATAATTTCTTGCTTTTAGAATATGTGATTTTGTATGATGATTCATGTCGAATGTTTATTTATAATTGTATTGCATTGTATATTAATGTTTCTTTTCTTATTGTGTTCTTTTTTGTGCGACGAAAATAAAATGTTTGTATTTGTATTTGAAAATAAAGGAAATGGAAAATTTTCCATTCCATTTTCCATTTTCCATTTTCCGGCTTCTACTCATTTTTCCATTTCAATTTTCCGTTTCCGGCTTTTACCCATTTTCGGACTTTTTGAAGAATATGGTGTGAACCGATTTTGTGCCATTCCGGCAGAACTGCCATACAATTGCGCAAAAACGATACTTTGTGTCACTAAAAGACGCGGAAAAAAGTAATAAACCAAATCCATACAAAACTCACAGAGTTACGGTACTTCAAACATCATACTTCGACATTCACCATTTTGAGCCACTTTAAGGAAATTTAGCAGTTTCTCAAAAGTTTCAAATTTTTACTAAACAATATTTTCCTGCCATTTTCAAGGTCGCAGATTACAAAAAATTAAGTTATACTGCGCGGAAACCAAGATTAAAGAAAAATTTTTTTGTAATTTTTTGCCCAAATTTTCAAGAAATATTTTTTTCGCTATTTTTAGCATTGTTTACATCCAGTTGAAGATTTCTACTTAAATACGATTCAAACAGCATTTTTGGATTATCTTAAAGTTCCAACCATTTGAAGCAGTGGAATGCAGAATAACATGGACCCAACTTAGGTCGACCTAAGCATCTATACATCGACCTGAGCATCTATACATCGACTTAAGCATCTATACGTTGACCTAAGCATCTATACCTCGACCTAAGCGGGAGCGACCTCGACCTAAGCAGCCAAAAACACCTTCTCAGATAAACTAAGCCTAAGCCTAAGCGTCATTTAAGCAGAAACTTGAATTTTCACATATCTAGACAGAAAGGACATACAAAAAATTGTTTTTTTTTCAATTTTAAAAATTTTCAAAAAAATTTTTTTCTGCGTAGGTAATAAAAGTTATTTTTTCGTAATCAGCGACCTTGAAAATGTCAGATACATATGTTTTCAGCCCAAATTCGGAACATTTTTGGTAAACTGTAAAATACCTCACTTTAATGTAGCTATATCCTGAGTAACTCTATCTTCACCAATATTGGTCCGTTTTTCATAAAATTTTTTTCCGCACTTTCTTTTTGCATGTCCTCCTCATTTCAATCAATATCGTTCCTTTCCACGTACAACTGAAAGTTTTCCGTTCACACCATAAAGTAATGATTAGCCCCCATTTTCCATTTTCCATTTCCGTTTCCATTTCCATTTCCGGATTTTACCTTTCCCCAAAACTATATATAAACGATAAATCCGGCGCGAAGCGCCGAAAAATTTTGAGTTTACTAGCTCAAAAGTACACTGAAAACCTGTTTCGATAGTGTTTTAGACCTACCTTGAGAATTTTCATTTCTTCCTTTGGGGGACCCTTGTGTTTCAAAAATTATTCTTCATTTCCGGGAGCGGCCCTGCCGCCCCCTGAATACGGCCCTGATCTTATCCGATGACGAAGTTCTTAGCAACGTTGAAGAAGCCACTGAAGGCAACCTCGATTGAACAACGACGTCGGGTTCGGAAATTGCAATAAAGTTGAAATTGCTGACTTTTGCTTTTTTACTGAATAATTGGTTAGGCAACTCATATCTGTTCTTTAATATTGTAGTTTTGAATCATAATAAAGCATTTTTACACTTGTGCTCCCAAATAAAGTATCAAAATCAAAATTTAACTATTAAAAACCATTCAAAAAACCCATTAAAACCCATTTTAATTAAAATCCATTTAAAAAAACCCAAATTTAGAAAATTTTCAAACTTTGGTTTTTTCCGACCCTGATTTTGCTATGTCCGGTCTTATTAATGCTAGTGCACAGCCAAAGTTATCAAACATTCATTTTTCTGATGATGTCGTTTTTTCTGCTATACGGAAAATTAAACCATCATTATCGATTGGCCCTGACGGACTTTGCGCATTTTTTGTGAAAAAACTTGCTTTTGTACTTACCCAGCCCTTAACCACTATTTTTGAAATATCTTTCAAAACCCATTGTATTCCTGCATTGTGGCGCACCGCTAATGTTGTTCCTGTGTATAAAAAGGGCGACCGGAGTGATGCTAAAAATTACAGGCCGATATCGTTATGTTGTGTTACGTGTAAGATCATGGAATCGATAATTAACAGTACGATGCAAGCACATTTACGTGAGAATAATTTGATCTCCTCCGGTCAGTTTGGTTTCCAAAAGGGTAAATCGTGTGAATTGCAATTACTAAAGTGCAAAAATGAATGGACTAAATTAATTGATGAAAAAACACTGTTGATGTTATCTACATTGATTTTTCTAAAGCTTTCGACACTGTAGTTCACCGTAAATTAATTTATAAACTGGAAACTTTTCGATTTTCTGGAGATTTATTGAGTTGGTTAACTTGTTTTTTGAGCGATAGGACTCAAAGGGTTGTTATTAACGGTCAGTTTTCGAGCGAAAAATCTGTCACTAGCGGTGTTCCTCAGGGCAGTATACTTGGCCCGATTCTTTTTGTTTTATTCATAAATGACATTAGCGACCGCTTAAATAGCAAAGTTTGCCTTTTTGCCGATGACGTCAAGCTTTATAATTTATCTAGCAATCACACCCAACTTCAAGATGATATCGCTAAACTCGTAGTCTGGTCCAAGGATTGGCAGTTAAAAATTGCTACTGAAAAATGCTACGCGTTATATCTAGGTTTTGGAAATCCCAAGCATTCTTATAGAATTTCTGACCTGACTGTAGAACAGAGTGTAAATTCTGTAAAGGATTTGGGTGTTTACGTATCAAGTAAACTTGATTTTAATTTCCACTATAATGATATAACGCGTAGAGCTTATGCTAGGGCTATGCTAATATCAAAATCATTTGCTTCTAAAAATAAACTAAATATGTCTAGGGCTTTTACTGTTTACGTCAGACCGCTTCTTGAGTATTGTAGCACTGTTTGGAATCCATACCGTAAGACCCATGTTTCAATGATCGAAAATGTTCAAAGGAAATTTACACGTAAAATTATTGGATTTCGGGGACTTTCTTATGCTGAAAGACTCAGTTCCTTAGAATTGGATAGCCTGGAGATTCGCAGATTGCGTAGTGATCTGTGTATGATGTATCAGATATTGAGTGGTAGATGCGTTTTGCAGCAAGCCGACTTTTTTACTTTTTGTGAAAACAGCACGCGTGCTCAAAATTCAATGAAATGTGAATGCACTCCTTTTCGGCTTGATGTTCGTGGGTATGATTTATCCAATAGGTGGATTCACGTATGGAATTCTCTCCCTGAAGCTGTTGTAAGATCTCCTAGTGTTGCTTCCCTCCGTGAAAAGTTGAAAAAAGTTGATCTAACTGGGGTATTTGCTAGGGGGCGTGTTCTAAGTGCATAATTTATTTAGCCTGCGCGCCTACCTTCGTCTTTTGCACTAATCTCGTATAAATGTACTTTAATTAATAATTTCTTGCTTTTAGAACATGTGATTTTGTATGATGATTCATGTCGAATGTTTATTATAATTGTATTCATTGTATATTAATATTTCTTTTCTTATTGTGTTCTTTTTTTGTGCGACGAAAATAAAATATTTGTTATTTATTTATTATTTATTTAGGCCGCTGGTTTTCGACTGCAAATAACGTTATCCGATCTTGTTTGAAGTCTAGGCCGCTGGTTTTGACCGCAAATAAAATTTCGGCATTGGTGTAGCTGGTTCACATCAGGGCTGGCAAAAACCCAGATTTGAAAATATTGCGTTTTGGGTTTTTGGGGTTTTTGGGGTTTTTTGTGAGTTTTTGGTGGGTTTTTGGGGTTTTTGGTGGGTTTTTGGGGGTTTTTGGTGGGTTTTTCCTGGGTTTTTCCTGATACACACCAGAGTTGACTTCACACACCTGTAAACATTAATTCGGCTGACTTTGTGTCACATAAAGGACCCAACATAAAAAATAGGACACGTTTAAAACAAAGCTTTATTCGAATGTCGCTGCGCTGACCAGTAGGTAATTAAATTACAATCAAGTGATCAAGCAAAAGCAAAAAATTGAGCAGACATTTTCAGCTTTCAGGATGAAGCAAAATGAAGAAATAGGGTAGCATTATTCCATAAAGGAAGGACATACATTTTCAACTTTTTCAAGATAGACAAAATCAAAAAATCATTAGCATTCTGAAGAATATTAATGACTAGCTGGATGAAGGCAACCCTACACTTCCGCCTCACTATTATCACATTTATCATCACCCGACCTCAGATCATTTTCATCACAATTTCTACCTACATTTGACTCAGTCTTATTGGGATGACATTGCATTACTGTTGCCAGCCACAGGCTGATTACCTGCAAATTCCAGCCAGGCCAGCATCAAATTAGCCAACCTGGCAAAAACTCAGAATTCAGCCAATGACTCATTAAAGCTAAACTGCCAGGCCAGGCCGCACATCATTATCAACATTTCAATTTAAAAAAGTTACCGTACCCTGCCTTAAAAATTACTTGTTCAATAAAAAGCTTGACACTTGACGGTGGTTAAGAGGTCCAAAACTTGTATTGTCAAAAACATAGTAATCTAGCTCAAAAACTCGTTGTAATGATTTTACAAAAATGCCTTGATTTTTTTAAAAAAGATCCCCATCCAACAAAAACAGTCCCTTCTCCTCCTGTCCAACTTTTGGCTATACAATCCTGTGAATGGGCAGAAATGGGGTATTGTATTGCCCTTTCAGCAAACAAATTCATCTTTCAATCATTAGGATGATGCAGTCAGCATCTTAGATGGGCGGCTGCAAAGGTCTAGGGGTGCAGTGCAAAATTCTTTCAAAAATCAAATATTGACCATAAAAATGGTGTTATGGCAAAAAAGACCATTTTTGAACTTTTCTCGTTGAGCTCTAATGATTGGCATAAAAAACCAAGAAAAACGAAGAAATTTAAAAAATTAAAATTAAGGGTATTGTTTGTTGGGTATTTGCCATTTCTTGTTGGGTATTTTGCCTTCTGGGGATGCATAAACCCCGACGCCCAGCCCAGGGCAGGGGTATAGTCGGCATCACAGATGCTTGCTGCTGAGAGCTGAGTGCTAATGCTGTATAACTGTGTGCTGTGCGCTGTCTGCCTACGGCGCCAGAAGCCAAAAAACAACCTTCAGTCATTTACAATAACTACTAAAACATGATTTAGAGCCTTACATAAGTACCTGCGTTTCAGAATACCAAAAACCCCAAAAACCCCAAAACCCAAGATTTTTTAGAACCCCAAAAACCCAACAAAAACCCAAAAACCCCAAAACCCCAAAAACCCACTTTTGCCAGCCCTGGTTCACATATGTATTAAGATAGCCACGTTATAAGTACGTATACAACAAGTATTATCCGGTGAAAGCTGCCACCTAACTGGTTTGATTTGAGTCAAGTCGAAAACAAATAAGGCAGTCATCAGATTTTTCCAGTAGATTCATGTGACTGACCAAAATGTTGATGCCAGCGTTTAAAATAAGCCTAAGCAATGGGATGCAACTCGCGTCGCTCGCTTCGCTCGCTCCGCTCGTCGCATCCCATTACTCAGGCTTATTTTAAACGCTGGCACCAACATTTTGGTCAGTCCATGATACTAAGCCTAAGCCTAATCAGCTGGTAAACCAGCAAAACATCACGAATAGCTTGCAATATTTATCGAAATTAACCAGCGTTAGTCGATTGGTTATGGTTCTGGACTTTAGAGCAAGGGGTCCACGTTTCGAATCCGACTGCCAGCAACTTTCTCTCGTTTCCTCAGATGCTATCGACCGCACACATACTCCCTTATAATATGACTATGTTAATACATATGTGAACCAGCTACACGAATGCCAAAATTTCACTGTATGCTAAATTATTTAGTTGACGGCAAATAATTACTGTCATTGTATTTTATCCGTTTCACTGACTTCATGCGTATCAATAAAATAGAATAGTGATTTTCATGTCTCGCTCCTTAACTTGAAAAATTCAAGAAGCTAAGAAATCAGATCGAAGCCAGTCAGGCAGATGGCGATTGCATAGATAATATATAAGTATGACGTCAGCCTTGAATAATACAGTAAGAAGACGCAAGCGCGGATTATATAGTGAATATTAGTACCTGTTTAAAAACGTATTGCTATACTCAACAAAATCAAAAGAAGTTAAATTACTCTATTGCTGGATAGTACAAATCAAATATGTATAGATGTGAACACGATAGATATTCTGTTCAATTTCAAGGGTTTTTTTACCGTAGATTGTTTTGCACAAGTTTGGGCATGTCAGCCTCCATTAAGGTTTGAGGTTTTTGAAAAAATTTGAAGTACCCATGTAAAAAAAGTCTTTAAACTAACACTGTAAATCACTTTATTGGCATTTTTCTGACCTTCCATATCCATGTCTAGAACTCTGTCTAGCCTCGTTTTGCATCTATAGTCCATTTCACACAACTTCGGTCATAAATTTCAAAACTATCTAAAACAAGAAAATGACAGATCGCGATTAATGCATTGATCTGATATATAATTATCGTAACCCTCGGCTTACTGTCGATAACAATTCTTAAGATTTATGCACGAAGTTATGTGAAACAGACCATAGGTTTATCGTTTTTAATGTTTTAGCTAGATGATAAGTAAAGAACAGTAAGAAATGGGCATTTTTTGGCCAATTTACAGTAATATTACAGAAACTCATAATAGGAAAGTAAGGTTTCTAATGAAATATTTCGTAGGTACATTAGTTTATTCCATATCAGCTTTTCAAATGCGCATCTCTGGTTGTTTGGATGGCGATACCACATCTGCACATACATATGTATGAGGTACGCCAAACCGCTAAACCATACCTACGGGACTTGCCTAAGTACTTGGGATTATCTGAGCGCTGGTCAAGTTGCTAGAGGCATACATAAATGCCACAATCAAATTTGTTTGACCCTGGGTTTTATCGGCTACGATATCCTCAGCCCTAAATTGCTGGCTGCTTCTGAGCGGAGATCTAGACAGCTACGCCCTTTCTCTGACACTCACATAGCTACTTAATCAAACCCCGGATGCGCTAAAATCAGTTTATCTACAGCCTAACCCCGGAAATTTTCAAGTTGATAAAGATAACTTGTTTTCGGTCGAGTGGTGCGACAACGAAATGTTTTGGTTCCTGGCAGCACTTAAATAGGACTGTGAACTCAACAACAGAGAGCTCTAGACGAGTCATCTCGAAAATGTTTAACTATCATATGGAATATTTTTGAAATGAGAAAATAGTAATTTTTTCCAAAATGATAAACGAAATAATCAACTCTTAAAATTCAACCCCGCCATGTGAGTACCCAACTTAAATCCAACAACTTTTTTATCAGTGTGATAAGTTTCTCTTGGTTTACAACTCTCGCTTAGCAAGCTAATTTTTTTAAATTATTTACGGCGAACAGTCGGTTCTGCAACTTTTTTTACAATTTTGTCTTAAACAATATTTTTTGATTACATCATGCTCAACTTATCACACTGATAGCAGTACCTCTAAAAAGATTTGCTTTGATTAGTCTGTTTTTCATAATCTCAATTATTAATCCGGTAATTTAAACGATGGTCAACGCTACTGTGCCAACTTGCGTGAGTACCCAACTTATATCCAACAACTTTTTTATCAGTGTGATAAGTTTCTCTTGGTTTACAACTCTCGCTTAGCAAGCTAATTTTTTTAAATTATTTACGGCGAACAGTCGGTTCTACAACTTTTTTTACAATTTTGTCTTAAACAATATTTTTTGATTACATCATGCTCAACTTATCACACTGATAGCAGTACCTCTAAAAAGATTTGCTTTGATTAGTCTGTTTTTCATAATCTCAATTATTAATCCGGTAATTTAAACAATGGTCAACGCTACTGTGCCAACTTGCCCGCAGGTGAAATATTAAGCAAAACAATTCAGCATATTATATATAAAGAGAAAAAATTGATAATTGAAAGCCGTGTCACTTTTTAAGATCATGGGATAAATTCGGTCAAAAATTATAATGCAGGAGCACGTAAGTTTCGGATATAAAAACGTTTACGTTTAATGCTTTAAGCAATGGTTTAGAAAATAAGGACGAGTGTACGGAATAGAAAATTGCTTATAGCTTGAAAACAATCGTTACTCTATTGTGGTATTAGTTTTTGGCAATATCGTTGCCTTAATGACTGGGTGCAACTTTTTCGAGTTTCTTCATTAATTCAAATTATTTTGACATACATTATTGACATGCCGACAGGTAGTTTTGAACACGTACATAAGTTATTCGTATACATACTCGTATTTGCGCGCCTTAGAGCCGTGAATTTTATTTTTATCTATTTTGCACAAAAACGAAAAAAATTGAATTTTGGTCGTTTTTGGCCACAAATTATGGGTTATTTACCCCTCATCATAAAAATGACCGGGGACCCCAATCAAATTCTCGAGCCCTTACATGTATGTAAACACTCTGTTAATCATATCACATGCATATTTACAATAAATTTCAGATGAACCCGTGCGACGGTATCGAAACTATAAAAAGTTTGGTATCAACACTTTGCCCGGTAGTGTACTGTGCCATCGGGGTGAACGGGCTATATCTGCTTGCCAAAATTTGTAAGCGGTGCAAATTGTAACTGCGAGAGTTACACGTGTAGGCGAACTTACCTTAGCAGTTCGCGATAGCCATCACATAGCCAATACTAGTAGCTATCGATGATAGTGCACTGTGGGCTATGCCTTCGGTCTTCCCATTATTTCCCCAAATTTTCAATAATAAAAAACATTTAGATACTTGTCCGGTAGCATAGAGTTAAGTGTATGATAATAGTAATTGTTTCA
This sequence comes from Mermis nigrescens, assembly GCA_036768485.1. Classification (NCBI taxonomy): domain Eukaryota; kingdom Metazoa; phylum Nematoda; class Enoplea; order Mermithida; family Mermithidae; genus Mermis; species Mermis nigrescens. Next base: position 11,559,938 of record JAVLUZ010000145.1, on the reverse strand, counting down.
TGCATACCGCTTGTGTAATTGATAACATTTGATCTGAGATAAAAGCTTATCAGTATTACGTTAAATTGATCTTTGTTTAATTTACTGTAATGGTCCTTGAGGCCAGTGTACTTAACGTTGTAGAGTAGTCTGGCGTTTTGCTTTTTCGTTAG